>CM053786.1:740529031-741129031 GCA_028749045.1 Cupressus sempervirens
CTAACCCTTTGTCTACTCTTATCTCTATTCCTAACCCTAACCCTAACCCTAACCCTACCCCTAACTCTAACCCTAAATCTAACTCTTAATGTAAATCTAACTTTACCATAATTTGACTCTAACCCTAACCCTAACTTTAATCTTGACTGAAACCCTAACCCTAACCCTAACTCTAACCTTAACCCTGACTCAATCCCCTTACCCTAACCTTAACATTGATATAACTCTCTCTATATATAACCCTAACTCTAAATATAAACCTAACCCTAACCCTAACCCTAACCCTAAATCTAACTCTAACCCTAACTGTAAGCATATCCCTACCCCTACCCATAACTCTAACTGTAAATCTAAGTCTACCATAATTGGATTTTAATTTTAACCCTAACCCTAACTCTAACCTTAACCCTGACTCAAAACTCTAACCCTAACCCTAACTCTAACATTAACCCAACTGTAAAATTTCTATTGGTAACTCAAACCCTAAACCTAACCATAATTCTAACCCTAACTCTAACTCTAGCTCTAGCTCTAACCCTAACTCTAACCATAACTCAAACTCAAACCCTAAACGTAACCCTAATCCTAACCCAAATTATAATGCTCTGTCTACCCCTAACTCAAACTATAACCCTAACCCTAACTCAAACTCTAACCCTAACTCATACTCTAACCCTAAACCTGACCCTAGCCCTAACCCTAACCCAAAACCTTATTCTAACCCTAACCCTAACCCTATCTATAACCCTAACCCTAACTCTAATCCTAATCTTAACCCTAATTCTAATCCTAACACTAACCTTAACCCTACCCCTAACTCAAACCATAAATCTAACTCTACCATAATTACAATCTAACCCTAACCCTAACCTTAACCCTAGCTCAAACCCTTACCCTAACTTTGTCCCTAACCATATATCTACGTATGACTATAACATTTTACATTACAATATCCCAGAAATAAAATATATATTTTCATCTAAATTAAACTCCTTATATTAAATTTAAAATAATATTTGACTCAAACCTTAACCGTAACCCTAACCTTAACCATGAGCATTACTCTAACCCTAACCTTAACCATAAACATAATTCTACGCCTAACTCTAACCCTAATTCTAACTCTACCATAATTGGACTCTAATCCTATCCCTAACCCTAACTATAAGCATAACTCTAACACTAGCCTTAACCATGAGCATAACTCTAACTCTAGATCTGACTCTACCATAATTGGACACTAACCCTAACCCTAACCTTAATTTTGATCCTAACTCAAACCCTAACCCTAACTCTAACCTTAACCTTGATTCAAACCTTAACCCTAACCCTAACCCTAGCCTTACTATAACCCTAACCCTAACCCTAATCATAACCATAACCATAACTCTAACCCTAACCTTAACCATGACCATAACTCTAACCCTAACCTTAACCATAAACATAACTCTAATCTGAACCTTAACCATAACTCTAATGATAACCATAACAATAATTCTATCCTTGACCTTAACCATAGCTCAAACCCTAACCCTAACTCAAACCCTAACCCTAATGCTAACCCTAACCCTAATTCTATCGCTAAGGTTAACATTAACTGTAATGTTAACTTTGTCCCTAACCATATATCTATGTATGACTATAACATTTTACATTACAATATCCCAATTTTTTTTATTTATCTAAATTAAATTCCTTATATTAAATTAAAAGATATATTTGACTCAAACCCTAACCTTAACCATGAGCATTACTCTAAACCTAACATTAACCATAAGCATAACTCTACCCCTAACTCTAACCCTAATTCTAACTCTACCATAATTGGATTCTAACCCTATCCCTAACCCTAACTATAAGCATAACTCTAACCCTAGCCTTAACCATAAGCATAACTCTAACTTTGGATTTGACTCTACCATAATTGGACTCTAACATTAACCCTAACCTTAATTTTGATCCTAACTCAAACCCTAACCCTTTAAACTCTAACCTTAACCTTGACTCAAACCTTAACCCTAACCCTAACATTAGCCTTACTATAACCCTAACACTAACCCTAATCATAACCATAACCATAACCATAATCCATACGCATTGCATGAAGCTAAAACAACACACATGCTTTTATTGTTGGAATAATTCCACCTTACTATCTCCACGTTGCCAGTCAGTTATAACAAAACTACCAGTTTGTCATATTTCCTAGCCATTGACTGTTAGTGCTATCAAAATAATACTAGGTCCTCTACAATGTATGAGGAAGTTAGTTTATTTGCAACATAAATTCAGGGAAGTTCTACCAACCTATAGGTGTTGGAAGCATCTATATATAGAGAGAGTCACTGTAATGTGTTGCTATACTTAGATTAATAAAACAATATCTTTCTCTTTCAAATTTGTTTTGTGCTGCTGTTCTTTTCTCTTAAGTTTCTTTATGTTTTCTTCATGGTATCAAAGCAACTTTTGATTCATGGGCTGTGATATGGTTTCTTGCTCTGATGTATGACTATATCAGAGCATCTATGTGTAACGCCCCGCCAAGGGATCCAAAAGGATTAACCTAGAGTTTCACTAAGTTTGCTAAACATTTTTTTTTTTTTTAAAGTAAGAATGTATATCATACACATCAAACACATAGTAGCGGAAGCAATAACATGTGATCATCAACAAACATACATCACAAGTTACATTCCCTAAGGATCCCAAGACGTTGAGTCACATTTAAATTTAATTAATTCTAAGTCTAACAACTGCCACATCCACATGAAAGAATAATAAGAAAGTCCAATGTCCAAAATATACATTTTTTCGAATGCCTCTTGGCAATTTAATTTGGAATGCTCAATCATCCACTGTACATGTCACAGGGTATGAAAGGCTTAAAAGAATATACATATGTAAAGATAAAGATACATCATCCTCAAATCCATGATACAAATTACCGTAAAATAAATGAAACTAATAACATACTTGATACATCCATACATCCATAATGATAAAACATCTATCATAAAACACAACTAATCTAAGTGCGTGGTTCCTCCCAACCATCAATAACATCATTAGACCATCATGGGCCCTAGCCATCCCCCATGCGTAACATCCCAAGTCACCGAAGAGATCATCGGTAGTATAGTAATAGGGACATCACTCCTAAAACATACTACCTTATATGCATAAAGAAATCTAACATGCTACCACATACGCATAAAGAATTCTAACATGCAAGAATAAAGCATAAGATGATCCTCCAAAGTAGAACACATCACCTAAACATTATGAACAAGCATCCCAACAAGCTCCAACCATGGTAGCACCAGACGGATCTCAATTGGTAAGAGTAAAAGCACTACCACCCGACCGCGTGGAAGCTAAATGGTCCACTCCCACCGCGCTGAGGAGATAGTCTCAAGTCCCAAACAAGGTATCAAAACACAAAACACAAGTACTCTCTAAGTTTGGGAAATCCTAAAAGTACACTAATGCAAAGGTTCCAACATAGAAAGACATCTAGACCCAGAGGCACCATAAAGACACGTAGGAAACCTACTATGCAAGCAGGAAAGTGTCATCGCAAAAGTCACGTAGAAGTTACCCGAGCAATCCTTTAGGAATCCTGGATCCCTAGTGATCCCTACGGCCACTAGTATCCTCTCGTACTGACAAGGCATACTGCGAAATGCAAGGTCATAACCAAGCGTTCTCTCTACCCCATCCTAGCCTATACTAGCACTCAAGGCATGGGAGACAACATACAATTATCTTATTAGGTTCATTTAAGTCAGTATTTAGGTGAGATGTTTTCACTTGTTAAAACAACTTACAATGGGTTACTCCAGGCAGCCTCTTAGGGCCCCGATCCCCATTGCAAGCCACTTCCCGACACTACACATAGATAACCTACCCTAGGCTCATGAAATCAAAAATCAAAGAATCATAATAAAATCACCTCAGTCCTATACAAGCAACTGAAAAAAAATCATAAAAGATAAGCCAAAAAATTACATCAGTTCTTCATGAGCAATAGATAAGCATCAAATAATAATCATATGATCACAACAGTTCTCTATCAGCAACTGAAGGCATCAATGATAAATCAAAAAACCCAATGGTTCTCCAATGAGCAACCAGAAAGTATCTCAATAATAAATCACAATATTGATCAAAGACTCCAAAATGGTCAAGTGAACACATGACATCATCAAGAACATAACAAACACTTCAGTCCTCTCAACCGACCGAAAGCAATCCAAGTGTAACTGATTGAGACTCAAAAATGGTTATCAAATATAACTGATCAAGACTCAAAAATGGTTATCCAACATAACTAATCGATGACTCAAAAATGGTTAAGTCAGGTATCTTATATACATACACTTCAGCTCACACAAGGAAACTGAAAAGCAATAACAACCATTAAAAAAAACATCCATATCATAGAGCACTCCATCGCATTACCATGGTTGGGTTAAGAAAGATCGAGACCAAATCAACATAACATCACATTCACAACCCCAAGCCTCTGGTAACAACCTAAACTGGTCAACACTAGAACAAACCTCAAAACCCCAACAACATACATAAAATAGAACGTAGGTATCACATTTGGTTTGATTGATAATATACTATTGAGTTAATGTAACGTTTCAGTTTTAGTTTCAAGGTATGATTCTAGTTCAAAAGATTTCTAGATTACCCTACAGGTTGACCCATTTACTTGTTCAAATGAAACTAGAATTACCCTCCCATCATATTTTAAAACAATATTCTACAATTTATTTCCAAATAGAATTCATGATTAAATAACTTTAATTTAATTAATTAATTTTTTAAATAAAGTAATTAATAATTAAAGATCTAAACGCTCATATTAATATTTTCATTGTTATCAATTTATTAATATTTAATTTATAAATTAATATTTACATAACTATATTTAAAATGCATTAATAGTTAAACATTTAAAATGCATTAATAGTTTAACATTTAAAATGCATTAATAGTTAAATTATTAAATATTGATAAACTAATAATAAAACATTATTAAATAATAATTAATATATTAAAAATTATATATAATAACAATTCAATTTTTATAAAAATGAATGCAAATTTATATCATTACAAAACAAAGTCGAATTCCAAATATATTGGAATGGCACGAATTAAATTCGTTTAAGCGATTATAATCGCTGGCCCCGAAATCGTGCGGACTGTAGTCGCAGTTGTACTGCGACCATAGTCGCAGGTATGGCTGCACAGTAGCCGCCGGCTTTTATAGCCGTCGGTCAATGAAAACAAAGGGAAGGGGGTGGTTAGGCCGCCCCTCCCTTATTTGTTATTATTTATTTATTTATTTATTTATTTTTTAAAAAAGGGGTATATTATAAAAACAAAACTTTTACAACATGTAATTTCTTTTAAATCTAATTTTATTTATTTCATACAATTTATAAATATTTAAATTATATATATATATATATATATATATATATATATATATATATATATATATATATATATATATATATATATATATATATATATATATATATATATAAAATTTATTTATTTTTAATTTTTAATTAATTTATTTATTTTTTAATTTTTTTTTATTTTAAAAATATTGATGTCATCTTTATTCTGAAGAAGAAAAAAAAATATTTTTAACCACACGAGTTTTCAATCTATACTTTTCAATTTTAAATTTCAAATTCCTTCCCAAGTTAAATTCTAATTATCTTTATTCTAGAAAACGGGGTTTTCTGATAACTCTAATATTCTTCATGTATACAGAAATTATCGACAAGCAATTAATAATTCACTGTTTTGAAAAGTTTAATCTTTCATCATAGAGAAGTTGGATTTACAATCCACAAACATGAAGATGACAGGGAAGAGTAATTGTGTATTTAATCAACAAATCAAGGCACAAGACCCTACCTGGTCCTGATGCTAATATGAAATCCCCGAAATATCTTTCCTAGAATTCTCCTTCTGAAATTTTTCTTCCAAAAGTGTCTCCCAAAATTTTTGTCTCCCCCCAATTCCTTGTCCAAATTCTTGTCACCCAAAAATGAACCCCCAAAGTTGTGATAAGGAGTCTTCTCCTCAAATCGGGGCACTAATTGTGCGTTCATCGGAGATGACTCTTTGCTTAACTAAGTTAACTCAAAATTATCTTTTATTAATCTTTGCTTTATCTTTTTAATGCATATTAAATGAATCATTAAATAACTTTATTTAATTTTTCCACTTGACTTCTATTTTTAATCTTTATTACTTTTAATCCCATGCGCACTTTAAGAAATTAAAATAACATTATTATTTCCTCTTATTTTATCTTTTAATTTATTTCTTTATTTTCAACACATGCTCGCATCATGCAATCTTACAACTTTTAATAATTAATATATTTTCACTTTTTAATTTATTTTAGAAACTTAATTGATAAAATATTTATTTAACTTAAATAACAATAATATTTAGCATTTATTTAAAAATGAACTATAAATATATTAATATTAAATTGAATAAATATTATAATGTTCTAAATTATCCTTAAACTTTTATCTCCAAATTTAATTCTTTTTATTTAATTAATTTCTCAATTAATTAAATATAATCAAATATTAAAATATCATAATAATCTTCTATTAAATTATATCATTAATTAATCTTTTTAATTAATTTCTTTTATATTTAAACTCATACTTAGATCATGCGATCTAGAAACCTTTAATAATTTAATATCTTTTCCACTTTTAATTTATTTAAGAAATTTTAATTGATAAAATATTTATTAATTCAATTAATAATAATATTTAGCATTTATTTAAAAATGAACTCTAAATATATATTATTACTAAATTAAATAAATATTATCACATTCTAAAATTATACTTAAAACTTTTTATCTCCAAATTCATATCTTTTTATTTAATTACACTTAATTAATAGGAAATACATCAAGAACTCATAAGGCAACATACGAAAACCCGTCATAGAAAAATACATACTAAATCAAAGAAAAAGGGTTATAATCACAAAATAACATCAATTGATGCATTCAGAGGGTACTTAACTCAGATACTTGTCCTAATTATCAATTAGGACAATTGGCTAAAGGGTTTATGAATTGGACTTAAGAGTTTATCTCCCCTCTCTTACCATTGAGATAATGCGATAGGGTACGCTCATCTTGGCAATTCAGGGAAGTCGATACCCGGTACCTGCAATTTGCATAAAATCCACGCATGTACAGACATAATATTCTAAGCTAAACAAACAATGGCAGGAAGTGGTGCATCGTGTAGATCCCGACTAGCAGGTGACTACGACTCCCTTCCTTAACCACATCAGAAACACCATACATAAAGAAAAAAAACACGCATACCATACACATGTAGTATGGGGTAAGTATCCATAAGAAAGCACATGTGATAATAAACCATCAATATCTGAAAACATTGTATAATCATCATGCATATATGAAACATAGAGTAAAAATCAACTGAATCTATGACAATATCTAATAATCACCAAACAATACTGCTAATCATTAAACATAAAATTAGCCTAAAAGAGTTCGACAAAAATAACAGAAACGCGAACTAGGGGCAAGCACTACACTATGATTCATAGCTTATGGTAAAAATTGTTTGTGTGAAGTTTTAGTTTTTTTGCTGCATGTTATTTATGATTGAGCAACATCAAATAAATCTACGAATGTTTTGGAAAAAGCTAGAAGAATCCAATAAAGTGTTTATCAGAATCATATGAGAAAATGTCTTTTAATGCCAAGCTGAAGAAAAATCAAAAAAGTGTTGAATATCATAGGAAGCAAGACACTGTTGTTTGTGTAGTTCTTAAAAAAAATATTGAGTAGTTTGGGCTTTATGTTGGCTATTAGATCTATCGTTTTTATTGGAGTTGAGTGTCTAGGTATAGAAAATAGTTGGGAGATGGTATGTTAAAGTTTTTTTTTTATCACATAATGAAGATGATGTAGGATGTAAGTGTATGGATTGGTAGTAAGTGGATATGTCAATTTAAATGTGAAGGTTATGTTGTCAAGTTTTGGTCATGTAATGGAAGATTGTTGAATCAAATATCCCTCAAGTGAGTATTGTACCTAATCTATTGTAAGAGGTGCATTATCGGTTGTGCCCGACACCTCAAAAGTTTTAGATATTGATGAACCATGTATCTGAAAAATATTTCTAGAGAACTATTGAGCACAACGGCTAGGTACCCATGTGACTCGGTAGATGGATTATTTTTTATATGGACTCAATACTAGTGTGCATGAGAAAAGTTTGGAGTTGGTTTCTCCATCATTGGATCAATGGTTTTGTGAAGTTTGAAGGGTTTGTGGTAATCCAAAACCACTTGTTTAGGTGAATCTATTGAAAGCTTTGTGGTAAGCCAAAACCACTTATTTAGGTGAAAAATCTAAAAGTCTTGAAGGGTTTGCGGTAATCCAAAACCATTTGGTTAGGTGAAAAACCTAAAAGTCTTGAAGGGTTTGTGGTAAACCAAAACCACTTGTTTGGGTGAAAGATCCTAAAGCATTTTTTGAAGAGTTTGTGGTAAGCTAAAACCACTTAACAAGAGGAATGAATTTTTCCATAGTGATAGTGATAGGGGAAACTAAAAATTTCTAATACAAAAATGAGACACAGTAGGCTTTCTTCCACTCCAAGCCTCTTCAGGGGTTATGTTCATGACAACCTTTGTAGGAGTTCTATTTAGAATATAAACTGCTGTATGAATTGCTTCAGCCCAAAGATTTACCTCTATTTGTTCTTATAATTCTTAGAAATTTCCCACTTTGCTTTTCAGTTAGAACCT
Organism: Cupressus sempervirens; assembly: GCA_028749045.1. NCBI lineage: Eukaryota > Viridiplantae > Streptophyta > Pinopsida > Cupressales > Cupressaceae > Cupressus > Cupressus sempervirens. Next base: position 740,537,888 of record CM053786.1, read on the forward strand.
TAAACTCCTTAAATTTATGAAACACTTCCTCCTTCTTTTGTAGGAAGTATACCCAAATTCTTCTTGAATAGTCATCTATGAATGTGATAACATACCTTGCACCTCCAAGTGAGGATGTTTTGAAAGGACCCATTACATCCCTGTGGACTAGGTGTAAAGGCATTTTGGTTCTCCATGATTTTCCTGGTGGGAAACTTTTTACATGTTGCTTGCCCATTGCACACCCTTCACATACTGCTTTTGTTGGAGAGATTCTTGGTAGACCATGCACCATCTTCAACTTCTCTATAATTTTGAGACTTTGATAGTTTACATGCCCTATACGCTCATGCCACAACCTGCTCACATCATCATACTTTGCAATAGCACATAAATCTTTATTTCCAATAAATTCTTGAAATTTATAAAGCCCATTTTCCACTCTACCAATTGCAGTCACTTCATAATTTTTATTCACATAATTGACTAAGCATTTATCATTGTAAGATTCTACTTTGTATCCTTGATTTGCAATTTGAAAGACATAGAGAAGATTTGTTGATAGTTGAGGGACAAGCTTCACATTTTTTAACATTCCATTATTTACTTGCACATTTCCACTTCCTTGAACTTCTAGAGGACTATTATCTCCTAGATATATATTCTCACCATTGCTTTCACTGAATAACTCAAACTGCTCCTTATTATGTGACATATGTTGTGTGCAACCAAAATCAATTATCCATTCATCCTTAAAAGAACTATTTGCTTTAAGTGCTACATAGAAGGTATTCCTCTTAGAATCAAATGATTTTGTAGACTTATTCTTTTCTGAATCATTAATCCTTTTGTAACATTCATTAGCTTTGTGTCATTTCTTACCACAGTGATGACATTTCCACTTACTTCTATTTGGACTCCTATATGAATTATTATTATCTCCATACTTCCAAATCTTTCAATTAGATCTATTATCTTGTGTCCTTTGATGATATTGTTTTTCTTTCATTACGAATGCTTGAGATTCACAATCAACAATAGAGGATTCTCTTTCTTTTATTTGACATTTTTCTTCTTGAATTAACTTAGCACACAACCCATCAGATTTAATGCCTTTTAATTTATCAACAGTATTAAGTCCCCTTATAAAAGATTGATAAGAGCCTAGAAGACTTTGTAAAATTATTTGCACAAAATCCTTATCATCTATGCTCTTTCCAAGAGAAACCAATTCATTTTTCTTCTCCTTTAATTTACTTAAATGAGTCACTACTTCCTGTGAGCCTTTTAATTTTAGATTATACAACTTTGTGATGAGAGATATAATCCATACATCACTTGAATTTTGATACAAACTTTCCAAGATCTTCCATACTTGGCACTCCTCTTCTTTCATTTCAAACTTCTGGAAAAACTTCTTCTGAAAGTGTTAACTTTATCAAAGCAGATGCCTTCTTGTCTCTCCTATTCCAATCATCATGTTCTTTTCTAGAATCTACTAGTCTCTGCTCACTACCATTTGCAATATCATAACAGTTTTGTAGAGTTAGAGACATTTCAATTTGTGAAACCCAATCATAGTAATTCTTTCCATTCAATCTGATTGAGGGTAGAGGAGTACCAAGAGAATCCATTAATCAACTTCTCTTCTTTATTAATATTTAATTGAATATATATCAAATCATAGAACTATTGTTACTATTTTATTTTTATAAAGAGAAAATCAAAGTGATCAAAAGAACTTTCTTAAAATACTTAAAGTTCATGTTGTTTCATATCATAAGAGGATTATTCAAACTAATATAATATATTCAAATTAATAAATTTATAGGAAATAATTTGCCTTCTATTTCTTAATGAGAATGATAATTCACACATGCTATTCTATTTCAATTGCAAAAGATTATCTATTTTAGTTTTACAAATTGTAAGTTACAAGCTATTCTTCGAGATTCCTTACTATTTATTTTATCTAGAAGAGAAGAACTCAACTTCCAATAAATAACTTCTAGTCTACGACTTCTTTTTATATTTTTTTCACCTCTTAGAAATCTCTCTTCCTTTTGATGAACAACACATCTCCATCAATATAAAAAACACATAACTAGTAGACCACCTTTCAACTTTTCCAACAGAGCTTCTAAAAAGTGTATCTACTCAATTTTCCAAAATAGTTACCTTAAACATCCAGATTGTTCCCCATCTTATCCCATCTTCAACGTAGCTTATTGGGAGCTTTCTAGAGGTCTGCATAAATGGTTATAAATTTCCAGTTGCTTTGGCTCATGTATATAACAAAAAGTTGTAGTGTGCTGTGGCAGTAAAGTTCTAAATTTTCAGTGTCCATATGTGTTGTATTTAATTCCTCTTTTCTGCCCTATCTTTGTTCTGTTGTTCTTTGCTCCATTTTCTTTTTATTAAAACTTCATTATCGCAGACACTCAAATTTACTTTTTCATAACACCATAGAGAAAATATCTGCCAATTGTTCTTCAGACTTGCAAAACTAAAGGTATATTTCTCCACACCTCAAAAAATCAATTTTTTTGATTTAACCATTATGAATGATAGTTCAGGTGTACCTTGTTGAAAATTATAGCTCAGATGTATTTTCAGACTTCTGTGTTCTCTTGAACACTTTTCCCAGCCCAATACATAAAAATTTATATATGTCTGCATTCATTTTCAACTACTTAACTATTATTAAAAAAATAAAAAATAATAATACTTAAACAAGATGTAAAATTGTCCAATGTCCCCAAATTCTCCTACATCAAAGAGAGACCCTTGTTGTTGGCTACTGCCAACACATAGAAGACTTCTCTTGTTCAACGAATATGGGCAACAAAGAGAGGCAATAACCCAAAGTACTAATTAGAATTAAATTTTCTTATAGAAATGCACCGCATGAAGATTATAACAAGGAGATTTCAATCAAAATTTCATTCATTTCCTTCCTATAAATTGGAAAGCTCGCTCATAAGAGCAGAAGATTTCAACATTGAGACAGACTCCCTAAGACACCATGCTAAGATCACATAGCCTTTGGAAAATATAGGAACATATATTGCACCGCACTTAATTGCATTTTCCAGGCTTAAATCAATGATTTGCGCCTTCTCTAACTTGTGGATGTTAAGAAACACATTCAATCAGCCTGCAAAGAGAGCTTGAAAGAGATGATCAACCAGAGTTTTCTCACATCTTTTCCCCTAAAAGTAAAAAACACATGATATTTCATGGTACAATTGAAAGAAACTTTTATGGCTGTAGGAATGTAGAGTTTGACTCCCTCCATGTTAGAGTTTGAATTCAAAGGAAGAAGAAGAATGTAATGAGACAAAACCTAAATCCACACATCAGATCTTAACCTCTACTACATATATCATTGGAATTTATTCCAACTTCTTGATAGCCATCCTATATGCTCTTTCCCCACTCTTTCCCCATACAATTGTTATATTGTAGTGGGTACCTCCATGCATGTCTATTTTTTAATCTATTTTGCAATGTTATGTTAAATCTATTTTGAAAGTCAATGTCAAACACATTTTATAATTTTTTGTATATCTATTTTGAAAGTCGATGGCACACAAATCTATGTGAAGACTAAATTTTCTGAGAGAGAAGCTTGACCTTGTTCGAGAAGAAATGTCCAAGTAGTTTCAGGGGGCGTACACCTTAGAAAATCCGTTTGCGAATTTGCTCGTCAGATTTATGTAAAAACTCTATGTAGTGCGAAGAACAATTGTTAGGTAATTTATGATTAGCTGTATTTTTATTTTTTTCAAAATTTTCTAATATTTAATTAATCTAGAACACGTTAAATAAGAATAATAGTAATTAACATTAACTTATTAATATGAAATATTTTTTAAGATTGATTCAAATGTATACTTTAAGTAAGCAGTTCAGTAATATTTTAGTTTGTTCTTTGAATTATTATAGAATATTATGGTACAAAATATGTGTTGGAGTGATTTTTATTATTGATTTGAAGAAACTTAATTATATAATAAAGATTTGGAAAGATCTAGGTTAAACTTCTTGAACATGTTTGTCATCTCATAAATTGGTAGTTGTCACCCAAGTTGATCAAGAATTTTTAGATTTTCAAGGTTTTTGGGTTTTCTTTGCATTGAACACAAACCCATAGTCGAATTTTGAATCACAATTCCAAATCCACAACTTTTAGAGTAGAAAGGCACTTTCTTTTTCATATTTCAAAGTTAGATTTCCCCCTTTTTTGAATCTCTTAGCATAGACCTACTTATATGCTTTAATTGGTATGATTGCACGTATAATGCTCCTAGATATATTTCATTTAATTAATTGGTTCAATTTACACTTATATTGCACATCTTAAAGTAAATGAACATTGCATGAAAGTTGATTTGCATGCACACTTCCTGATTACATAATATGAGTTTAATATTGACATCTCTTCATCCTATTTGAGTTTTGCTAGTCTAACCTTGATTATATTAAGAGTTATGTTTGGAATACCCCTCTTTCACCTGTATTTTCTATTTAGGAAGTGGAAGGCTTATTTGATACATAATTTATTGAGTGTTTCCATCCCCCTCCAACCCAGTAAGAGTTCATTGTTCTTTCACTTTCCAAGTATCAAATTTTTCTTTGCTATCATGTTGAGGAAAACAATATGAGAACAATGCTATACTAGTATGGAAGAAAACATCTAGAAAAAAAACAAAATTTTTATAAGTATTGAAGACTTAATATTTTATTTTATTGATTCATATTTAAGTAGAGAAATCCATAGCTTCGTTTTATTATAGGTCTAAGTTGGTCCATATAAATTAAGTACTAGGAAGTTTAGATTATAATTGACAACCATTAGATCCTGCCAATTGGATCCTATTTTTCAGCATGAATAACCATTAATTCTAGGTTCTAGAGAGTAATAAGACCACATAGGGCTCCTGCAATAAGTGTATGAACTGCATTCTATTTATAACATTTTTGAATAGTGTCTTCAAAGTTTTGTAGAGAATTTTTGGTTTCTTGTTACATTATAATATATACCTTAAGTGCATACAATTGATACTTGATCTTGTACCTCTAATTAGATGCATTTAAACCTTTGACATTCCATGTCAGAATTTTCATTGGGCTCAAGGAAAGCGATATAGTCTCCTCAACCTTTTAGAAACTAATGATTTTCCATCCAAGATGGATTGACTACCAATGTCAATTTCTTCCTTCAATTTAGCTGTCTTATATTTCTGACATCTCTTCTTGGAGGAGGACTTATATGGAGCATGGGATAATACTATTTTACTAATGGAACGCATTTTTGAATAATCAAATTTAGGATCTTGAGATTCAATCAAAAACATCTCTTCTTCCTCACTGTGTTGGAAATTCAGAATCTTAGAACCCTTCCATCCAACTCCTTTCTCAAAATGTTCATAAAAACTAGTTGTTGCAGATTTTTTTTGCCTGCAACAATGAGTTGATAGGAATTTTGTTTTACCAAATTATCAACTGGATGCATAATACAAAAAAATGAATATTGATATTTTGTAGTAAAAAAATTGGGTAAACATAGTTAGAGAAAACTTGAAGAAATAATTTATGTTTTATTAAAAAAAATAATAAAAAAATTAATAAATTAAAAAAATAAATATTTCAAAATAAATTATAAAATTAATCTTATTCTGATTCTAGTTTTGTACAACCAAACACTTTAAAATATGTTCCCATTGAATTTCAAGTGAACCAAATGGATTCAATCATATTCCCAAAATCAAACTCTAGATTAACAAATTCAATAACGAACAAATTTTAGTATTACACAAATGCTGCATTTGCTAATTCCTGTAATCAAATAGATATAGAAGAAAAAAAAAAAAAAAATCCAAGCTAGTGTTTTCCAAAACCATGCCTTAATATTAAAGCACTTTCTTAATAAAGAATTTAAAGAAGCACCCCTAAATTTGTTAACTAGTTTACATAATATGCAAAACGTGATTTTCATGCAATCTCTGGAAGATTCGATTTCAATGAGATTTCAAAATAAATTATAAAGTTAATCTTATTCCAATTCTGATTTTGTATAATCAAACAAGGAAAACATCTTCCCATCAAATTTCAAGTGAACCAAATGGATCCAATTATATTTCCAAAATCAAACTCTAGATTAACAAATCCAACATCTAACAAATTCCAATAATAGACAAATGATAGATTGATAATTCATGCAGTCAAAAAAACGGGTTCTAAGTTATAGAAGACTGAAAAAAAAAAAAAAAAAAACTTTAAGTCATTGATTTCTAAAACCATGCCATTGTTGAATAAAGAATTTGAAAAGGCACCAGAGAAAGGTATTTATTATAAAATTTGACAACTCACAAAATAAATTCCAATATAATTTTTGGTAGCACATAAAAATAGAGGGTCATTTTGCATTTGAGATTACAAATATAACTCTCATTGTTACTTTTAGATTGTTTTCCTACCAGATTGAATTCCAGTCTTGATTCATTTCAAAAAACGTGGCTTACTCATCCCATTTTTGTTGTTGATCATATCCATGGGTTTGCTCTTTATATCATGGGAAAATAGGGGCACTCCTTGTCTATATGGAAAAACTAGATTTCTCTGCTGAGAATATTGGGACACTCCACGCATGATCAATGGGTTTGGTTTTGTCACAAGAATCTAACTTTTCTAAGATTTAGAAAAATAAAATCATGTTATATTTTAATATTTAATATTCATAGAAGAATTTAGCAGTTTAGACATCACATATTAAGAAATAAATTATTTTTTGTAAAAAGAAGTCAAATTTAACTTTTTAACAGTTATAGCCTAAAAATCATGTCTTCAACAATATAAAAATAAAAATTAGCCTAAAAATTTAAATTAAATATAAGTTCTCATATTCATATTGGTATAGATATAATACTATAAATATGACGCTGAAACAATACAACCTTATTTTAAAGCATTACCATTATACAATTGCTTCCAACCATTTTAATATATATGGCAAAAAAAACTTTTCAGTAATCTTCTAATATATTCTCAATTGAATTTTAAAAATGAGATTGCACCCAAGAGATTTTAATGGAACAAAATCGTGAAGAAAAAATAAGACGAGTCTGAACTTACGTGCAAGGCGATTGATATGCTTTTTACCTTTACTGGGTTTGCCGGACAATTTGAATTTGAGTTTTGAACTTTTACCCCGCGACCATCTGACTTTTGTTAGCTTGGACACTAATTTTTCTGGATTGAAGGAAAACATCCCCTTTAGCTTGTGATAGTAAGTATATTTTTTAATAGCTTTGAAGTGTAAAATTTATTTAAGATTGCATACAAAAAATGACCAAGAATTTAAAGCATTTAAGATATGATCAGGAGGTTGAGGTATACCGTTTTGATCTACTCTTTGTGTGACGCTGCTAGTACATTACACATTACACATGCTTTTATGCAAATAAGGGAAAGCATAAATATCATTCGATCAAAACATAAGACAAGCTGTAATGAGCTGATTGCTAGTATTCAATATCGAAATAAATATATAGTATTTATTTATATCCTGGGGTTATAATTAAATTCTTCTGCCAGTTCTCCGGTTGAGGAGGCAATCCCAAGAGGCATATTGTTGTCTTGATCAAAATGGCATATGGAGTTGATTTCCATGCAGAATAACAACTCATAACGTCCAACTTATCCAGATTTGACAAGTTGCTAATGCTTTCTGGAAGGCTCTGCAATTTTTCGCACCAGCTTAGGCTTAAATGTTTTAGCTGTGATAGATTGCCAATACTGTCGGGAAGTTGAACTAAGATCTTACAACAGGTTAAGTTCAAGTACTCAAGCCCAGAGAGGTTCCCAATACTATTAGGAAGGCAACACAATTTTTCACAGTAACTCAAATTCATGTATTGCAGTTGTGAGAGGTCAGAAATGATGTTAGGAAGACAATTCAAATTCTGACATCTTGAAAAATTCAAGGACTGCGAAAGTGACAAATAACTAACACTGTCCGGGAGGTTTCGCAGGGACCTGCAGTCAGTCCAGTCGATGATCCTCAATTGCGATCTCATGCCTAAAATAGATGTTTTCTCCTTTATTGCTAAAAGTAACTCCTCCAACGAATTCGAGCTACAACCCATGCTTGCAAAAAGGAAGGGCAAGGTGGTTTTATAGTCCACGACACTATGCCATAGTTTTTGGGTTTACGTATGGTGACAGTGATATGGGACTACCTCATACTCTTTTTCGAGAGGCGCTTGGCACTACAAATGAGGCATACATACCCTACCCCCCAGTGGGATTTGAACTTGTGATCTCTCTTTCAAGAGTACAAGTTCCCCACCACTAGACCAACTGAGATTGTCTAAGAATTCACCTTGACCCATCTCAAAGTTAGAGGAAGAATGTCTAAGATATCTTCTATGAGCACTTGCTCCAAATGAAGATAGCGAGGACTAGGTGTACACAACATTTTAAGGCACCGTGAATCACCTTGATGGAGAGGAAGGCGAGAGATATTGATAGTGCTACTTGCATTGTTGAATGAGCTGCTTGACTGGAAGTGGACAGTCTCCCGTTACACATTCTTGTACATGGATTTCCAGAAAACTATGGGAGAAGTTGTGCATTCTCCAATAAAATAGCAAGCAATGTCCAGAAACATTTCTTTTTCCTCACTACTAAGACCACTATAACTGATCTTGAGTGTTTCAAAAATGTCTCTATTGCCTGCAACGTTTTCAAGGGTTTCATTCCAGCAATCAATGTGAGTGTCATCCTGCTTATCGTACAAAAAAGCTCCAATGATCTCGAGAGAAAGAGGGTGCCCCTTGCAAGCCTCCACTATTCTTCTCGAGAGTTGTTTAAAACGGGGAATGGGGGATGGTCTGAGGAAGGCGTGCCAACAAAACAACTGGAGCCCTACGCTTTCCTCAAATCCGCACATCTCGTGAATGCAATCGGATGAGATATGAGTGGCATTGAGAATGTGTCTAATGATTAAACGACTTCCAGGGGCCAGCCAATCCCTAGCCAAGGCATCCAATTGCACACGATTATCGACATCGTCCAAGACGACAAGGGCGTGGATTCCTTGCAAACGATCTGTCAACAAATATTTGCCCTTTTCCACACAGATCTTCTTCATAGTTGACCAAATCTTTGAGAATTTGACCCTGCAATTTTGGAAGGCTAGCGTCGCGGACATTAAACAGGAAGGAAGCAGCATCAAATTCACTATAAATTTTATTATACACGGCCTTCGCAGCTGTGGTCTTCCCAATACCACCTATACCCAATATTCCATATTGGGATGAAATGAGATGCAATTTCTGAATTAGACCTTTTCGTACAGTTTCAAATCCCACCGGATGTTTGGCAACTTGTAACGGCACCCTGTCAAGTGTCTTTATTATGTCATTCACCACTTTCTTCACTAGCTGACCTTCGAATCTGTATACTGCGAAGTTAGTGACACCTGTACAACGACGAAATAATCGAATCTATTTTCTATCATTTCAAATGACAATGCAATTGAAATTATGAAGTATATCTAATTTGTGCCCATCCTAATCACCCAAACAATATATAATCTTCATAATAATCATGGCAAATCTATGTATTTATGGAAATTTGCTCATACTAAAAACTTGGTGCATATTGCTTTGAAACTTTGTGCTAGTTTTTGTCCAGCCAATGAAGTATCTCCTGTTATTTTTCAAGAGGGCAAATTTTAAATGTTTTATAATTTTGTTTTAATAGTGTAGAATGGATGGATATGAGTTAAGCCACACAACTATCTCCGATGATCTTTATTTTCTAGCATCTTATCTCATGCGTATGAAGGAAAACCTATGGTAAGAATTCTTTTTTTCATCTACTCCAGCTTTCTTCCATATTTAATTTAAAAGATTATCCTCTCTAATCTTCCTTTTAACTCCATTTTTCTAATCATTATTGCTTCAGGTTTTCCAAGTATTTCAAGCGAAAGCTAATGCTTGCGAACTACCATGCAAGGAAATAAAGCTTAGTGATATGATGGAGTCTTTACGCTAGAAAAGTGAAAGAAAGAGCACAGGAAAAATGAAATAAAAAGGAACAGAAAACTAGAGAGGTAAGATTTTTAAAAATCAAATTAAAAAAAAATTCATATTTCATATATATTTAAATCTGTATCAATATTTGATCGCGAATTATAGATCTACTGTTCTGTGTAACTTTCATGAATACTATAAACAAAGTGATGATCTTAACCTATTCAAAGGCTATGATCTTTTACATAACATGAAGGTCACTCAACACATCATTCTTATATTATCAACATTTAAAAATATATATTCTACAATCTAAACTTCTTTTACATATATCATATGAAGGTTAATCTAGAACTCTTTTGCAATAATTAAAAACTTGTAATAAATAACTTGTTTTCTATTTCTCAATGAAAATGAAAATTTGCACATGCTCTTCAATTGCAAGATATTAGCTATTTCAGCTTTACAAAATAGACTAGATTCCTTGCTACTTTTATTACGACCAAAACAATTCAACTTGTCCCATACTTATAGTCAGAAATGAGACGCCCACAGGAAACCTCTAGATGCTCAAATTTGGTTATTTTGAACGATTGAGTTCAGATGTTTGGCTTTTTCTTTTGACGTTCTTAAGAGTGCTCACTATATTAGATATGGGGCATTAATTATGTGATAAACGAATCTGGTATTTCTTTTCCTTCTTAAAATAGGCCGGCTTTGTGGAGGCATTCAACTGTTGAAACTCCTCAATTTTAAATTGATAGATTTACATTCTCAGACACGTGACAATTCATAATATTTATTTTGGAATTCACAGACTTAGAATTAAATAAGAACCAACAGGGCTAAATTGTTCATATGCTGCATCAGTGAAATGTCCATATTATTCATTGTATGTCTATTTGACTCAAATTTACCATATGTACATGTGTATCTCATCCGTAGATGCAGCTGGTAACCCTCCTGCATAGGAGCAGCTTAGAGGCATCAATAACGTTACATCGCTTAGAAGATGCCCGGTACAACCCGCATTTTATATGGCAGTGGGTACAAATATTATACTACAAAGTAGAGATCAACATTATTTCCACTAAATTGGATGGCTCTAAACCTCTCAATACTCGATAGGTGAATATATATATATATATATATGACTAAGGCCACCAGAGTATCCATGAATGGTGCGGTATAAAATAAAAATAACTATTGTTTAGGAGATTTTTGGGTTTATGCTTTTAAAGTAAATAAATGCTATCCTATTTTCCGTCTCCTTAAAAAACATTTCTGATTCGGCATATTAGGTTTTACTTGAGATTGCCAATATAAAGAAAGGAGAAAGTGTAATTGGATTATAAATGTAGTATAACTATTAAAAATATTCATTTATATTTTATTTGTATATTGAATAATAAAGTTTAATAGATTATAGGCAAGAGCTTACACCACAACGGTAAATTGTGAGTCTTTTATCAAAAAGGTCTTGCCCTTCAGTATGTAGTATCTAATTTATATTTTTGTTTTTAAATCTTAGCATTTTAGACAAACTATTTGCCATTTCTAGCTGAAACTTGCAGAAGTAAAACTATTAGCATGCAGGCTCCCATTTAGTCTTACCAAATTTTTATAAAGTGGTGAATTGACAATAATTTTGGAGTCTTTAATATATGTCAAAAAAAAAAAAAAAATCGCATAGACTTTCCAAATCTCTTGACTGTATCCATTTCACACCAAGTTGAAAATGTTAGTTTTAAAACAATTTCATGACTAAAAATTCTCTCTCTTCCCCTTTTTTATATATAATTACATAGAGTTCTATCCATTTAAACTCCCTCAATATCTCTTTTCACTATTTATTTTCCATTTCTATTTATATCTGTCTATTTTTCTTCTTATCTAACTATAAAAAAGAACTTTGACACATTTCATCCTTTACTTTTAAAAAATAATTCAATTTTAAACTAATAATTGAATTTGAAAAAACAAAAAAACAAAGATCAATTACTAACCTTGTAGTCATATCTAGTGACTACCCTGAACGAGAGCAGATCTGCTCAAGGGCATGCTTCCACCCATCAATCTCTTCTCTTGAATATCGATTTGGATGGTTGTAGTGCTTTTCAAATGATTCCTTGTAAGGGCTGGAATCTCCTAGAGGATACCTAACATGGGTCAGTTCCAGTTCATAAAAGAGAGGAATAATCGCCCAGAAGATTCCAACATAAAGGAGACTTCCCTAAGACACCATGCTGAGCTTGCAAAGCCTTTGGAAAATATAGGAATACATATTGCGCTGCACATAATTGCATTTTTCAGGCTAGAATCAATGGTTCCCCCCTTATTTAATTTGTGGGTGTCGAGAAATACATTCAATCCGACTGCGGAAAGAGCTTGGAAGAGATGGTCAACCAGAGTCTTTCTCACATCTTTTCCCCTAAAACTCAAAAACACATGATATCTCTTAGCATGGAAAGAAACCTTTGTCATGGCGGCCGGAAGGTAAGGCATGAAGCCTTCCATGTCAGAGTTCCAATTGAAAGGAAGGAGAATGTAATGAAACCCAGATACAGAAGGGCGATATTGGGCACAACCCAAAAAGGAAAAATATTATAGGAAAGATCAGATCTTAACTTGTACTCCATATAGCAGGAAACTTCCTTTCAACTCATTAATAGACATTCTATAAATGCACTCTTTCGTCATACTATTACAAATGTGATATACTGTAGTGTGTAGCTCTCTAGATGTATTGGTATAGAAGATCTTTATTATTATCTATTTACTATTACCATATGAATTTCAATGGGAGCCTTTATATCTGATAATGTTCAAGTTTTAATTTTTTGAAATTTAATATTCTCCAAAACAAAAGATTAAAATTTATCAATAATTTAAAAAAAAATTGTATTAAATAAAAGCTACTATATTTTAAAAATTTGTATTAAATAAAAGTTAATATATTTTAAATGTATAATATTTTTTCGGTCAACTGGACTTGGTGGTAAAAATACTGAAACAAAGCAAATATAAAGAAGACTTACAAATTCAATAATTTGCTAAAGCAAATGGTAAGAAAACTTCAGTCTGAAAGTCACTGTCAAACAGGTCTCTGACAGGGTTAAATTTTCCGATAGAGAGTTTGACGTTGTTTTGGAAGAAACATCTGCATAGCTTCACGAGCTTGAGAGTTTAGGGTCGAGTGAGGGCGTACTTTTTAACTTCTATCGCATTGCCTTGCCACTTGTTCTGGAATTAGAACGATATAATATTTGAGTCCTGAGCGATGCTTCAACATGAAGCTTCTGCGAACTATGAAAAACATGCACCGGAGGAGATACAAAGGAGCATCAATCTATTAGATTTATAGTCAAATGCATAACAAATGGTGGTCATGAAGTTGGTTATAGTATTCATGACATATATAGTTTGTGATCAGGTTGCACTAATCATGAAGATAAGACTGAGCTGGAGGTGGACCTACTTGACCATTTGGTTGATTCTATGGCATCTAACAGGAATTGGCTCTCCTCCTAAGATTCTAATAAAAGCCCAAACATACTACCGCATCAAACTTATATGTTTAATTAGAAGAATGGGGAAGGAAAGCCACAGAAATTGGAAAAATATTTATTTTCTTGAACTTTTTGCCGGCCAATTCGCTTTCCACGTTACACGCACTTTTTGGTTGACGCGTTTTGTAGATTGAAAACGATATATTCGAATACAATGCAACACCTTTAGGAAATTTTCCTCGCTCGCCTGCTCAGATATGACATAATGTGCATCCTTCTCCTCAGAAACCACGTAATGGTTAACTTAGATAAGAACTTTCGTTTGTGGGGCACCCGGGCAAGTAAAGTTGAAATTAAACATGTTATAGGATTCCACGAAAGGGGGAGTTGTCTCAAAACATCATTTTAAAATCAACGATCATATTCATTAATATAGGATACAAGATGATTGCAGTAATCTCAATGATTAATTTCAAAATATGAAAATATGCAATTCCTGACAAGTGTAGTCCTTTAGAATATTTTATTACATTTGTTGTTGAGTGTTTTCAGAATGTGAAAGTCCAATATGAAATTCTTTTCTCACCGTGTGATAAATGTAGTCCTTTCCAATTTTTTTTGTATGGGACGTGTTTGATCTGCATCTTTAAAAAAACACGCATTTATCTCAACCAACTGCCATAATCCTATATGGGTTTAGATTATGGAAAATGTAGCGACGTTCTTTGTTTTCCTTACTGTTGAGTTAACGGCTGTTTTGGCGGTCGGTTCTATGAATTCTCTGGCGGCTTCTTATGGAGAAAACGGGCGGACGCTCTGCGGATTGAACGCCGATGGTTCGCATTTTGTGACTCGCTTTGGAAGCGATGCGTCGATCGTGTACGGAGCACCTCTCAGAAAGGCGTTCACAGGGCTGACTGGCGGCGATGGATTTGTGTGCTGATTGGAGGGCTCTGGGCAGCCGTATTGCTGGGGAAACAATGTGTATGGCGGTCGGTTCTATGAATTCTCTGGCGGCTTCTTATGGAGAAAACGGGCGGACGCTCTGCGGATTGAACGCCGATGGTTCGCATTTTGTGACTCGCTTTGGAAGCGATGCGGCGATCGTGTACGGAGCACCTCTCAGAAAGGCGTTCACAGGGCTGACTGGCGGCGATGGATTTGTGTGCTGATTGGAGGGCTCCGGGCAGCCGTATTGCTGGGGAAACAACGTGTATGTTCAGATGGGAGTGCAGTCAACTGCAGCAGAATATGTTGAAATCAGTGCTGGTGATCACCATTTGTGCGCTTTGAGGAACTGGGCGAAGGGTGAACCTTCTGTGGACTGCTGGGGGTATAATATGACTGGATCGTATATTTTAAAATGTGGAATCTTTCCTAAAATTATCTTCTTTAGCTAGTCTTAGCTGGTGGATGGGAAATCAACAAAATATAGGCAAGTATAAATGCTTCTCATTATCATAATTAATGTTCTGTCATTATTATTCGAACAAAAATAGTCTGGCCTAGAATTACGAGGGCCTTCAATGGAACCCAGAAATTTGCTTTCATAGTTCTCTTTTATATTATATATTTCTCCCCTACTCTAAAGTTATTACTAAACTTGGGTGCAACTATTGGAGTAGTTAAAAATCATTTCGAAATCGTTGAATTGTTAATAATGTTAATAAATTAAGTAGAACTAATTAAATACTTGTTAAAAATTATTTGTTCGCGTTCCCACCGTCAGGTTAGGCTCAATATGATTTATGCTCTGCGTGTCAATCACATTGTATATCGAGTGAGGGAAGCGCAATGGAGAAGGATGTTTGGGGTTACTTCTTGACGAATATTCAAAACCTGGTATTCGCGTCCATAGCACTTTGTCTATTTTAGCTGTGTAATAGCACTCGATCTATGGGGAAGCTTTAAGAAGAGAACGTAGTGGATCCCGGGGAAGTATTTGGTTCTGTGCGCGCTGACAATTGAGGCTCTGTCATACTTGGACGTGGCGTCTGTGAGCCTTTCGGACAACCCAAACATATGGGGCATGTCAATGGTGCTTGGCAATCATCTCCTCATTGAGAGTGGAAGACTCATAATATGTGTGTTTATAGGGTATCTGCTGCCGGGAATGGCCGCGTCTGGGTCAAGAGACCAGTGGGGAGATATTCTTGCCTTGACCATCAATTTGTTGAGCAATATCGCCTCTGAGCTCTACTTTCTATACGCACAACAAATTTGGTGTTAGATGTGATAATATTTTATCCAATTTTGATGTTTATTTTTGTGAGGATCTAAATGCATGGTGGATTACTGTATAATTCTTATTATAGCACTAGCTCTCCTTACTGCGATTGCACTAAGAAGACTTATATTTTTAATGTGTGTCTATGGAGAATTTTTTTTTATCATAAAGAACATAATTTTTCCACATTATTCGGCCAAACTCAAAACTAATTACCAAATTCATGAGTGTTGTGATCTTAGATTCTATTCTTTTACAGTTGACTACAAAACAGTAAAAATAGTTCATTGAGCATGTCTTAATTAACAGCGAATGCAACACATTTTATATACGCACTGGCTTTTCATTCTATTTGGTTTCCAATATATTTTTCAAATGCTCAGCTACCAAATGATGTTTGAAAGAACATTTTTATTTGCTACTTATAATCCACACACAATTCCATACAACATTTGGGCACAGTTATAATTTTTTTTTCATTAAAGCTTAAATCTTCAAAAATTGAAACATTTAATAATGCAAATCATGTTTCTCACCTTGTCCAACTATGCCCATTCCTATATTTGCATTTGTTAAATTTACACACCTCACTTGATACTTTATTAATTAATACCATTTGATTGTTGATTGGATTGCTTTGAACTTTTGTTTATTTCTCGAAAATAAATAAATATGTCTTCTATACCTTCATTGTTACAATTTAATGACAGATTTACAATTTCTTACTACTCATATTTCCTTGCTGATATTCAAATGTGTCTTTTGACTATTGCTTGTGTTATGTTTCTTTATGGAAAAAATAGGCAATGCTAAACCTGGATACGACAGATCCATACAAAGATGTCTGTGTGCCACATAAACTTTTGTACTTATGTTTGTTCAAATATATGCAATAAAAATAAATGTTTATCATATTATTCATTACCAACATTTTAAACTTAACATAATTTTCTTCGGTATCCTTATTGCAACCTTAGGTGCAATTGCTAGTCATTATTCGAAAGGTGTTTGTGTGAAATGGACTTTACTAAGTTTGTCTATCAACGACTTGCAATGCGGGAAAAGGATAGGCGAGAGTCAAGACGATTGAAGGCTATACAACCGTCTGATGATGTCCACCGCTTTTTCATCATTTCATTACTGTTGTTGACATTGATGTATTTGTCATTTGTCCACTCCTTCTCACAGGTTTTTCATTGTTTTTTGTCCATTCTTTTTATTCGTATGCTGACCTCATAGTTGTACAGTCATCATGTGGGGCCCTGTGCCGTTAAACTTGGATTCTCGTATTTATGCCTATGTCTACGTTTGCATTTTTATTTACCATTGGAGATTTGTTGTCCATAGTTGGAAGGAATCTATGAGTCACATTAAGAATAGGCATGGAGAATACAACCCATGTTGTAATGTTGGTATTCCTTTTGTATATCACATTAATTATGCTCTTAGGCCCCATTTGGTTGCTGGTATAGGAATAGAAAATTAGAATAGAAAAATGGGATGGGAATGGAAATGAGGAATGGGAATAGAAATAGACAATTCCAATCATGTTTGGTGCACTTGGAATTTGACTGGAATATGTTAATCGATTGTTTGGTTGTACAAAAATAGAATAGGAATAAGGTTAAGTTTTGTATTTTTAAAAACATTTTTCCTAATTTTTTTTTTAATTTATTATTTTTTTAGTTAATTCATTTTCATTTTCATTTTTTTAAAGAAATAGATATAATTTTAAAAAATGTTATAAAAAAAAATTTTAAAAAAATTTTAACAAAAAAAATTCAATAAGTAAAAGTACAAAAAAAAAAAAAAAAATTTTTTTTAAATTTTTAAATTTTTTTTAAAAAAAAAAATTAAAACTTAAAAAAAAAAAAAAAAATTAATAAAATTTTTTTTTTAATGGAAAATCAGAATGGGAATGGAAATGGCCTATTCCAATAACAAATATTTTTGGGCATAGACATATGCTCATTTTAGGGGCAAAATTGGAATATGTCTTCCTATTCCCAATTCCAATTGAGCTTACCAAACAACGAATATAAAACATATTCTAATTTCGTTTTCCTATTCCACTCATATTCCGACAACCAAACGGGGCCTTAATGCAGTTTTCCAAAGTTTTGTCCCCCAGGCTGCCACATCACTTTTAATAATGAATATATGGACGAGAAAATGTTTAAATCTGGATCAATCCAGTCAATGAGTGCCATTGCCTTCAAAAGTATTCCACATGGTCTTCCTCTTCAACACAGACGAATCAGCCAATTAATTGGTGAGCTTTGTGAATCCATGACAGATAATTGTTTCAATCAATTTGAAGAAACAACACATGCCCGTTCTTTGAGCTGCATTATTTTTAATGGGATTTTAAGTTGGGCTCAGATATTAGCAAAGAAATTGGGAATTCCTGAAGTATACGTCTAAACTGCAAGTGCTTGCAGCTGCAATATTTACTTCTCAGCGCCTCTTCCCAGAAAAAGGGTCACATTCCTCTCAAAGGTATTTTTCAGTGAGGTATAGATATTTTGAATATATCTAAATGTCAATTTAAAATTATTATATTTATAATTAACTATTACTACTTTCATATTATCTACTATCAAGTTTTATATAAAAAACAAGAAATTTTCCTAACACATGATCCAAATTATTATATTCCATCACAATTTCTATGTAGAACTCTATTTAATAATAGTAATTGTGAATTGTATAAATGGATTGGGATAAATCTTTAAGGTCAATGTTTGTTATATTTGATATTAAAAAGAAATTGTATATTATGTCAATTTATTTATTTCAATTTTTAAATTATCATTTTTATTAATGATTTTTACTTTTTTGAGATAATCTTTTGTTTTAATTTTGTCTTAGATTTTATCTCTTTTCTTAAGTCTTGAGATGGAACATATATTTTAAAATTCAATTATTTTTTAAATTTATTTTAATCAATTTATTACGCCGAGAGGTGTTCTATACAATGGCAGCACAGGAATATGCCAAGATTCCTTGTCAATAAAAAAGATTTGGGAGCAGTTACAAACTTCCAAATTAAATATTAAAAAAGAATTCTCAAAATAATAGCTGGCCGAAATAATAGGAAGCCAAATGGAGGCCGAAATAATAGGCCCGAAAAAGCAGGACCCGAAAAAATAGGGCTCGGAAAAATAGGGGTGAAATAATTTCAATATGATTTTTTTTTTTTTGTTAAATATAATTTTGCATGCACATTCATGCTTATTTTTTGCGGGGAGTGGGAGAATTTGAAACAAGTTCATGGAATGTGAAGAGACGTCTGTTGGGGGATATGAGGAGCCTCTCAGAAGTTATAAAACCAAGGCTCCTCATTTCATTTTCATTTTATGTTTTTGCAGGAAGGAAGAGGTGGAGGTTATTGGAGGATTAGATTGGAGTTTTTGAATAGGAGTAAATTGAAGTTTTGGAGTAACATATTTGCAGGTGAGATTTCTATTTTTTATTTACATTTTCATTTAGATTTAGATGTAGATGTAAATTGAAATTCAAAATTAGTTATAATATTCTACTTTGATTTAGATTTCAATTTTAATTAATTTCATTTAGATTTAGAATTCTGTTCATAACTATTTAGGCTTGCATTTAATAGTTTAGTCTTGCATATTTGATTTAGATTTAGATTTGTATTCAAAATCTATTTGACATATATATTTTATAATACTTTTCATTGTTAATGGTGCTTGATGGGAGTGTTTTAGGGATGTCTTCTTTTCTATTTCTGAAATATTTTGGACCAATATGTACTTTCCTAACCAAATCTATCCATTTTCTTCTGATTCATGCATGGAGCTTCCTGATGCTATTAGCGCGTTGCTGAGACTGAATGGGAATGGATTAAAGATAAATGACAAACTCTGGATCTGGATATGCTTTTGGAATTGGCTCTGTTGCGGCTCCAATTTATAGGTTCCTTCCAGTCTATGAGCGCACTAAAATCTTTGCAAAATTTAGAAGATCCATGACAAATTAAAACATTGAATTTTTGGAGCCTTTTGATTTCAATTTCTATTTGACTTCGATTTGGGTCATTGTATTTGGACAAAATTCCAGAGTTGCTCGGTCTTCTCAGATTTTATTTATTTTATTTCTCTGTAAATGTTGTTAATAAGAATGAGTCTTGTTCATTTGAGTGTTGATAGCATCAATCTCTCTGTTTTGAAAATATAGTATTTGTAATGTTTTTATAAAAAAAACCTAAATGAATATTTGATTGTTCTATGATAGATTGTTCTGTGAGATTCCAACTTGGAGCTAATAAGATGCTCACTTCTAAAAACTCTTCGTAGTATACCCGTGTGTCTTTTTTAAGTTCTTTACTAATCTTTATCGCCTCCCTGCAATGGATTGTTTTTCAGTGTATTTTAGCCGATGTGATTCATGAGTACGGAATCAGTTTAAACTATTGATGCAATAATGCAAATCCATGGAAAACCCATTTTGGATTCCGTCATACTCTTCTATCAATGTGAAAAAACATTATTTCCCACTTACATTAATATTAGTTGGTATGGATTTACTTTCATTATATAATGTATGATATGAACAAAATAATTTATATTAGAGAAGATACAAATAGTTGGAAGTCAGGATATAATTGTTGTTACATAGTTTTAAAATCTGTATTATGCAGAACAACAAATCTTTTACATAGTTTTAAAATCTGCATTATGCAGAATAGATCTATGTTGTGTAGATTTTCTATTTTTAATTTAATCACGTTTGAAACAGAGCAATTAAGTTTTACAATGGGGTGGGTAGATTTGGTAATTTAGTAATTCAATATAAAAGTCATCATTTAATCAATAAAATACACTTCAACACAGTTTATTTCTGCCTTGCATCCTGAGCATTTGTTATTTTAGTCATTCATTTTAATATTTTCAACTTTGACATTTTATATCTTGATATTGCTTACTCATCTTTGGAAGATGCAATGCCAAGATGATACAAAGTTCATTCAAAACCATTAGATAAATGAAAAAAATTAATGCATTTAGTGCACAAAATAAAGAATGCATATGCAATCAATTTTTTTTATCAATCTTTATGATAGCTTTTTCTTAAAATAGAAATTAAAAAATAGAAAATAGAAATTATTCTTTTATGTATGTAGAAAAAAATTAGAAAGATTTTATGTATGTAAAAAATTAAAAGAATTCTATATACATTTAGATTTTTTGAAAAGAATTCTATTTACATCTAGATATTTTGATTGAAATAACCATAATGTAAAAACAAAATATAAAATAGAAATGTTAATATATGTATGTAGAAAAAATTAGAAAGATTGCATGCATCCAAAAAAATTCTATTTACATCTAGATTTTTTTAGAATGGAAAAAAATGGATAATAGAAATATCAGTTACATGTTTGTAGAAATAAATTAGAAATATATGTATCTAGAAATTAAAAAGATTCTATATGTGTCTAATTTTCAGATTTTACTTTATTCTAAACTAATTATTGATGGATATATATTTAAAAAATATTTATGTAGTTTAACGTTTAGATTTTAATTAATTTGTATGCAAATAGGAAAAAGAATAAATATTTTATATATATGTAGATTAATTTCTATTTTTAAAATTTACAAGTAAATGAGTACTTTATTCATTTAAAGTAAACAAGTTTTTAATTAATATATTTTTATATTAGAAATATATTAATCATAATGTTCATTTATTATTACTTATTTAATATACTTACTCTCAAATCTAAGACAATAGAAATGATATTATATTAACTTTGAAATAGGGAAGTGTTAAGCAAGTTCGTTTACAAAAATACCAAAAATATATTTGGTCTTTGATCAAATTGGAGTTAATATTAGAAATATAAATATGATCATTAACAATTAAGCTAAATTCAGTTCAAAACAATAATATTATTTAAATTTAAATAAAATAAGCCATGTTTACTTTGAAACATCAAACAACTAATTAACTAATACAATAATTAAAATAAATGAATCTATTATGACATAGAAAAATATTTTCGAAGTATAATTTCTTTTTTTTTCAATCAATATGAGTTTTTTTTTTCTACTTGAAAAGATAAACCATCCTAATTGTCATCCTTAGTTAACCCTAACAGCAAACCCTACCTTAGCCCTAGCCCCAACAATGATGTACAATCTATCTATAATCAAACATTAAACTATAATTATAGCACTAAAACATATCCCTATTGATATTCTAAACTCTAATCATAACAAAAATCTCAGCCCAAACCATAATCTAAACCAAAAACCTACACACTAATATTGGTTATAGTCCTAACCCTAAAATCTAACCCTTAACCATAATGTAAAAACAAACTCCAGAATATTGATCAAAATCCTAAACCTAACTATAGGGATAACCATGATATTAAACTCTAAATCCAGTCCCAAGGTCCTAACCATGATGTAAACCTATAACCGAACTCTTAAAAAATTTACTAATCCTTGATCCTAATCACATTCCCAACTTTAAACTTGAACCATAAACTATAGTTGTAACCATAATCATAAACTTAAACAAAACCCTAACCCTAAAG
The DNA here is from genome assembly GCA_028749045.1 of Cupressus sempervirens. Lineage (NCBI taxonomy): Eukaryota > Viridiplantae > Streptophyta > Pinopsida > Cupressales > Cupressaceae > Cupressus > Cupressus sempervirens. The sequence goes on from CM053786.1 coordinate 740,560,217, forward strand.
GTACAATCATAAAATTAATCATAGCTTAGACCCTAATCCTAGCACAAACCACAATCATGACCAAATATAAATCTTCACCTTACCCCTAATCATAATTTCAATGTTAACCCTAACATTAGTTTCAATCCTACCATGATATGAACCCTAATATAGACTTCACCTCGATCATCACCCTAATCTTAAGTCTAATTAAACCCTGACTAAAACCTAAGCTAAATGATATATCTAACTATAATCCTAACTGTAACTATCATACAACCCAATGCTAACCCTCATGTATATTTAATCCCTAATCTTAACTCTAAATATTCTATAAACTCTAGAATTGACCTTGATTCTAACCATAACCCTAAAATCTGAATTGTAACCATAGCACGAAAGGTGGGGACCCCCGCTACGTGGCACAATTCTGGGTCTTGGAGCCTCGCAAAAGCACTACAGAGTGAGGAAATGTCAAAAATGTGACATGTGGTAGCATGACGCAATTCTGGGCTTTAGAGCATTGAAGAAACAATGCAGCGTAAGGAGGCACTAGAATGGAGACTCATGGAAAGAAGAGGAAAGACTTTCATGTCGTTGGCAGAAAACTATGAAAAGAGATAACATGATGTGTTAACCTCCCACAAAAATTGCAAGGTTGACCATAATGGGGAATTTGGTTTCCCCAAAAGTGAATGATGGTCATCGATGAAGGTCTTCCTCTCGAAATAGACGGCATAGATGCATTGTGAATCCTCACCAATGAAGGATTAAGTCGCAACCATCGATGTAGATTCTCCCCTCAAAAAGGATGACTGAGATGCAATGAGGAAACTCCTCCCAATGAAGGATTAAGTCACATTCGTTGATCACGATTGGCTTTATTTCCAATGGATGACTAAGATGTAGTGAAGAGATTCCTCCCAACGAATGAAGCAGATAGCACAAAAGGTGCGAACCCCCTCCATGTGGCACAATTTTGGGTCTCAAAGACTCATGAAAGCATTGTGGAGTGAGGAAATGTTGGAAAGGCAATGCATGGTAGCATGATGCAATTTTTGGCTTCAGAGAGTTGAAGAAACAATGTAGCATGACGATGCATCAGAATGGAGATGCATGGTAGCATCTTGTGCAATTCTAGGATTTAGAGTGTTTTGAAGACACTAGCGTATAAAGAAACGTTAGAATGGGAATGCATGGCAACATCTTACACTTTTGGGAAGATGGGAAGATAGCTTGTGAAGAAATAAGAGTTATCGAATCTCGCAGCATGAATCAACCTGACCAAGAAAAAATGATCCAATGTGGTCAATGAAGAAACCGAGCCAACACAAAATGTTAGCCACCAACTTTAGCAATGGTAACCCTCTATAAAGAACCTATCCCATTTAAGGTCTGTCAGATCAGACATCAGTGATGGGTTGAATAGGGGGAAAAAATAGCACACAATGCACTCCTAAATGAAATTCTAAATGTAACGCTAATAACCATGGGCCTACTTCTTTCCCTATCCTTATCCATGAGCATGGGAATATACATATTATTATGTAGGGCACAATATATAATAATAAATATAATCTAAAATCCCAACCCTTACTCCCCTCCTAACTATAACTGTGACCATAAGAAAACTTCTAAATATAACCCTTCCTCTAACTCTAACCCTAACCCTAACCCTAACTATAACTATAACCCTATCCCTACCACTAACTGTAACCCTGAATTTAACTCTACCATAATGAGACTTTAACCCTAACTATAACTGTAACCCAAAACCTAACTCTAACCTTAACCATAACCCAAAACCTAACCCTAATCGTAGCTAGAATTCTAATACTCTGTCTACCCCTAACTCAAACTATAGCCCTAACTATAACTCTAACTCTAACCCTAACTCATATTCTAACCCTAAACCTAACCCTAACCTTGACCCTAACCCCAACCCTAAGCCTAAGCCTAACCCTTTGTCTACTCCTATCTCTAACCCTAACCCTAACCCTAACCCTACCCCTAACTCTAACCCTAAATCTAACTCTTACTGTAAATCTAACTCTACCATAATTAGACTCTAACCCTAATCCTAACTTTAATCCTGACTGAAACCCTAACCCTAACCCTAACTCTAACCTTAACCCTGACTCAATCCCCTTACCCTAACCTTAACATTGATATAACTCTCTCTATATATAACCCTAACTCTAAATATAAACCTAACCCTAACCCTAACCCTAACCCTAAATCTAACTCTAACCCTAACTGTAAGCGTAACCCTACCCCTACCCATAACTCTAACTGTAAATCTAAGTCTACCATAATTGGATTTTAATTTTAACCCTAACCCTAACTCTAACCTTAACCCTGACTCAAAACTTTAAGCCTAACCCTAACTCTAACATTAAACCAACTATAAAATTTCTATTGGTAACTCAAACCCTAAACCTAACCCTAATTCTAACCCTAACTCTAACTCTAGCTCTAGCTCTAACCCTAACTCTAACCATAACTAAAACTCAAACCCTAAACCTAACCCTAATCCTAACCCAAATTATAATGCTCTGTCTACCCCTAACTCAAGCTATAACCCTAACCCTAACTCAAACTCTAACCCTAACTCATAGTCTAACCCTAAACCTAACCCTAGCCCTAACCCTAACCCAAAACCTTACCCTAACCCTATCTATAACCCTAACCCTAACCCTAACTCTAATCCTAATCTTAACCCTAATTCTAATCCTAACACTAACCTTAACCCTACCCCTAACTCTAACCATAAATCTAACTCTACCATAATTAGAATCTAACCCTAACCCTAACCTTAACCCTAGCTCAAACCCTTACCCTATCTTTGTCCCTAACCATATATCTACGTATGACTATAACATTTTACATTACAATATCCCAGAAATAAAATATATATTTTTATCTAAATTAAACTCCTTATATTAAATTTAAAATAATATTTGACTCAAACCTTAACCGTAACCCTAACCTTAACCATGAGCATTACTCTAACCCTAACCTTAACCATAAACAAAACTCTACGCCTAACTCTAACCCTAATTCTAACTCTACCATAATTGGACTCTAATCCTATCCCTAACCCTAACTATAAGCATAACTCTAACCCTAGCCTTAACGATGAGCATAACTCTAACTCTAGATCTGACTCTACCATAATTGGACACTAACCCTAACCCTAACCTTAATTTTGATCCTTACTCAAACCCTAACCCTAACTCTAACCTTAACCTTGATTCAAACCTTAACCCTAACCCTAACCCTAGCCTTACTATAACCCTAACCCTAATCATAACCATAACCATAACTCTAACCCTAACCTTAACCATGACCATAACTCTAACCCTAACCTTAACCATAAACATAACTCATATCTGAACCTTAACCATAACTCTAATGATAACCATAACCATAATTCTATCCTTGACCTTAACCATAGCTCAAACCCTAACCCTAACTCCAACCCTAACCTTAATGCTAACCCTAACCCTAATTCTATCGCTAAGGTTAACTTTAACTGTAATATTAACTTTGTCCCTAAGCATATATCTACGTATGACTATAACATTTTACATTACAATATCCCAATTTTATTTATTTATCTAAATTAAATTCCTTATATTAAATTAAAAGATATATTTGACTCAAACCCTAACCTTAAACCTATCCCCACTATAACCCTAACCATAACCATAATGATGACTCTAACCCTAACCTTAACCATGAGCATTACTCTAAACCTAACATTAACCATAAGCATAACTCTACCCCTAACTCTAACCCTAATTCTAACTCTACCATAATAGGATTCTAACCCTATCCCTAACCCTAACTATAAGCATAACTCTAACCCTAGCCTTAACCATAAGCATAACTCTAACTTTGGATTTGACTCTACCATAATTGGACTCTAACATTAACCCTAACCTTAATTTTGATACTAACTCAAACCCTAACCCTTTAAACTCTAACCTTAACCTTGACTCAAACCTTAACCCTAACCCTAACATTAGCCTTACTATAACCCTAACACTAACCCTAATCATAACCATAACCATAACTCTAACCCTAACCTTAACCATGACCATAACATTAACCCTAACCTTAACCATAAACATAACTCTAATCTAAACCTTAACCATAACTCTAATAATAACCATAACCATAACTCTATCTCTAACCTTAACCATAGCTCAAACCATAACCCTAACTCCAACCCTAACTCTAATGCTAACCATAACCCTAATTCTATCCCTAAGGTTAACATTAACTATAATGGTAACTTTGTCCCTAACCATATATCTATGTATGACTATAACATTTTACATTACAATATCCCAAAAATAAAAAATATTTTTTTAATCTATATCAAACTCCTTATATTAAATTTTTAAAAATATTTTGAAGCATAATTTTATAGGAACTTCATACAACTCTAATTAAAAATTAATTAACAATTTTATAACAACCTTATCAAAATAAAAAATAAAAAGTAAATATTTTTCCTATTGCGCCGCGACTGCCACTAGCTTATATATACCTCTATATATATTACACTGAGAGTAATCATTCTTGAGGCACCTATTTTTATTTTCATTAATCCCAACTTCGATTAAAATAACTTTGGGATTAAATAAAAATAGGCGCCTCGAGAACGATTACTCTCGGCGTAATATATATAGAGGTATATATAAGCTAGTAGTACTTGTTTTGATTATACTTGATATAAATATGTATGACTAAAAGTTACACTTTATAACTTAAAAATATTCATTATTAGTCTTATGTAACTTGAGATTGAACTCAAACTTTAAAATTCAATTTAAATCTTCATTTGTATTAATCTATTTATATCACTTGTTGCCAAGTAGACTTGGCATAAATTTGCACTAGTAAATTTGGATCTATTTTTCAACGAGGGTTGGTCGATATTTCGACAGTCAATGATTGAAATATTCCGTCAAAATTTCAACAATAGGGCTGTTTATTTATTGAAAAACAACCTCATAAAAAATGAGTCCAATCTTTGTCAAGCAGGCGGTGCCAAACTATAACCAAAAAATGTTGAAACTTTGATAATTAGAAGTGCTTTTCAACAAGCTTGCCATGCCATTGATGGAAGGCCTTGTCAAAATGTCGACCAAACTTTGTCAAAATCCAATGAGATTCCAATGACATTGCCATGTCATCAACAACAACTATTGTTGATAGATCAACGGAAAGGCATCGAAACTTTGATGAGATCCCTATTTTATAATTTAAAAAAATAAAATAAAAAATCATAAGAACCCTCCACATCATGAGATCATGTTCTCTTTCCCAACTTATAGATTTTATATATGATACAAGAAGCAAGGAATGCAACAATGCAATAATGCGTTTTCTAAGGAACATATGTATGCATCAATAAATGACCACATCTACGAATATGTAAGTTGATAATTATTTTAAAAAAATGAGCATATTCTCTAATCCTTAAACAATTCTAAGTTCAAAAGAATCATAAATAGCATTTTTTTAATAAAGAAAATATCAATGTGTAACATTTCAAGGAGTCATATGTAGATGCATTCATTTTATTTATAGACATTTCATTCTAGAAAATAATGAAAAGCTATCAATGAAATAGAAAAGACTATATATTTGTACAATCTCATTTTATATAATGCATCATAAATCCATAGAGATTTCAAAGACATTCTAATTTTACTTATGAGTTATTGGCATTCTTCTTGTAAATCAAAGGATTGTAGTGGCAATGGAGAACTTATATTTAAAAAAGGTTGTCAAATCTAGTTGTGATTACGTAGAATAAAAATTCTTTTAGTAATTTACACAATAAGCATGATGACTCATGCGTGCACAAAACTTTAGTTCAATCTATAATGACTGAGATTGTAATACCATAAAGGACTCTTATACAGAGAGGTTTCATGGACAATTTTACTGGAGAGCATTTATAAAGGTATAATCCCAGGTCAACTTTCCCCATATGCTCTTCTTACACATTGAAATGTTGGAAATTTCATAACACTACCAACACATGCATTGAATATTAATTTTATGATTTCTTATTGGGTGAAAAAAATTTAAAATAAATTTCACCCATGCTAAGACCGAATTGAGAATCTAAAACATCTGGTCTCTATCATGACCAAGCATAAAATGTTTTTTGAGAGCTTAATAGTACCATAAGCATCATGTTGGGTTTCATCGCAATTCGTCAAAATCTTGAAAATAAACCATACTCCTAAGTCTTAGCTCCAACTTCTTACATTTGACAAAAGATTGACTAGTTTTATAATATCATGGATTTTGTTGATTTCAAAAAGATAGGACACATAGATGATAAGAATGCCAGTCAATGACAGATGTAAGGTGCCTAATCCAAGGTGAGTGAATATAAATGATGTTTGAGAAATCAAGACAATATGTATGATCACTAAAGGAATGACCTATGAAAAATGTTCCTTCTAATTTGGAAAATAACTCTCCCTAAGATATGTAAGCTATGTTTTTGTATTTTTCTAGGCTAGAATAATGACTATGAAAAGAAAAGAAAGGTTCTAAATGCAAGAAACCAATTACCTTTGTATGCTAAGTCATAGAACACTAAAATTTTGGTAAATTTAGAGTCTCAAACACCACGTCAAGAAGATAATTTTCAGATCTCACCCACTACTTATTTTCAAATAATATGTTTCAAAGCATTAGAAAGTCATGAGCAGGGCAGTTGTAAGTGGTTCACAAAAATTAAAGAAGAATGAATAAGACAAACAACAACAATCCATTAATAACAAGAAGGACAATATAATGGTTTGAGTGATAGTGCAGTTGGAACAAAGTTATCATGTACAGCAAACAAATTTGGATTGGATTCCAAATTACACAAATCAGTGATAGATACATGAAGGATAAATAACATACACTTACATAAAGCAACTCCAATTCGGAAGACCAATGCAATACAAGCAAAAAGGGATAATGATAGCAAGCAGATGCCACTAAACAACAATAATCAACCCATATTCTTATATAGTGATTATTCATATACTGCCTGATATGTGTTGAGAAGAACCCGGTAGTATAAAAGGAGAATGTACTGTTGAAGCAAGACACTAGCGTTGAAGACTGTTCATAATCAAACAATGTACTATCAGAGATTATACTGTATAGAGTTTATTCAAAAACTGAGTGTCATTATTCCTCAGGAGCTTGGAAGCTAAACTTCATGAGACTGGAGATGCTATGAATCATTTGAAGCCTGATATTGATATTGATACCATACACGAATATGCAACTGAGTACAAAAGCCTATTGTGGAAGAAGTGAATCTGTCATACACCTAAAATTGCCATTGAACATTCGAATGCTCCTGGTGTTCGTTCAAAGTATCTTACATCGCTCCTCTGATAATAAAGAATATATAATCCGTTTCAATTTATTTGGACACTGTGAAAGCAACACAAAAATTTATGTCATTGTAATATTGATGAAGTTATGCATATCACTGGAGATGATACACCTGAACCTATGAAAGTTGCTCCATAGTACTGCCTGAATATGCTCACATGGAAAATACAGATCACAGTAGCAACCCAAATACTTCCATTTCAAGTTATAAAGTTTGAGACTTTCATTGCCATTAATTTTTATTTTCCACCTGTGAATATTTTAAATTACACATAGGATAGAAGTCGAAGTCCAAAATGAAGCCACCGTGTCCAAAGCTATGAAATTTGAAACACATAGGCAATGATACTGGTTGCATATACAAAGTAATATTTTGCACTAGAACAAGCACACAAATTGCTTCTAGAGATGGAAAATGAAATCTGAGACAGAAGCCGTCACATGGTTAGTAATATGAACAATATGGAAGCGGTAGAACACTCGCAGGTTTGTATGGCCGTGGAGGAGATAAAGTATTTCCGAAAGCTTCATACTGATGAATTTTATAAAAGAATAAAAATTTAAAATAATTTTGATCCCAGTCAAAAATTGTGTGCGAAAAAACTCAAAAAACTCATATCACAGGACCGCAGGCTACAAGAGACGAAGAGCATCCAACGAGTGATTTCTAGTAAAGCGGGATAGTAATAATGTTTAGAACAATCAAATAAGAAAAGTTCCATACAACATTTTTTAACCAAGGATGCGATTAAGACTTAGTTCAAGTGGTGACAAAAAGAAATTATTTAATTTGAAGGGGTGTCATTTGAAAAAAAAAAATTATTAGGTAATAATTAAAAATTAGGAAAGGACGTAACTCTTAGTTCAAGGGTTATGTTTCTTTATCCATTATAAATAGAGAGGGAAAATTCAATATTGGGGAATTCATCATTGTAACATATCTGAACATTCATTTAGATATTCAGAAGAAGAGATAAAATATTTATTATTTTGTATGGAGAGATAAGGGCAATATTATGAGTTTGAATAAAGTCCATTATTTTATTTTTTAAATAAAATAAAAATGTCTTTTGATTATCTTTAATGGCATGGAGATTTAAATTACAGGTGAATCGTCCTTCATAATTATATTTTAAAATTTTGAATATGATTTTGTTATCAGATAAGTGGACATGGTCAATTAGCATTTTGAATTTGATCATCACAGGTGTTGTGAAATATTTAATTGTTTCCACAGCTGTGTCGAGTTTGTCTCGCTAGAGTTAAAATTCAATCTGGACTAATTTAAGATTGCATTATAATTGGTCAGTCACATCTAGATTATCAAAATTATTGGCAGTACAAGTGCATTGAACATTATGAAGTTGTATGTAAAAATTCTCTGAAGTTGACTCTATCGCCCGGATGAGCAAAGGCACTGGTCTTTTTGTTGAAGTTAGAAAATCAACATATTTCTCCTGCAAGCATCAAATTCATTATTTACAAAATTTATACAAAACATTCGATCATCAAGTATTCAGCATCCAGTTTCAGTTTCATTCTGATCAAGTTCAAGGACCTTGCCAGCCGAGGAACTTGTAAAGTTTAAATTCGCTATAGAATAGCCTTGAACCAGGCTGTCAGTGTTAAGGTAAAGGTTTACCCACCTGGGTGTAGTGGAGCCCGAAGTGCAGGGGAATCTAAGCAATTTCTGTTCATTGGCCAGAACTGATTGAGAAATCCTATCAGAGAAGTAGCAGGCTCTTGGATTTTCAATCTGCGGTTTTGGGAACCAACAGATTGGTGACTCAGCTAGGGAGAGTTGCTCGAAATACATATTGCAAAGTTAGCCAAGATTTCTAAGTTCATAGATCAATATCAATAGCTATATCAGTTTGTTTGGAAGTATACTCTGCTGGAAGTAAGAACCCAAAAAATCGGTACATTCCTCGAAAGAGGTGGCGACTCTATTCAATAAAGTTTCAGTTGGTAACTCTACTAAGGGAAAGGACTCATAAAAATAAAAATAAAAAATTGATCATGCACAATGGAGAATATTTACTATGATCAGGAGATGGATCCATGTTACATCATGAAGGAAGAATACATACACCCTCTAGATGCATTTTTCAATTTGGAAAGATATGAAGGTGAGATGTCGGCACACTTATTTATGAGAATGGTGGATATTTTTCGAGAAATACCTTTAGACATCATGCCTTCACACAAGGAATTGATACAAAAGTTTTGTGATTTGGGAATATCACCAAAAGATCCTGATTTGATGCTTCTCTTCCAAATAATTGATGAAAGTCCAAAATATGTATCTCTTTTGGATGCATATTTGAATGTAGAAAAGCAAGAAGATGAATTTGCAACAGAATTCTTCCTCAGAATGTTTTATGCTTATCAAGAAATACCTTCAGAATACAGGCCTCCATCATCTGATCTTCTCTATAGAATGCGAGAATTAGGCCTCTTATATGATCGTTAGTTTCTTAACTTTCTTGAACTTATGGACAAAGAGCTGGTTGTAGATGATAATGAATGCAAGACTGAAATAACAAATGGGTCAAATGAAGTTTCAGATTCAAGTAGAGATGAAATTTTTGAACATGTTGAAGGTGAATTAGCTTGTGATGATACATTTATGCCTATAGATGATGATGAATGTGAAAATGAGGAAGAGGATTCCCTAAGTGTGGAAGAAATTTCAGCATTGTTAGATCAAGAATATCAAAAACACATTGAAAAAAGTGGTTTGAATTTTTTCTCAATTCACCATGGTGAGCAAGTTGATGAATCAGTACATTCTAAGGAGGTATTCGATGAAAGAAGTGATCATCCTGAAGAATCATATTATGAAGATGAAATACAATTGTGTACAATGGATGAACAAGAGGAAGTTTTAGAGTATATTGCTAATGAAGATATCCCCCTTGCTGGTCAAGCAAATTATGATTCTTAAAGTGATGAAGTTAGTACACTATTTGATGAAACACTTGATGATCTAGGTGAAAGCTCTTCTGAAGCCATGACTTAATTCTCTATGTTTGTTAACCCTTTGTTTGAAGAGCAAGTAGAAGGAGATATGCCTGAGTTCACCCTATTCTCAAATCCATTGTTTGAAGAAGATCTCTGGGGCGATCAAGCTCATCAACATCATGATGAAGATAGTAGGTCTAATCTTACAATTGATGAAACTCATGATATGCATATAGAAGATGAGGTTTCTTTCAATCCATCCCATTAGTAGGAGGTACATCAAACATGTGAAGATGAAGTGGAATCAGCCACGCATAATGGGGAGGGTATGCTGGAGGATAAGTCTGAAAATTTTCCTAGTATCATATCTAATGGATTTCCTGATGAGGGAGAGGCAACATTTTATGAATATGAACCATTCTCAAAACCTTTTTGTGAGGAGAAACAATGTTCAAAGTCTAGATGTCGGGTAGATTGTGTGCAAGTAGACAATCAAGCAAAGAAGATTTATTCGGTTGCTTGTATGAATGTTCATATTCATGAATCTAAAGATCTTCCATTTAACAAACACTACAAAACGCTTGATGATTTCTTGAAGGTTGAACAAAAGTATAATGCCAAAGTCAGCATTGACGAAGCAAAAACAAGGCAAAATATCATGATCAGCAGGTTAAAAGGATTACATGATTTGAACTTTGTGTTCAATAGAGGAAAGATTGATGCTCATTTTTTGTGGGCCTGGGGCCACCCAATTTCCACCTTACATCATGCTAAATAGGGATGCTCGGTCTGCTCTTCCAGAGATAACTGAGATCTCATTATGCTCACATGGAGCATATGTCCCCAACAAGAGCCACTGATAGAACACTAAAATTTTGGTAAATTTAGAGTCCAAAACACCATGTCAAGAAGATAATTTTCAGATCTCACCCACTACTTATTTTCAAATAATATGTTTCAAAGCATTAGAAAGTCATGAGTAGGGCAGTTGTAAGTGGTTCACAAAAATTAAAGAAGAATCAATAAGACAAACAACAACAATCCATTAATAACAAGAAGGACAATATAATGGTTTGAGTGATAGTGTAGTTGGCACAAAGTTATCATGTACAACAAACAAATTTGGATTGGATTCCAAATTACACAAATCAGTGATAGATACATGAAGGATAAACAACATACACTTATATAAAGCAACTCCAATTCGGAAGACCAATACAATACAAGCAGAAAGGGATAATGATAGCAAGCAGATGCCACTAAACAACAATAATCAACACATATTCTTATACAATGATTATTCATATACTACCTGATATGTGTTGAGAAGAAGCCGGTAGTATAAAAGGAGAATGTACCATTGAAACAAGACACTAGCGTTGAAGACTATTCATAATCAAACAATGTACTGTCAGAGATTATACTATATAGAGTTTATTCAAAAATTGAGTGTCATTATTCCTCAAGAGCTTGGAAGCTAAACTTTATGAGATTGGAGATGCCGTGAATCATTTGAAGCCTGATATTGATATTGATACCATACATGAATATGCAACTGAGTACAAAAGTCTATTGCGGAAGAAGTGAATATGTCATACACCTGAAATTTCCATTGAACATTCGAATGCTCCTGGTGTTCGTTCAAAGTATCTTACATCGCTCCTCTGATAATAAAGAATATATAATCTGTTTCAATTTATTTGGACACTGTGAAAGCAACACAAAAATTTATGTCATCGTAATATTGATGAAGTTATGCATATCACTGGAGATGATACACCTGAACTTGTGAAATTTGCTCCACAGTACTGCCTGAATATGCTCACATGGAAAATACAGATCACAGTAGCAACCCAAATACTTCCATTGCGAGTTATAAAGTTTGAGACTTTCATTGCCATTAATTTTTATTTGCCACCTGTGAATATTTCAAATTACACATAGGATAGAAGTCGAAGTCCAAAATGAAGCCACCGTGTCCAAAGCTATGAAATTTGAAACACACAGGCAATGATACTGGTTGCATATACAAAGTAATATTTTGCACTAGAACAAGCACACAAATTGCTTCTGGAGATGGAAAATGAAATCTGAGATAGAAGCCGTCACATGGTTATTAATATGAACAATATCGAAGTGGCAGAACACTCACATGTTTGTATGGTTGTGGAGGAGATAAAATATTTTTGAAAGTTCATACCCAATGAATTTTATAAAAGAATAAAAATTTCAAATAATTGTGATCCCAGTCAGAAATTGTGTGCGAAAAAACTCAAAAAACTCATATCACAGGACTGCAGGCTACAGGAGACGAAGAGCATCCACCGAGTGATTTCTAGTAAAATGGGTTAGTAATAATGTTTAGAACAATCAAATAAGAAAAGTTCCATATGACATTTTTTAACCAAGGATGCGATTAAGACTTAGTTCAAGTGGTGACAAAAAGAAATTATTTAATTTGAAGGGGTGTCATTTAAAATAAATAAATTATTAGGTAATAATTAAAAATTAGGAAAGGACGTAAATTTTAGTTCAAGGGTTTTGTTTCTTTATCCATTATAAATAGAGAGGGAAAATTCAATATTGGGGAATTCATCATTGTAACATATCTGAACATTCATTCAGATATTCAGAAGAAGAGATAAAATATTTATTATTTTGTATTGAGAGATAAGGGAAATATTATGATTTTGAATAAAGTCTATTATTTTATTTTTTAAATAAAATAAAAATGTCTTTTGTTTATCTTTAATGGCATGGAGATTTAAATTGCAGGCGAATCGTCCTTCATAATTATATTTTAAAATTTTGTATATGATTTTGTTATCAAATAAGTGGACATGGTCAATTAGCATTTTGAATTTGATCATCGCAGGTGTTGTGAAATATTTAATTGTTTCCACAGCTATGTTCATTTTGTCTCACTAGAGTTAAAATTCAATCTGGACTAATTTAAGATTGCATTATAATTGGTCTGTCGCATCTAGATTATCAAAATTATTGGCAGTACATGTGCATTGAACATTATGAAGTTGTATGTAAAAATTCTCTGAAGTTGACTCTATCGCTCGGATGAGCAAAGGCATTGGTCTTTTTGTTGAAGTCAAAAAATCAATATATTTCTCCTGCAAGCATCAAATTCATTTTTAAAAAAATTTATACAAAACATTTGATCATCAAGTATTTAGCATCCAGTTTCAGTTTCATTCTGATCGAGTTCAAGGACCTTGCCAGCCGAGGAACTTGTAAAGTTTAAATTCTCTATAGAAAAGCCTTGAACCAGGCTGTCAGTGTTAAGGTAAAGGTTTACCCGCCTGGGTGTAGCGGAGCCTGAAGTACAAGGGAATCTAAGCAATTTTCGTTCGTTGGCCAGAACTGATTGAGAAATCCTATCGGAGAAGTAGCAAGCTCTTGGATTTTCAATCTGCGGTTTTGGGAACCAACACTAAGCACTAGAGAAGTACATGTTCTAAAAAGAGAGTGGTTGGGATATGGAAATAAAGAAATTTACAACAATAGAAATTCATGAGCAAGAGAGGTACATGCACATAAGGTCCCTCATTCAACGCCAAACATGTAACAAAACAACATTATCCAAGAACCTTAATTTTTTTTGTCATCGATACTTTCTTACTAGATTCAAACCATAAATAGATTTAGTCCTTACCTGAAATAACCCTCAAATGATGGAGAGATGCTTTCTTTACCCTACAACCTCAACTTCTCATTGACTTCTATTTCTCAGTATCCGGTGACCAAATACAATGAAATCTTGATCAATTAGTGTTACAAAAGATGTTGAAAAGTTTCAAGACTAGTTTTGTTGCATTGGTGAGTGTCCTATATACATATTAGGATCTATAGCGAACTATAGAAACAACTTTAAGAAGACTAAGATCAACATGTTACCAATATGGTTGCAATTAGCAAAGATAAATTTTATTGAATGAATGCATGGAATATTTCAAAAAAGGAAACAAAACATTACTTTTAATAACATGAAAATGTAAAATGTACCAATAGTCAAAATGAGGAACTCATCCATAGAACTACAATGTAAATAGTGAAGAATCACTATCTTTAGCCACTAAAGAACCCATATGTCTTTGACTTGTCTCCCTCCCATCCAAAATAAGATTCAACCACTCTAAATTGAGAATACACTTACAAATGTGTTCCATATGCATGGACAATAGGTAGAGCTAAAAAAATGCACCACGTTTAAATTAGTTTAATAGGTCTATATGATTTTAAATTTATAGACCATTGTCAATGTTAGAACTCTGGCTACTATGGTCAAGAGAATTTCCTCAACAAGGAAGCAAATATAAAATTCTTCATTTGCTTGCATGCTGAGGACATTACCCTTGGCTATAAAAGTCAAAATTGTACAATGTCTGTGATGGTCTATAACTTAAAATACCTAATTGATAACCTATAAGAAAATACAAATTTGTTATATTTTTCAGCTCCACCATATTAATTGAGATTGCATATTGAATTATGGCATCCTTTTGCATTTCCTAAAACCAAGAGATTGATATAGTTAACATCTAATACTATCTCCATTAATTTGGTCCTCTCAAGCATAATATTTTAATTGTTCTTTGAAACATAAATAGTAAAGGATATCCAACATATTAATTGCCAATTTCTCTTGAAAATGTTCACTAATAGGATCAACTCATAGATAGAAAACAATGTGTTTGATGCAGATGTAATGAAGAGTTTAAGTGTTTCTTCAATTACTTTAGATACTTATGAAATAGAAAAAAAGAAAAAGAAATTATCAGTATACAAAGAAGATTTTGAGAGTATTTCCAAGAATGTAATGTGTTCATATGTTCTTGTTTCATTCTTAAAATATATACAAGGGAGTTTCCCCTCATAAATGTAGAGGAATATCACACTATGAAGTGGTTTATCTTATAGTTCTATTTAGTTTTTCACACTTCCATTGGGCACATTGTCAAGATTTTCAAAGTGACAAGTCTATTTACCAATAGATAATATTTATCACAGAAGAGATAATTGTGATTCATTATTGAAATGTAGCAATAATAACTAATAGTGTAGACATGCGATGAAATTGTAGTGGCAATTGATATGGAGTCTATAGCAATGAACATCACAGACACATCTACATCAACATGGAAGAAATGAAAGTCATTAGTGACTATGGTGAAATTATTCAACCACTCGATGATGGGACCATATATTGGTATTTAGTTTTGATAGGTTTAGTTTGAGCTTCACTTGGTTTTGAGAATGCTTTAATATTCTTTGCTTAACAAGGCCAACCACATGAAAGTGGAAGCTCATTTGGCCTCTCCCCACCTCCTATAATCACTCTAAATTCCCCATTAACATCTAAGAAAATATTTCATTCATTCATTTAAGAAATATAGCAATGAATCATTATAATCACATAACATTCATTAATATGAAATACAATTCATTAATACGTATAGACATTCATCAATAATTCATGAACATGTCAATCATTATACATAACATTTATTAAAATGACATACAACTCATTAATATGTATAAGCATTCATCAATAATTCTTGAATACATCAATCATTATAATCACATAACAATATTCAATAACATGACATAAAATTTATTAATAAGAAACATTCATAAAAAATTCATCAACATGTTCATCATCAAACAAAGTTTTTGAAGTATTAGATAGTAGCCAAAAAGACAGCCTGGGTTGATCCTAGAGTACACAAAGGCTAAAGGATCATCCAGAGGTTACCTCCCAATCATCTAACCTATACTAGTTTACTTAAAGAAAGAAATAAGTTCTAGAATAGAACTACCAATACCATCAATCTTGTTGCTAACCAGTAAATAAAACAAAAAAGCATTCTAGCAGGAAGAAAATGTATTACTACTATCCTTCCAATACATAGACATATACATAAAAAGTAAAACCTCGTAGGGCATCAAGTTCAAAGTGATTAACAACATAACAAAAGAAAGAAAAAACATACCCAGGGCTAACTGGCCTCATTCTTTTTAGGTTCCCCATGTCCTCCTTCTTCTCAGGCTTGTCACTATTCACGTCCACTCCCTCCTCTTTGATAGGTTTGTACAAAAGCATCTTTAGCCAGTCCTCTGCTAGAAAGCCATAAATGGAGCAGGCGGTCTCACTCTCCTTGCCCAAGTCTTTCTCATCCTTATTCACTTGCAATAAATAAAGAGTAGTGGTAGTGGGATGCATAAATTTTGTGGAGAAATTCATAAGAGTGTCAAATTTTTGGCAGATGCCAATGTGATTGTTCACTGTCTCCTTCATCAACTGGTCCTACCTATCCAACCAAACCTTGCTTTGGCTTTGGTTGTGGCTATGCTTCCCCTTTTCCCCCCACCTTTGGGAGTATCTTTCATGGGGAAGGTGATGTCCTCCTCCCCACTTCTAGTCAAGGGTGGGGCAGCATCAAGGGTATCATAAAAGTGAGAGGGACTAGGAGGGCTAGAGATAGGCTTCTTCCCAATATCCTAGTGAGGTCTCTTCCTCTTGGTGGGTTTTATGTCACTCTCAGTAGACTTAGGGCTAAAAACCTATTGGGGGAGGGGGGGGGGGGGGGATTGAATTTCTCTAATTGGAGATGTTGATAGTTCTCTAAGCATTCTTTTTGCTCTTCTTCGTATCCATATCCGAATCAATGAGGCTAATTTTATCCTTAGGGGTAGGGGTTTTCTTGGTTTTTTTGTGGCTGAAGCTAGGGTCACGATCCAAAGAAATTTGAGGAGTGATAGTAGCCAACAAGTTGATCAAAAGCGATGGGTTTAGGGCAAGGTGGTAGAAATACAATTTATTCATTAAACCCTAGTGAATGAGATAAAAGGGTTTACCCTCCTCTTTCTTTTTCCTAGCCTTATAGATATTGTCTTCCATAGAATTCAAAAAGAGATATGAAAAGGAAATTTGATCTAGGTGTTTGAAATGGTTGAGAATGGGGAAATGGTAGTAATAAAGGACCCAAAACTAATCCTCAAGGGTAATATATCTCATTATGGCATAGTAGATAACATTCCAAGGCTTAGGAAGATCTTCTCTAGAAAACCCACCACACATTCGCATTGATTCCTCATCAAACTTGAAGAACTTCCACAAATTGGTTTCATCACTCACTCTGGCCTTCTTGCACCAGTTCTTGCCTCCTAGGGTAAACCCTCCAACCTTTTCAATAACCTCTTCCATGATTTCAAAACCCATCCCATTGATATTCACTTTTCTATCATTCTATAAGTTGAATAATTACATTGAGATGTTCTCATCATGCTTTGCCATCCCTGCCATAAACAGTAATAAGCCACCCTACCATAGGTACACCATCACAACTTCACTCTTAAAAATGTAAGCCTCCACTCCCACAAGTTCAATGTGATCAATTGTGCCCATACCACCACCCAACTCAATTAACAAATCATCAAAATTTTTTGACATCAACTTGTTGTAGGTTTGGCAGTCACCGCAGGTTAAATAAAAAGCACCCAAGATGAAAATGTAAATGCAGTAAAAAATAATCATAAGGCCACAAGGTTTCCTAAAACCCAAAAAACTCCCTTAATGGCATGTGTTAACTGTCCCTTTCTTTCTATAATCACCCGACGCCAGCTGTAGTTGGAGTGGGGTTTGATTAGGGAGTCTTTATTATCTTTTTAGCTAGTTTTTAATATCTAGGCAAATCCACTCCATTTGGCCTTTTACGGAATTAATTAAAGCTTGCAGCAAGAGGATCATTAAAATGAATCCCCATGTAATCTTGCCAAATGATCGCTTTATGAAGGGAAAATCTCTTGCCTTACCACCCACACAAAAACTTAAAGGCATGCCACTTGTTGTGAGAAGTACACTCATGTTCCATCATCATTTGAGCTAATGATGGAATTTGGCTAACGTCCTCCCATTCGATAAGCTACATGACATTATGGCCAAATTTTTCAACTCATCCACCATGCCATTTCCTTCTCGATAAATGTGGTCCAATTAGATCCCTTGACATCCCTCCATCAACTTGCAAATTTCATCAATTATCACTTTGATTTTCTAGCTACTTTGACCTTCTCCTTTAACAACTTCAATAATTAATACTAAATCCCCCTCAATAGATAACCTATTAAATCCTCATGTTTTAGCAATTTTTATTCCTAATAGAAGTGCCAAGGCTTCCACTTCATTGTTTGAGCCCCCTCCACAATTCCTAATATAGGTAGCCACCATTTTCCCCATACAATTACGAAAGACACCCCTAGTAGCAGTGCTACCTATCATGGCTGAACCATCAAAATTGAGTTTTATCCAAGACTCAGGGGGGTCCCACACTATTCTACTCCTAGTCATAACTTTGGAGTTGTCAAACTGTGCCACCATAGGGCCTAAGTCCCAAGAAGAAACCCACTTCATATCAAATTTACATGGGCGATTCAAGGGGGCTTCTACTACCAGATCCCACTACATTCTTTAAGAAGTGTGATAAATTGTTGGGTCACCACCGAACTAGTAGTGGCTTTGTCTATGAAGATTCTATTATTTCACACCTAGATTTTCCAAGAAACATATAGTAAGATTATTGTCCATAAATTTTTAAGGTAAGGGCAGAAAGATAGACCGTCCTAGTAAATAAATTGTTGCAAGCTTTCATCAACACATCGGTGGACCTCCCATAAGGCAAGGACCCCCCTCCAAAAATCCAAGGCAAAAGGGTGGTGGATGAGAAGGTGTAGGATAGATTCTGCCTCCTAATAACGTAATACACATCAGTTAGCTAGTTGACATCCTCTCCTTTGAAGGTTATCTACCTCAAGGATAGACCTATGTAAGGTTGTCCAATAGAAGAAATTTATCTTTGGTAGGATCTAAGGGCGCTAGACCTTTCTCGAATCTCCCTGACCCCCTCCCTCTTTGACAACAAAGATAAGTCGATTTCACCTTGAAATCATCAAAGGGTATAAGTTTCCAAACCAAGGAATCATCCACCAGGGTGAAAGGGATCCTATAACTCTAAAGGAGGTTTTGTTGTTCCAAGGCAAGGCATGTCCCAATAATCTCTTGGTTCTAAATTTTAATCCATTGATGATTTGGGGTGATATAGCTTCAAGTCAGAGAACCATAATCTTGAGTACAAGTCTCATGCAAGGGTAGGAACCTAGTGTGCATGATGGGGTTATCTTGGAGCCATTGGTCTTCCCACAAATCAATGGTCTTTTCATTCTCCACAATCTAGTGACAACCCATCTTCAAAAATTTCTGGATGTGCACCACATTGTTCCAAATTTTAGAGCCCAAGGGGAGAGCATGGGTCCATAGGAAGTGATAGAAAAATTCCCCTCCTAGGTACTTGACCATCACAATTTTGCACCAACTTCCTAGAGAATTTAACAATCTTTAGCCAATCTTGGTTAGGAGAGCCTTATTCATATGTCCTATCCTTCTTATATTCAAACCTCTAAGGGTCTTAGGGTGACAAACTTTTTCCCATCTCACCACACTTATTCAAGACTTCTCTTTAGTGCCAGACCATAAGAAATTACATTGAATGTTTTCAAGAATGTTTCTAAATCTACAAGGGAGTTTAAATATAGAGAGGCAATACATCGGGATGCCATGCAAAGAGGCTAAGAGAAGCATGAGTTTCCCCATGCTACTCATAATCTTTCCTTTCCAACTTGCCATATTTCTATGGAAGTGTTCAACTAGGCCATTCCAATACTAATTGGTGACTTCTTTAATTGTGAGCGATAAACCAAGATAAGTATCTAGGAGAAACACCTCTTGACATACCATAATTCTAGTCACCTTTTCTCTTAGACTAGAAACAGTGTTGAAAAAATACACTTTCTTTTTTTGATAATTTATGCATTTCCTAGAGACCATCACATACTAATTCATGACATCTTTCCACTCCCTAGCTTCATAAACATAAGAGATTCCAACTAAGAAGGTGTCATCAACAAATTATTGGATAATTTGTGGTAGTCACAGGGATGCAAGTTTAACTCCTTTAATTCTGCCAGAGTTAGTCATGGATACTAAATTTTTGCTTAGTACCTCCACCACAATGATGAATAGGTAAGGTGATAGGGGGTCACCTTTATGAAGACCTTGGGAAGAAGAGAAGAAACTTCCAGGAGCCCAATTTACAAGCACCAAGAATGTGATAGTGTTCACCACATTTTTGATAATTCTAATAACATTCTCATTGAAGCCAAGTTTAGAGAGAATAGAAAAAGGAAAATCCCTCCTGACCTTATGATAAACTTTGGAAATGTCTAGTTTAAGGGCCATACCTAGGTTCTTGCTCCTTTCCATAGAATGAATTACGTCATGTGTGGTTATGATTGCATCAAGAATCTGCCTCCATGGCACAAAACCATTCTAGTAGGGTCCTATAAACTTATCAAGAAGGGGCTTGAGATGATTTACCATGATCTTGGTGAGGACTTTATAAATCATGTTTCAGAGACTAATGGGTCTAAAATGTTCCAGACATCTAGCATCATCCATCTTAGGGACCAAAAAAATGAAAGCTTGATTGAGTTCCTTCAACAATTTTCCTATTCTGAAAAAGTCCCTAGTAGTGTGGACCACATCGTACTTAACAATATCCTAGAATTCTTGAAAAAAAGTTGGGGGAAACACATCAGGATCGAGGGCTTTGTATAGATTCATGTTGAACACAATCTTTCTGACCTCCTCCTCCTTGACCTTACTAGTCATGTCCTCATTCATATGGTTATTCACCACCGGATTAAATGGCCTCAAAATATCATTTTGCAAGTTATTGCTAACCTCAACAATAGTGGGGTTGTAGATTTCCTAGAAATAGTTATTAGCTTTACCTTCTATCTCCTCCACTTTATTTATCTCCTGACCATTTTCGTCCACCAATAGGTCTATGGTGTTTCTCTTTTTTCTCCTTGACATTGATCTATGGAAGAAGGTCATATTTTGATCACCCTCCTCCAACCATTGCACCCTAGATCTCTATTTCCAAAATATTTCTTCCTGATTTAGGAGGATCTTCCACTTGTCTCGAAACTCCCTCTCCTCCTAATAGTGCTCAGTACTAGCATTGCCTTATTCAATTTGATTTTGGAGAGATTCTGACTTCTTTTTAGTAGACTTATTTTCTTTGTAAATGTTCCCAAATGAAAATTTTCTCCATCCTCTCACATCTTTGTGGATTCTATCAAGTTTTCTAGCAATATGGAATGTAACTATTCCTTTAATTGGATCCTTCCATCACCATGCAATACAATCTTTGAACTTCGTGTGTGAATGCCATATGATATCATACTTGAAGGGCCTTCTTCTGGTAGGTTGACTCTATGTCCCTGAGAAAAAAAACATAGAGTGATCCAATATGGTCCTTGGATCTACCATTAAGGATGTATGTTGTAGAATGTCCCAGCCAAAAGAGATAAGGGCCCTATCAAGCATCACTTGAATCAAAAATTTCCCCAATCTATTGTTAAACCAAGTGAAAGAAGAATCCTAAAGATCAAGATTTTCTCCATCCTCTCACATCTTTTTGGATTCTATCAAGTTTTCTAGCAATATGGAATGTAACTATTCCTTTAACTGGATCCTTCCACCACCATGCAATACAGTCTTTGAACTTCATGTGTGAATGCCATATGATATCATACCTGAAGAGCCTTCTTCTAGTAGGTTGACTCTATCTCCATGAGAAAAAAACCTTAAGTGATCCAATATGGTCCTTGGATTTTCCATTAATGATGTATGTTGTAGAATGTCCCAACCAGAAGAGATAAGGGACCTGTCAAGCATCACTTGAATCAAAAATTTCCCCAATCTATTGTTAGACCAAGTGAAAGAAGAACCTTGAAGATCAATATCAATGAAGTCATTCCTTCTAAGGAAGCCCTCCAAGTCATGCATGATATCAGAAAAGTCCTCCAAGCCCCTCATTTTCTTTGAAGGGCAGAGCGGGGTATTGAAATCCCCCATGCATAGAATATTTTCTTATCTCATAGTATTAGAAAATTTAGTAGCCTCATCCTAGATAACCGGTCTACCAT
The DNA here is from genome assembly GCA_028749045.1 of Cupressus sempervirens. Classification (NCBI taxonomy): domain Eukaryota; kingdom Viridiplantae; phylum Streptophyta; class Pinopsida; order Cupressales; family Cupressaceae; genus Cupressus; species Cupressus sempervirens. The sequence continues at coordinate 740,582,654 of CM053786.1, forward strand.
TTTGAGTGTTGGGAGCATAGAAATTAAACAAGTTCCAACTACAAGCATGTGAGGTGAAACTTGTGACCACAAAATGTGTATTAAGAAGGATAACCATGTTGACATTGCAGTCAAGTTTGTTATTAGTGAAACACACTTATTCAAACAAAAATTATATGCTGGGTGTATTATAAAGTTAACTAAGAATTTCAAAATCTACGAAGTTCTATAGTTGCTATAGAGTTCAAGGAATAGTATTCAGTTTGGAGCGAGCAATTTCTACCATGATGGTGATTAGTAGAGTAAATCAAGCTTCATAAGGTTTATTGAGTTTCTCAGTGCAAACTGAGCTATGTAGTGATTATTGAGTTTGTATCTTCAATGATATGAATCCAGTGTTGACTGAGTCACAGATTTTCAACCAAGTGATTCAGTTTATATCGAGCTCATAGTGATAGCATTGACTAAATTATGCAGTGTGAATCAAGTGATTCAGTTTATATATTGAGATTCATAGTATTCACTGAGTGACCAGTACAAGCCGAGTTTTAGACTACTTGGAAGTGATCAGTATGGACTGAGCTTCTATTTATATTGAGTGCATGATGATGCTAAGTGTTGACAATGGACACCGAGTATTAGAACCTCACCAAGCTAGTCTTCAGAACCTAAGTTCTTGCAGTTGGGCTAACTTTGTGTATTTTGGTGTAAATTTGTATTATAGCCAACTTTGTTGAAATGTAATTTGGATTGGTATATATGTAATATATTGTATCACATCCCAGTAGAATGAAAGATGTAATGTAACAAGTAGAGAAGAGAAAAAGTGTGAAGTACAAAGGCTACAACAGTATAAGGAGCAGCAAAAGTTTATCTCAGAGCAAGGTGATCATTACACTCAAAGGAATCTAATTCAGCAAACCAAGTTGTAGATTAGTGATCAATCACTATTTCATCCTAATAGGTGGATCAGTTAAATCCTTTTGCAAGGTAGACTTAATAGTCTTTTGTAAATCTCTTTACTGAGTTCATACTTAATTGTATGTTTGTAAATCCTTTTGCAAGGTGGACCTAGTAGTCCTTATTGCTCCTAACAGGGTAGATCATCAGAAGTGATCATTGTAAGCCTTAATAGGCCAACTTTATACTGCAGTACTAAAGCTTGTGGGTATCATCCCCAACCTAGTTTTACTTTCTATTTGGAAGGTTTCTGGGTCACCATATTGTGTGCCAAAGTGTTATGAATGTCTTAATACTTTTAGTTTTTCATGTATGCAATTAGATCAGAATATACACAAAGATTAATAGATGAAATAAGGTTAAGTTTTATTGGTTACTGATTCACCCCTCCCCTCTCTATAACTTAGCCTATCATATATATATTTCCAACAATTGGTATCAGAGCTTTGTGGTTAACAGAGAAAAGTTTAATAGCTTGAAAAAATATGACAGGCTATGGAGGTATTCAAACTTGACAAGGCTATTGACAATGAAAAGTTGGATTTGGAATTAGCTATTGGGCAACTCAAGAAAGGAAAGGAACAACTCTCTCAATCCTTGAAAAGACGAAAAGATCTTGCATTATAGATGAACAACCATCTCTACATTGAAGAAAGAATTGAAGACATCTATCCAGAAAGCAATTTAGATGAAACAAATGAAGCAATCAAAGAAATATCAGAAAAGAATGGCATATTCTAAAAAGAAGTTAGAAAACTAAAAAGAGAACAAGAAATTTAGTTAGTAAGATTATATGAAGTCATGGAAGAGAAAAAGAAGATAAAAGAAGAGATAGAAGGAAAGAACAATGAAATTCAACATCTTTCCCTTCAATAGGAAGACCTCATAAATCAACTTACTAATGCAAATGAAGAAATCATGAATCTAAGATCAAAAAATGAAAGATTGCAGAATGATGTAAACACTGAAAGACAAACCAATGAGAGGATGATGAAATCTCAAACAAACATGAACCAACTAAATGAGAAAATCCAATACAGAAAAAAAGGAAAAGTAGGAATTGGATATAAAAAAGAAGGTGAATCATCCAAGCAAGGAGCTCAAAAGAATCAAAGACCTACTTGCAATCACTGTGGAGAACTAGGTCATACATCAAACAAATGTTGGAGCAATGGCAAAGCCAAATTCAATGGAAAGTGGTACAATTGTAATCAGCATGGTCATAGAGCTAATGAATGCAAAGAAAAACCTAAGTTTGAAGGCAAATGTCACAAATGTAAGAAGCATGGGCACAAATCTTTAGAGTGCAAAACTAAGATATTGAACCTAGTAGAATAAATTGTAAAGCTATATTTGGTTGGGATTACAACACTTGGTGCAGATGTCATTACTATGGAGAATTTGGACACATTAGAATGAATTGTGTAAAACATCACCTGAGGACAAGAGACTCCACCAGAAGATGTTTTATTTGTACATAACTTGGTCATCTTGCCAAGAACTATATGAATACCAGAAGAATTGAAGATGAAAAGAAAACTAAGGCTGATAACATTAGAAAGAAGATGAAATAGCAATAGATTCCAAAATCTTTTGAGAATGCAAGTTCAAGCAATGATGAACTTGTCACTCAAGATTTGGGTGACTCAAGCATTTCTACTTGATCTCCCACAAGGAGAACTAGGACTAGGATTATGAAGAAGACACCCTACATTAGTTCCATCCAACAAAATGAAGAGATCCATTTTAGCATTCAAGATGCAAAGGGATCACCAAGAAAAATGCCAATCATTACTGAGCAAGGTCGGGTTGCAAGACCCTATCGAGCAAGGTCAAGAGTTTCTAAATTGTTGTGTGGACACTGAGTCATGAATGATTCTATTGAGCAATCAATGCATGCTGAGTGGAAGACAAAATTTAATAAAATGGTAAAATCAAATTCATTTCTCATTGTGAATTTTTGAGAATTATTTGTGCAGAGCATTTTTAGTGTATCCAAGTGATCTATGCAAATTACTATTGAAGATTTTTGTGTTCTCTCAAACCCTATTGAGAAATAACATCCATTAGCAGTAAATCAAAGAAAGGATCTGATACGTTGGTTCGAGGTGTAGAATGGAAGGCACTAGACTTCAAGCTTAGTCCAACGATTATTGAAACCCTAGATCCTATAGGAGCACAATCTCAAATTCCATCAAAGGTACTGTTAATCAATGATATTCGTACACATTTTTGATGTACTATTCAAGATATTGGAACCTTGGAAAAGGATGAAACCCTGGAGAATTTATGTGCGAATGGCGTACTAAAACCAGAACATCAACACCTTGAAGCGAAAGGTTTAAACCAAATTCCTCACATGCCCTGGGAATTCTAGATTAAATGGATGAGATTTATCCTTATCCATGTGCATAATGGTTAGTTGTGGTTGGAGCAACCCATTGTGATAACAAAGAAAATGATCCATAGGATCACCAGTCTTCCAATGATGGAAAAAGCTAAAATGACCAAAACTCTAAGTCAGGTCGAGATAGAAAAGAAAACCCTAGCCGAATGGGATGGAAGGGGAATGAAGATCAGCTGTGTCACAGATATGGAATTGAAGTTTGGGATACATGTCATCATGCACAAAATATACAACTTGAGTAGACTCAACAGTGTATCATGTGAAGCTGTGGATCTCACATACAAAGTGGTCAAGAATAACATGTCACTTGACCTTGTCGAGTTGATGTTGAATTAGTTCAACAAAAATATGGAGAGTATAAGAACTTCAAAGAAAAATCCTTGTAAGTTCGGTTTACTCTAAACTTGTCTATTTTTCTATGTACAAAAGTTCTTCCCATCTAAAGGAACAGTCGTATGGAGGAAGGATGTACCTGTTCTCTATCAAATAAATGAGTATATAGCTAAAACGGGAGAAAATTACATTAGTATCATGGATAACTATTTTGATGCCTTTATGGACAAGATGAATAACAGATTCAAGATAGCTAAGAAACTTGATGATTACAAAGATGATATTTGTTTTATGGTCGATATTGATAAAGTATATATACAAGCAATAAGAGCAAGAATTGTATGGGTCAAACCTCTAGGTTATGAGGTTAACATTGATGAAACCAAGGACATTATTGAAGCACTATTAAATAAGCCTGTTGACCCAAAAGTTACATACTTTGGCACCTATAATGAAGCAAAGGCAAGAATAGAACTTGAAATAAAACTCCCTTAAGTAGTCAACAAAGGGAAGAAGAGGATTGCAAAATTGAAAACTAGCTCCACTCTTTTTTTGACTAAAGGTAAAGGTGATGACATTGAGGAAGATGAAGCAAAAGATGAAGAGGAGTCAGAGAAAGAAGATCCAGTAAAGAAGAAAGGTAAGGTTATTATAACCAAACAAGCAAAACCATCTACTATAGTATTCACAAGGAGGGCATCTTGGAAGAAATAAGGCAGAGATATAATCTTCAAAAGGCTACCACCTTCATTCCAAGAAAGATTTAAGGAAATTGACACTAGAGCCGGTATGGGAAAATTCAAATAACTAAAGTATGAGACAAGAACTGCAGAAGAGAAGAAGCAAATTGAAGACATGGTTATGTCTAAAATGGGCAAATAGAAATATTCTCTAGACCACCTTGTTCAGCAGATTCTGAGTGAATTAATGGAGAAAGTTAAGACAAGATGGGAATATGCTATGAAAACTATTAAATACTTCTATGAGCAGACCCTGAGGCAACTCATGTTGAGCTTGAATGATAAGGAAGTGAAAGATTCTATCAAGAAGAATGAAGAAAAACTTACCTTGAAGTTTAACACTTGTTTGATATTAATCAATGACATTGAACATGTAGTGAAGAATGCTACCAACACTTGGAAGAACATCTATAATCTTCATAACAAGAGTGACCTTGTTGTTAATGCCAGTGAGAAGGATGATGATGACAATGGTGAAGATGACAAGGAGGAAGAAGAAAAAATTGATGAATCAGAAACTAATGATGGTGATAATATAGATGATGAGGAACATGAACAAGAAGCTATCGAGGAAGATCTTCCTAAAGTTTAGAACATTGAGGAGAGTGATCTAGAGAAGATTGCAACAGTGATCATAGCCTCACTTCCTCATTCTTCGAGTGAGGCATTGAAGACATCTAGCTTAGAGAAAGCTACTGCAAGGTTGATTGTGTCAAACATTGTAAATAAAAGAACTCAATCAACATTTACACCTATTCAACTCAGTGTTTCATTGATAGAAGTGTCCAACACTTCATCTATGGAGCAGTCATCACTTCCTCCTCCACCAATTTTGGTTACACAAGGTATTTTTTCAATTAGTGTTGTATGTACCTTTTTTGCAAGTCCTATTTCTACAATTGTTTCCATTCCTAATATGCAAATAATAAGTACAAATAAAGTTGAGACCAAGCCTCAACCGAGTACAAAATTTTTGAGTAAAGGCAAAGAGAAGGAAGAAGAAATTGCTCTTGATGAGGAGATTCTTATTCCAAACTGAGATATCTCCAATCTTAATCCTGACCACATGCATATCATTGGAGAACTACTTCAAAAGAAAGCTAAGCAAAAAAGGCTTAGAGAAGAAAGGAATAAAGAATTGCAAGTGCTTGAAGATGCAAAGAATATTCTAGTAGAGACACTCAACAAAGAGTTTGACATTTCTCAACCAATTTTGGCTTAGTTAGCAGAGGTACTCTAGAAATTCAATGGAGATTTGAATGGATAGGAGAAATTTTTGTAGAGAGTTGAGAAGAAATTTGAAAATAAAGTTTTGGAGTTAATTGCACAAAAGATTGCAATTCATCAAGAAGACTTGTCTACTATTCTAGGCTCATTGGAGACCTCTTGCAACAATGTGACTTCATTATTCTGTAAACTCTATGATACTTCAATTTTCACCAAGGAAAATAAAGATAAACTTTCTAATATTGATGGAGATGTGAAGACAAGTGCACATCAATTGTAACTTGACTTGAGTTACAGCTCTGCTCATTATACAAAGATCAGATTTTTAACTAATATGTAGGCAAAATTACTAAATGAAGAAGTTAGGATAAGAGCTACATTGGTAAACATACAGGGCACGATTCTCCCAAACATGGATGCATTGCAGAAACATATTGCACATGCTAAAACAATCATCCATGATAACAACTTATCGCTTGTAGACCATATGCTAGAACTATCAGTAGAAGTTCAGGTTGTACTGCACATAAGCAAGGTGTTGCAAGAGAATTGGGACACAACATTGGCATTGATTCTCAAGGTATATTCATATTTCTTGTCACATTTTGGCATTATTGTATAGTATAATACATTTTTGGCATTAATGTCAAAAAGGGGGAGAAGATATATAAAACATATATTAAGGGGAAAGGATGTAATATAAAGCATACTATACATAGGGGAGAAGATGTGTGAATATGAGAAAATGTATATGGGGGAGCAACATCATGTTATATATGTGTATAGATATTTAAAGAAACATCTCTTACAAAAGCAATTTTGAAAAATATCAAAAACAAAGTATGCTACCAAGTTGAAGACACTAAGTAAATAATATAAAGATAGTTTTAGAACTTTTTGAGTATTTAGTTTTGGCTGATAAGTGTTTTTTTCACTAATGATAAAGGGGGAGATTGTTGACATTGTAGTCAATTTTTTTATTAGTGACACACTTATTTAGACAGATAGTGTCTACCAAGTGTATTGTATAGTTAACCAAGCATTTCAAACTCTACCGAGTTCTATAGTTGCTACTGAGTTCAAGGAACAATATTCATTTTGCACCGAGCAATTTCTACGATGATGGTGATCACCAGTGTAAACCAAGATTCATAAGGTAAATACTAAGTTTCTTAGTGCAAACCAAGCTATGCAATGCTTACCGTGTTCATATCTTCAGTGATGTGAATCCAGTGTTAACCGAGTCACATAGTGTCAATCAAGTGACTCAGTTTATACCAAGCTTGTAGTAATAGCATTGATCGAACTATGCAGTGTGAATCAAGTAATTTAGTTTATATACCAAGTTTCATAGTATTCACCGAATCACTATGTAGACCGAGTTTTTGACTACTTGGAAGTGATCAGTATGGACCAAGCTTCTACATCTACCAAGTGCATGATGATGTTGAGCATTGACAATGGATGACAAGTATCAGAACCTCACCAAGATAGTCTTTAGAACCTGAGTTATTGTAGTTGGGCCAATTTTGTGTATATTTGTGTAAACTTGTATTGTAGCCGACTTTGTTGAAATATAATTTGGATTAGTATATATGTAATATATTGTATCACATCTAAGTGGAATGAAAGATGTAATGTAACAAGTAGAGAAGAGCAGATGTGCAAAGTACAAAGGCTACAATAGTATAAGGAGCAACAAAGATTTATCTATCCCAATAAGGTGATCATTAAACTTAAAGGAATCTCATTTAGCAAACCAAGTTGTAGATCAGAGATCAATCACTGTTTCATCCTAATAGGTGGATCAGTTAAATCCTTTCACAAGGTAGACTTAAAAGTCTTTTATAAATCTCTTTACCAAGTGCATACTTTATTGTATGTTTGTAAATCCTTTTGCAAGGTGGACCTAGTGTTCCTTATTTCTCCTAATAGGGCAGATCATTAGAAGTGATCATTGTAAGCCTTAACTGGCCAACTTTATATTACAGTACTAAAGCTTGTGGGTATCATCCCCATCCCAGTTTTATTTTCTATTTGCAAGGTTTCTGGGTCACCATATTGTGTGTCAAAGTGTTATGAATGTCTTAATGCTTTCAATTTTACATGTATGCAATTAGATTAGAATATACACAAAGGATTAAATGATGGAATAAGGTTAAGTTTTATTGGTTACTAATTCACCCCTTCCCTCTTAGTAACTTAGCCTATCATATATATATGTTTCCAACAAATTGATCCCACCACCTTATCAGGGTTCCATAGCATAACAATGCCACCAGAAACTCCATTAGCATTACTATAAGAAAATTTAGCAGCCAGTTAAATGTAAGTAGCACTAGTAAAATTAGACCTATTTTTTGACACTTTATGGTCAAAATTTTGACATTTTCATTTCAAAAATTAGCGTTGCTAGAATTGTGTCAAAAATGTTGAAATCTGATTGAAATGATCATTGTATGAGAAAGATTGTTATGAGGGAGATTCTTATATGTTTCAATCATTATTTTGTCACTAATGTCAAACCTAATAAACTCATTTTTTTCTGGTAAGACAATTTCTGATATGATTCAAGGACTTTCACTTAGTAGATTGATGAAGAGGATTTGATCAATAAGAGGTAACAACAACACCTAGAGGAAAGGTTGAGTTATGCTTATGTAATGAAGTATAAGGGTTAGTTAAGATAGTGGTAACATGATGCATTGATTATCTACTTAAGGTTACAAATGTTGGCTACACTAAGAAAGAATAGAAGAACATATAATACATAATTTGTCTGCTAAGCTTGACTAAGTGGATAGTAGGTGCCGATCAAAGTCAGTGCAAGCTAAGGAAAAAATTAGTTGGAGCCAGGTAAATGCAAATTCTAGTGGATGCCAAGAAAGTTAGTTAGTGTCAAGTAAATTTCAATAGGTATCAAGCAATAGTAAACTTTAGTTGATGCCGAGTGATAGTTGATGTTGTGTAACCCAGTGTGTGTCGAGTATTAGAATTAGGATAGTGCCGAGCTACTGTATTATTTTAAAGATCGTAGATTCAATGAATCTGAGTTGACAAGTTTGTTTTCTTGGATTCTATGAACCAGATGGAAGATAAGGATGATGAGCTGGTGGCACAGAATCATATGTAAACCATTTTTAGGAAAATATAAAGAGGATTAAAGGAGAGCTTTCTAGAAGAGATATGGAATATGGGGTAGATACATTGTATCCTACCTAACCCTAAAATGGACAATGGAGAATGAGTGGCAACAGATCTTAATTTCCTATATAAGGAATGCCTGGTCATGAAGCAAAGGTTGTTTGATGCGAGAACCTAAGGGAGAAGGATACATAAGGGTTTTGCTTCATCAAGTGACTGAGAGAAGAGTCTACAATGGCATGTTAAGCAAGAAGGCTTAAGGAGATGAATACTTGAAGGGTGAACAAGCTATAAGAGCTACAATGAGTAAAAGCTAAGTAGAATGGAGGATTGACACTGAGATCTAAAATTTTCAAGTATAGTTGTAAGTTTGTATCAGATCAAGCCTTGCTATTACTCTCTAGCAATTGTAATCAGTTAAGGTAAATCCTTTGGATTAAGGTTGACCTAATAGTCATTTGTAAATCCTTTAACTGGGTGGCATTCCAAGTGAATGGCCTAAATTCCTCTAACAAGGCTCACTTTTAATAGGGTGATTGAAATCCCTTAACTAGGTCACATTTAACAGTGTGTGTTGTAACGTTTAATAGGGTTGGCCTTTCACAGGGCATCACTTCAAAAAAGTGAAAAAGGAATAGCATGTTACTGGTAGTTTTTTCCAAATTAGGTTTCCCCATGAATCATTGTGTTATATGTGTTGCTAAATCCATTATGTTTCATGCTTTACATTTCTGCAAATTGATTTGACAACAAGCTACAAGTTTTAAGTTATTGCATAATCTTATGGATGCATGCATAATGGTAAATGTTTTATGGGTTCACTAAGTTGTGAAATTTTTTATTTGTACATATGGACCTTGAATAAATAATTCACCCCCCCTCTCAGTTATTCTAAAAAATTCCAACAATTGGTATCAAAACCTTGTTTCTTAAATGGACTAATTTGAAGGTACTAGAAATACAAAGATCAAGATGACCAAAAGAGAAGTACCCAAAATCAATAGAGATAACTTTCCTACTTGGAAAAGTTTTATGTAGCTACACCTTGGAGGAATTGGAGATCATGCACATTCTACCATTGATGTGGAACATGATGACTCTATTGGAGCCCTAACTGCTAAGGATCTAAAGAAAAAGAAAGAACATAATAAGGAAATATTAGAGATTGCCTTTGCCCTAAGCTATGCCAAATTTGATGACATCAAAGGCTATGATACTGCAAAGAAGATGTGGGATGCCCTGACTACCATCTATAGAGGAGACAAAAATGTTCAAAGAGCCAAATCTGAGAGTCTTAGAGGTAAGTATAATGACATGAGAATGAAAGAAGGTGAGAATATTTCTCAATATGTTGCTAGGATAAAAGAAGTTGTTAATGCAATAAAAGGTGCTACTTGTCATATAGATGATGATACTATGTTAAATAAAGTCTTGAGGATATTGCTACCTATTTATGCTATTAGAGTTTCTGCTATTCAAAAACTAAGATCTATTCTAGGAAATGATCTAACCCTTGAAAGTCTAGTAGGTAGACTCACTTCTTTTGAGCTATGTAACTTTGATAATTATAAACTTGAGGCACTTGAATCTACTTTCAAAGCTAAACTATTGTTGAAGGATTCTGAAGAGCCCTACAAGTAAAAGAAGTGTAGAAAGGAAAAATGTGTGTCAAGTGACAGTGACACTAATCAGAAAGATGTTGATCATCTTGAAGCATTTCTAGCAAGAAGATTCCATAGAGGAAAAGGAAAGTTCAAAGGTAAGTTACATATCATTTGTTTAATTGTGACGAGGTTGGTCATATTGTTGCTAGATGTCCACAGAAGAAGAAATATAAAGGTGGTGAAAAATACAAGAACAAAAGAGATGATAACAACAAGGATTATAGAGAAAAGGAAAGAAGTCATGCTACATTGCTGAAGAAGATACTATGGATGATTCTAATGATCATGATGATGAAGTGGTGTATGTTGCAATGAAGGATGAATCTGATGAAGATGAGGCAACTGCTCTCGTGACATGTGTGAACAAGAATGACAGATGGATCATTGACAATGGATGCTCACATCGCATGACTGGAGATAAAAGTAAGTTTATTACCCTAAATTGTTATGAAGGAAATAGTGTAATATTTGGTAATGATGAACCATATTTGATAAAATGAAAAGGTTCCATCAAACTCACAAACAAGATTTCATATGATAATGCTTACTATGTTGAAGGAATCTTTTGAGTGTGCCACAACTGAATAACTTAGTATGTAAGGTTGAATTTGTGAATAAGACTACTAAGATATTTGATACCAATGGTAAATTGATTGGAAAGGGTGATCAAACTAGAGGAAATCTATTCTATCTTAATATAGAGGATGCTACTTGCTTAGTTGTTAAATCTAATGATGTATGGCTATGGCACAAGAGGTTATGTCATGTTAAGTTTGATAGCCTGATTAGTATCAGTAACATGCAAAGAGTTAGAGGTTTGCCTAAGTTGAAGAAACTAGAAAATATAATGTGCAAACAATGTAAGCTATGTAAGGTGACAAAGTCAAGCTTTAAAAGTAAAGCTTATACCTCTAAGGAAATACTTAAAATTGTTCATAATGACTTGTGTGGACCTATTGAAGTACAAAGCTACAAAGGAGATACATATATAATGTTGTTTGTTGATGATTACTCTAGAATGATGATAGTTATGTTTCTAAAATAGAAATCTGATGCTTTCCAAATGTTTAAGTGGTATTTAACAAGAGTTGAGAAAGAAACTAGTAAGATTCTGAAGTACTTGAGATCAAATCGAGGAGGAGAATTCACATCACATGAGTTTGAGATGTTTTGCAATGAAGGAGGAATTAAGGGATAGAAATCTACACCTAGGACCCCTCCACAAAATGGAATTGATGAAAGAAGAAATAGATCTATACTAGACTATGCTAAAACACTCATGATGGAGAAAAATGTTGCTCTAAAATATTGGCGAGAAGCTGTAAGTATTGCTGTATACACCTTGAACCATGTGCAAGTAAATAAAGGTACTCACTCAACACCTTTTGAATTATGGTATAGTCATCCACCTAATGTGAAATATTTTAAGGTATTTGGAAGCAAATTCTATATTCTTAAAGATGTTAGGAGTGGAAAGTTTGATGCAAAGAGTGAAGAAGGTATATTCTTTGGTTACTCCACAAGAAGTAAAGCTTACAAATGTTTAAATACTAACACTAACAAGATTGTGGAAAGTACAAATGTGAATTTTGATGAGTTTACATAAGCACATGAGGCTGAACTAGCAAAGGAACTGGAAGATTACAAGTCATTTGTATATTACTATGAAAGAATGCCTACTAAATAAGATGCTACAAATCATGCAGCAAACCAATAGGAAGTCTCAACAACTGCCAAGTCACATCCTATGAATTATGAGTTATAGTTAGGAACTAAGTTGCATTCAAATTCCATGTCGTAGAATGAGGAAAATGCACATTCTAACTCTGAAGTTAGCATACATGAAAGAGATGCTGAAACACTTGACAGAGATGCATATAGTGATACTGAAGCTGAGAGACATAATGCAACCACAAGAACTAAGCCTAGATTATCCAATTATGTCAAAGGACACCATCTTGTAGATCAAATAATTGGAGACAAAGATGCAAGGCCAATGAAAAAAAATAAGTTGAGAAATGAATCATGTTTGTTAAGCATGAAGGAACCTAAGACAGTGAGGGATGCAATGGAAGATGATGACTGGTACAAGGCTATGGAAGAGGAAATTCAACAGATAGAAAAGAAAAAAACTTGGAGTCTAGTTCCTAGACCAGAAGACAAGAATGTGATTGGTAGAAAATGGGTATTCAGAAACAGGTTAGATGAGAATGGTGAAGTGACAAGAAATAAAGCAAGACTAGTTTGCAAAGGGTATGCACAACAAGAAGGAATTGACTATGGTGAAACATTTGCCCCTGTTGCAAGAATGGAAGGAGTAATAATTTTGCTTGCTTATGCCACATACAAAGGTTTCAAAGTCTATTAGATGGATATTAAATCTACATTTTTGAATGACATATTGGAAGAAGAGGTCTACATAGAACAACCGAAAGGATTTGTGGATAAGAATAATAAGAACATGGTATGTAGACTACACAAAGCACTGTATGGATTGAAACAAGCACCAAGAGCATGGTATGATAGACTTAATATTGCATTAACTATGGGTATAGTTGCTAGATTCTTTGCTAATCGTAGAGAGAATCATCTAATGGTAGTGAAAAGGAAAATGAGATACCTGAAAGGAAGATAAGAGTATAGTTTATACTATAAGAAGATTGAAAAGTTTGAATTAAAAGCCTACATTGATGTTGATTGGGCTGGAAATATTGATGATAGAAAGAGAAACAGTGGAGGAGCATTCTTCTTAGGCAAAAGACTTCTTATATGGACAAGCAAGAAGCAGAGTTGTACTTCCCAATCTATTGCTAAAGTGGAGTATGTTGTTGTTGCTATGAATTGTACAAATATTATATGGATCAAACAACTACTCAAAGGAATGAAGGAGGAGATCATTGAACTAGTGACATTTTATTGTGATAATACAAGTGCTATAAACATATCAAAGAACCTAGTTATGCATGCCAAAACTAAGCACATTGCAATTAAGTATCATTATGTAAGAGAGCTAGTAGAAGACAAAGAGGTGAAGATAGAATATGTTAACACAAAGGAGCAAATTGTTGACATCTTCACCAAAGCATTACCTAAGGATGCTTATGAGTATTTGAGAGGTAAACTAGGGGTGATACCCCTATCAAAGGCTATGTAAAAGATAGAGGGAGTACCTTGCATCAAACAAGCTGACATTCATTTCATACAAACTGATGCAGAGGATCTTACTTTAGGTAGTACCTAAAGTAAACAAAAATTCTGAAATTCCAAATCAATCACTAGTAAGGTGATAGAGGGAGCAATTGGAACAATAGGAGATACTGCAAAATTCTATATCTGCATGATAAGATGTTAAGATGATATATGTCTTTGGCATTTTTGTCAAAGACAGAGAGATTAACTAATCAAGATCTACACAAGGGAGAGAGTACATAAACTGATCTAAATCAAGGAGAAAGAGGGAGAGATTGACCAATCAAGAGAAAACTATATTAGAGGGAGATATTTAGAAATTACTGATGTTGCTGATTTAAGGATAGACTAGAATACAAAACAAAGGGAGAAATCCAGATCTACCTAGTAAGAGGGAGACATTTGAAAGAACTCAGAGGGAGTCACAAGAAAGAATTGAACTCAGAAGGTGTTATAAGAAAGTATTTTTGTAACCTAATCAGAAGATGGTAGTTGCTGATAGAGGGAGTAATGCTGATACAAGATTTCTTTTTGGTATTGGCTTACTATTTTAATCTAGTCAGATTGAGTGAACAAGATGTTCATCATTTGATTATTTTTGGGTTCATCAGTTTGGTTTGCCATCAATGCCAAAGAGGGAGATTGTTGAAATTTGATTGAAAAGATCATTGTATGAGAAAGATTGTTATGAGGGATATTCTTATATGTTTCAATCATTATTTTGTCACTGATGTCAAACCTGATAAACTCATTATTTTTTGGTAAGAAAATTGCTTATATGATTCAAGTATTATTACATAGTTGATTGATGAAGAGGATTTTATCAATAAGAGGTAACAACAACACCTAGAGGAAATGTTGAGTTATGCTTATGTAATGAAGTACAAGGGTTAGTTAAGATAGTGGTAACATGATGCATTGATTATCTACTTAAGGTTACAAATGTTGGCTACACTAAGAAATAATAGAAGAACATATAATAAAAAATTTGTCTGCTAAGCTTGACCAAGTGGGTAGTAGGTGCCGAGCAAAGTTAGTGCAAGCCGAGTAGAAAATCAGTTGGAGCCAAGTAAATGAAAATTCTAGTTGGTGTCAAGCAAGTTAGTTAGTGACAAGTAAAGTTCAATAGGTGCCAAGCACCAGTAAACTTTAGTTGATGTAAAGTGATTTCAAAGTTGATGCCAAGTAACTTAGTGTGCACCGAGTATTAGAATTAGGATAGTGCCAAGCTTCTGCATTATTTTAAAGATCGTAGATTCGATGAATTTGAGCTAACAAGTTTGTTTTCTTGGACTGTGTGAATTAGGTGGAAGATAAGGATGATGAGTTGGTGGCACAAAATCTCATGTAAACCATTTTTAGGCGAATCTAAAGAGGATCAAAAGAAAACTTTCTAGAAGAGATATGGAATATGGGGTAGATACATTATATCCTACCTAACCCTAAAATGGACAATGGATAATGAGCATAAAAAGATCTTAATTTCCTATATAAGGAATTCTTGGTCATGAAGCAAATGTTGTTTGACGTGAGAACCTAAGGGAGAAAGAGACATAAGGGTTTTGCTTCATCAAGTGACCTAGAGAAGAGTTTGCAATGACATGTTAAGCAAGAAGGATTAAGGAGATGAGTGCTTAAAGGCTGAACAAGCTATAAGAGCTACAATGAGTAAAAGCCAAGCAGAATGGAGGACTAACACTGAGATCTAAAATCTGCAAGTATAGTTGTAAGTTTGTATCAGATCAAGCCTTAGTGTTACTCTCTAGCAATTGTAATTAGTTTAAGTAAATCCTTTGGATTAAGGTTGACCTAACAGTTATTTGTAAATCCTTTAACTGGGTGGAATTCCAAGTGAATAGCCTAAAGTCCTCTAACAAGGCTCACTTTTAATAGAGTGATTGAAATCCCTTAACTGGGTCACATTTAACAGTGTGTGTTGTAACCTTTAACAAGGTTGGCCTTTCATAGTGCATCACTTTAGAAGAGTGAAAAAGGAGTAGCATGTTACTGGTGGTTTTTTCCAAATTGGGTTTTGACGTAAATCATTGTGTTATGTGTGTTGCTGAATCCATTATGTTTCATACTTTATATTTTTACAAATTGATTTGACAACAAGTTGCAAGTTTTAAGTTATTGCATAATCTTATGGATGCATCCAGAATGGTAAATTTTTTATGGGTTCACTAAGGTATGAAAATTTTTATTTGTACATTTGGACCTTGAATAATTGATTCACCCCCCTCTTAGTTATTCTAAAGAATTCCAACAAAAAGTTTGACACACTCCACAGATGTCAATCTATCAATGAGATACTTTGTCAAAAATCATCCTCATCAATGCAACATGGCGATGTCAGAGTACTAGTTTCAAATGTCAAAATATTAACGAAATCTATTAAAAATCATCCCCATCAATGCAACATGGCAGCATCAGACTACTAGTTCAAAAGGTTAAAATATAGACGAAATTTGTAGATGATTCGATGGGTTTGTCATACCATCAATGATAGGCCACATTGAAATATTGACTCCTACCAGAGAATATTGGGTGCCCCTATTAAGGTAGTTTGGCCCTAAATTTATAAATATGAATGTTGTCTTTGCTAATTACGAGAATATTCCTCTGGTGTCAGCCTTCCCTAAAAAAGAATTTGTAAAGGTGTAAGTTGCATATAAATACAACTACCCATCTCATTTCAAAGTCTTATCCACTATTAGTTCCTACAAGAAAATCCAATTAAGCATATTCAAATCAATTGAGCACATATGTACAATCAAGGAGCAATCAATTCAAAGGATACAATTTTTTTGCAACACTCATGACCAATCATAGTGTGTTTCTTTGTGATGAAAGAATACAACACCAAGACTTTTCTGAGTCTTCATGCCTGAGGTTTCATACTTGAGGTAATATTGAATATTTCCTCTATTATTTAGCCTCTAACCCTCTTTGCAAAAAGGTCTATTTTATATCACGATTAGCTATTTTAGAGGTTGAAATACCAACACCAAGTTTGAATTAGGCAAGCCAACCCGCCCTATAGAACACATCCCTTCTTTCCCTTTCTTCATGTGTGTGAGTTCAGACCTAAGAGTGAAAGAGTTAAATGTGCATACAGAAGACTATCAAATATAACAACCACTTCTAAAATGGAAAAATAAACCTAGACTAGGGCAATTAGCATACATAACTGGGTATTTTGGCTATATTTTCAAGAGATAGGCCTACAATACCTCCTGACTACAGTTGTTCCTCCTTTTGTCATTCATAGGAACCTTAGACTAGGACACCCAACACATCAGTCAAATTAAGCAATTTCAACTCCAATTTACATATCCAAGTTTCATTCTCTCTCATTCCAAATCTAGCCTATTGTGTTTTCTTTTTGTTTTGTGATTTTGTTTCTTATCCTTCTCTATTGGTTTTGCAACTGTTACCTAATTGAGAAACTCAATGAAGTAGTAAGTATCTCACAAACAACGGTTGAAAACCACATAACTATATCAGTGAATAAAGCTAATAATAATTCTAATGGACTTTATAATCTATATTTTGATTTCAGGTCACCAATACAAATATAGGAGCTTTAAAATAGAAACAAAACTATCATGTACAAACAATAAAAGTGATATTCAATCCAAGGGCACACAAGAAAAAAATTATCTGAATGGAAATTTTAAAAATAACCTGTATCTTGAACTTAGGACCTTTATTAGGACCATCAATACTTTTTCCATCAAGTTCTTTGATTTCTTTATCAAGGTCCTATTTCAAAATAGATGATACCCATTCAATAACGAACCATTTAGAAGAAAAGGCTTGGAAAAATATGGGAGATTTGTTGAGCTTCATTACCTTTGCTAGAAGGACTCGAGTTCTTGATGTTTATTGTCCCAGCTGAATATATTCACATTTTCCTCAACACCCAACATATGGCCATTTACTTGAATGTAGTTCAGGTAAGATTCATTTTTAGTGGCTCTCTATAACCATGCTACTCCCCAAAGTAATTTGTCTTGCATAAATTTAATGAATATATACCTGATATATATTCATTAAATTTTCTATTAGTTAATTTAGAAGATTTGTGGTAGGATATACTTATATGATATCCAAAATAATAGCAATAAATTTGGAAAATGCTAGACTGTAATGAATCACTATATGCGCCTTTGTATTTGTCAGCAAACTAAAAAACCTGGCCATCCACATAGACCATCCCATTGTCATAGAAAGAACTAAGAGAACCAATTAGCATTGAGATGGTTTCTTTAGAAATCAACTGTATATAATTTATTATAGGACATTTTTATATGGACAAGTATTCTATATAATGGTTGTTGTAACAAAACATAAAGAAAACCTATATTAAAAAAATACTAGAGTATAAAGAAAAGTCTCTTTACTAATTATATCTATCACTATACATAAATTCTTCTTGATAAAAATGATACTAATATTATGGTGTTTCCTATTGCACTCAATATAATAATTAGAAAGTGGCCAATGTGCAAAATATTGATTGAAAGGCATGAAAAATGTCATTGATTTAAAAGATAATCTCTTGAATAACAACACAAAAGATTATGAAGAATAGCTAGTTGGACTTTATCATCACGCACGTACATTGTATGAACATATGTTGAAAGCATACAATCTGTAGATAACAATGTATATAGTTATGATTTTTTATTTATGTTTTATTATCATACTTCCATGGAAAGAATTTTGTGAGGGAAAGAAATACACGATTTTCTTCCCACAAATAGAAAAGTGGGATGATTCAATAGCATAAGAGGCTTTTCATAAAGCCAAGAGGAGGTATTTTGCAAAGATTAATGGCATTCCTTGTGACATACCAGAAGCTGATCTAGATGCATTTATTGATGTAATTGATTAGATTTCACATGATAATAGAGATATTGATTGGCCACATGAATATGCATCTGATTCATAAAATGTAAAGAATTGGTACAATGAAAACCACATGATGGAAAATCCACCAAATGTATATCAAGATATGACAATTTCTGAAAAGGAGAGATATGGAAAGAATAAAAGTTAGTATAAGGAAATACCTTTTGGATATAGGCAAATCTACTGTCCTGAAATTCTTGAAACACAAACAATTATTTGCAAGTTTGTTGAAAGTGGACTTGTGGTTAGAAATGTCAATGTTGCATGTAGTGAAGAATGGTTTTGGAGTTTATGGTTGGGGCTTGGAATTTGAGAACGAGAAGGAAGTAATATGCAATTGAGCTATTTTTCCTTTTTAATAATGATGATTTTTTAAAAAATGTACTCTTCAAATTTATAGCAATGGTTGATTTCATGGATTCTTGATTATAAATTTAACTTCATTATAGCAAGGAGTCAAATAAGTACAAATAATTACAAATGTTTTATTGTCTTGTACTTGAAATAATGTGGATTTAAAAAGTAAGGTTAACAATTAAGTAGGATTCATAAGAAATAAATTCAAATTATGATATCCCAAATAAATGGAATACAATGATATTCATAGCATTGTTAATTTTAATTCTAACAAGACATTTAAGAATCTCAAAAATAGAACTAATAACTATTCTCACCTCATTACTTACAATATTGTAGTGGGACAATGAGTTACATTGAGGTCCTCTTCCAATAGTTAGCAATGTGTTGAAAAAATTAGTTAATTAAAATAGTCTCTGGGTAAGCAATGGCTTTGAGAAAATAATCAGCCACCCAATGAATGACATTCCTCGCATGTAGGAGATTGTCACCTATTCGTCCTCCAAACTCAAAAACACTCCATGGCAACATTTTGGTGATGAATGCCATTGGCAACCCAAATTTCACATTATCTCCTGTGTCGTAATATCCTCCTGTCAAATCTACCTGTCACAACAAAAATGGCAATAAACAATATCAAAACATTGAAACTACTTTAATTTTAATAGAATAGAGCACCCTGAGCTAAAGAGACAAGGTATTGGACATAGTATTAGACCACTATCACTTAAAAGGCTTATCCACTTCATTATTATTGAACAAAAACTATCAAAACTTAGTATACTTAAGCTTTCAAATAATTTGAATGTACCTTTTCAGCAGACCCACTAGAAAGGTCAAAATCTCCTCACCATCTCATTCTCTGATTAGCTGGAAGTTTACTAGAACATTGACCTTTGAAAAAAAGAAGAGATTTAGTGAGAGCATCTCTATAGTTATGAGACAAAGAAGAGCCTTGCCTAGCGTATACATAGCACATATAATTGTAATAGTTGGCTTTTGCTGTTATAGCAAAAATCAAGAACATTATGACCACAATGCAACTCCCACTTTCCATTGCAATCCCCATTTTTTTCTAACATAATGGATTGGTGGTGGAATCCCTGAGTCACAATGTAGTCATTTATAGAAAAATTAGTGAAGATAAAAGTTAGCGCAAAGCAAAAAGCATCTAATTCACTTTCAACCCAATCCACTTTAGGATGCCACTTGCCTCCAAGATGAAATTCTTGTTTGCTCCCAACTCAATAGGTTTAGTTTGAGCTTCACTTGGTTTGGAGAATCCTTTCATATTCTCTACTTAACAAGGCCAACCACATGAAGGTGGAATCTCATTTGGCCTCGCCCCCATAATCACTCTAAATTTACTATAAACAACTAAGTAAATATTACATTCATTCATTTTAGAAGTATATCAATTTAACATTATAATCACATAACATTCATTAACATTACATATAATTAATTAATACGTATAAACATTCATTGATCATTTATGAACAAATCAATCATTATATTCACATAACATTCATTAACATGACATATAATTCATTAATACCTATAAACATTCATCAATAATTCATGAGCATGTCAATCATTATAATCACATAATAATATTCAATAACATTACATAAAATTTATTAATAAGCAACATTCATTAACACTATTACCAAAATTCTACACATGCTAGAATTTTACTTTAAGTAATGTTACAAAAGGAATTGTAGAACAAAACATTCATTTTCTATTCATTTACATTTCATCATTTTGCAATCATATTAAAAATCATGAGAAAAAGGAGATATAATGTTCATTGTATAAATCATCACTGATATCTACAATTTTCATTTTTTACAAAGTATGAAATGAATGATAAAATGTTAGAATACTCACACAAGCCGTGAGTCTAACTACTGCTTTTATACATATTGAGAATGAAAAGGAAAAGTATAACACAGGAAGGAAGAGTCAGAGGTAACTAGTCATTGTCTTTCAGCCTTGGACTAGTTAAATCTTCTTTGATGCCTCTCCTGGTCTAGCCCTCGATCTAGTAGATCCTAGTTTTCATTCTCCTATATAGGAAAAAGTGGGGTTATATCTTTAAAGATCTAAGCAATGAATGAGTACCTACAACTACGTACCCACACATGCAATATTTTTCCTATCCTATTCTGAATACATACAAACACAGTAAGTGTATTCTAAGTGCTTAAATGCAAAAAATAGAAAATATAATGTTAAAGGGACATATTATTTCAGATATGAAACCTTTCATTTTAATCAAAGACAAGCATATTGATTTCATAAGGAATAGATGCGGATCACAGAAAGGTAGTTTATGAGTATCATGAGCCCATGCTTGAACCTCATGGAATACTCTTTCAAATATCATAGAATGGGATAATTCAGCACTTAGGGGGTTGCTTTGGAATATGATGGAGAGTTTTCATAACTTGCTGCAGAAAGGTTTAATATGGAAAGTAGAACTTTTCTTATTAATGAAAGGTTGTATGGTTGTGCTAGTATTGGTACTTTAAATCAACTTCACATTGAAGAAGTTCCTACACTATGCTATCTAGGACACTAAATACTACAGCCCAAGAAAAAGATGCTTGATGACAGTGGTAAAAGTTGGGGTATAATTATAGAATAACAAAACCCAATTAGATAATTTAGATGTGGTAAGCCATCACATAAGAAAATGTTCCTAGTTTGATTATAAAGATGTTGAGTGTATATTGAGCTTTAATGACATGAAAAGTGATTTTAGCAGATAGTTTATAGATGCCCTTTATGTATGTTGATATGAAACTATGGTTTGCAACCAATTGGGGGGACTATGAAACATGTTAATGAAGAACATTAAAGCTTCTTATAATTTGTTGGAAGAAACCATAAGTCACATATGGCCAACAATACATCTTTACAATACACTTATAGTAGCCTATTTCTGAGAGAATAGTATCCCTGCGGCAATGATTATTAAAAAGGAAATGTTGGAATGGCCCTACAAACAACAAGTAACCAGTAGAAAAGATAGCAAAGAAATGGGCAAGAGAGTGTGGACTATTTTATGAGGGAAATTGGTTTGAGAGAGTATACACGGTATCTTTGTTTCAACTTTCCATTTATATATGAAAGGCATGCATGAACTTTGGGCTACTGGATGGAAGCTCTCAATAGGACTGGTTTATGGTGAATAGGAATACAAAGATTGGAATATCTAAAGATTCTCCAAGATACATATGCTAGAAATAATCATTTTTGCTCCATACCTGAAAATCTTGCTATAATAAATTTTACAACACAAAGAAAAATGGGAAAGCTGTTGATGGCTACATGTTGCACCCCAAAAAGGAAATATAGGGAAAAATTTATATAGAATAATGCTACTATTAATAAATGCTAATAAGCTATAGGAGAAAGCTTACAAAGTGTTACCAAGAACTCCTGAATCAAAAATTATGTCACTACAACAAGAAAACTCTTAATGTCTAAATAACAAGAGCTGTGAGTAAACTTTTGAGCTAAATAAGCTTTGAAAAGGAAAAAAACATTTGGGTTTTTATTAAAATGGTAATTTCCAGAATTTAGTTTTAACAAAAAAACCTTATGTAAAAATACTCAAACTGGAATGAATGTTTCACATATGCATGAAATGCTTTGAGAGAAGAAGAATTTTAGTTTTTTTTTTGAAAGAACAACAAGACAAATGTTTCAAAATAACTTTCTTACCATGCATGTAGTGCCTACCCTCATTCACATCTTCTCTGGACATATTATTGCTATTATTATTAGACTTTGATGGACTAGTTTTATGTAGATGGATTAGTGGTATTGTTTTGACACTATCAGACATTATGTTATGGATTTAGTTATTATATGATGAGATCATTTACACTTCACATTTCATGTATGTATGATGATCATTATATTATTTTCAGTTACTGCTGATGATTAGTTAGATGGTTGATTATCTTATGTGTTTTATTATGGATACTTACCCCATACTTGCATGTGTATGGTGTGCGTGTTTTCTTATTGTATGGTGTTTCTGATGTGGTTAAAGAAGGGAGTCGTAGTCACCTGCTTAGTCGAGATCTACACAATGCACCACTTCCTGCCATTGCCTGTTTAGCTTAGCACTATATATATTGTATGTACATGCATGATTTTTTTGCAGGTTGCAGGTACCGGGTATCGACTTCCCTGAATTTCCAGGATAAGCGTACCCTATTATACTATCTCAATGATAAGAGAGGGGAGATAAATTCTCAAGTCCAAATCCCAGACCCTAAAACCATTTGTCCTAGTGAGTTAGGACAAGTATCTAAGTTGAGTACCCACTAAATGTGTCGGATGACATATTTTGTGATTTTTAATCCTTTAGACTAATTTCGTATGAATTGTCCTATGATGGGTTTTCATATTTTATCATTAAGGTCTATGGTGAATTTCCTATTAATTAAGTCTTAACAAATAGATTTAATTAATAAATTAATTATTTGAGAAATTAAATATCATGATTTTTGATATTTTGATTATGATTAATTCAAGGAGAATTAATTGAGAAATAAAAGAATTAAATTAAAAGAAAATTAGAAATTAAAATAAATAATAATTATAAAATATTAATAAATTAATAAAAAAATATTAATGATAAAAGTTATAAAAATTAAAATAAAAGTTATGAAGATTAAAGAGGGAGTTATAAATATTTAAATGAAAATTAATTAAAAAAAAGTTATTGGAGTTATAAGTTTGCATGGGAAATAACTCAGTTCTCTATTTCTCATGTGTCAACAACACGGGGGTTAGTGCATCAATTAAGCACATGGTGTCTACAACCCTAGGGCTTATCAAAAAGGTTGGAAATAGGTCCATGCTTAGTTGGCGATATCTTCCAGCTGGGTCTAGAAGCATTCTAGGGTTATCCTGAAAGCTCTTTCTATTCGGGCATTCCTTGATAGCTTGGACATAGCATGGATAGTGTGGTTAGCGTGGAGAACAGTTGAAGCATTGGAGGATTCAGGAAAAATATGAAGAAGGGGAGCTTTCTCTGCGGGTTATCTGAGGATAAGCGAGTTAGCATCAGAATCTGGGTAGATTCTTGTGATTTCATTATGATACTTCTGCATCTTGCTCTCCCCTGTCTTCTTCGTATTTTCTATATGTCTTCATTGTGCATTTTCAATTTGGGCAATTAAGTTTTATTTAAGGATTCTATATGCTTAGATCTGAAAATAATACGGACTAGGGTTGCAATTTAAAGACAAACCCATTAGAATTAGTCATTAGAGAGTTTTTAAAAAGAACAAGTTTCATAGAGAGCTTCTGAAAATGAAAGCTTGTATTTTTATAAACATACTGAGATTCTATATATTATATATATATATATATATACATAAACCTTATTTTATATATATATAGATACATATATATATATATATATATATATAATATATATATTTATATAATCATAACCTTACTCTGGCGGAAGCGTTTTAATAAACGTATTTCGCAACTTATTAAATCTCCCAACGATTGTATGATAAAACAAATACTAATGCATGTTTGGGTGGGGGTGGAATCGCACCCCGAACCCGTGCTTTAAAGGGTCGCGCCGTACCTGCTACGCAGTGTACCCACGACTGTATCAGTCGTAGGGTGCCCGTGGCAAATGTCACAACAGTGAATGGTGACGGCATATACGATTCGGCTTTGTTTTAAGGAAATTTTGTTATTCGATTTCCTTTATGTGATATGAATCGAAACTAATAAAAATTCGGTTTCGTTTTTATAAAATGCAAAAAATAAATAAATATTATATTATATATGTACGTATGTATATATTTAAATATAAATATATATATATATGTATATATGTAATATATATATATATATATATATGTTATTAAAAGATTTAAAGTTGATAATAAAAGATCTATGAATTCATCTTTTTTAATGATGAATAGTTTTGTAATTTTATAATTTTAACTATTATGAATTAATTAATAGTTTAAGATTATAAAATATATGAAGCATATGAAAATTAAGTTAGTGGAAACGTCTTTTAAATATTATAATTGGAAACTGAAGTTTAGAGGGAATTTTTAATCCATCCAAAAATTAATACATGGAAAAACATAGGAAAATGTTCTTCCTCTAAACTCGGAATACAAAAACTCAGATTTTGCATATGAATTCAAATTTGAAAACTTAGCAAAACCAAAACATGTTTTTACATAGTGTATTCATTATGCTAACGTTTTGGGTTTTGGGTTGACTAGTGTTGACCGGTATAGGATGTCTACCAGACGCTTGGGGATTATGTGAATGTGATGTCTTGATGATGTTTTAATCTCGATCTTTATAAACCCAACCATGATTATGTGATGGAATGCTCTATGTATTGGTTGTGAATACTGATTGTTATAGTTGAGATTCTTGTGTCTGAGACCCTTGACTTAACCATTATTTTTGGTCATCGATCAGTTATCCTTGGATATATTCTAGTCGCCATGATGGGACTAATATATGGATTTATTCTTGATGATGTCATGTTGTGACATGTTTGACTCAACCATTTTGGAGTCTTTGATCAGTAATATTTTGAGCTATATTTTGGTTATTAAGAACCAATGAATATTTTGATTATCAGTGATGCTTCAGTTGCCAATAGAGAGCTATTGTGATCATGATTTTCTATGGATGTTTGCTCATGGTGATTTGATGCCTTTATGCATATTTGATGATTTTATCATGATGATTCTTATTGTGGATATTTGATGATTTTATGGACTCTCTTTATGATTATGATACCATGAGCATTAGGGTAGGATATCTGCATGTAGTGTCAGGAAGTGGCTTGCAATGGGGGCAGGGCCCTAAGAGGTTGCCAGGGTAACTCATTGTAAGTTGGATTAACAAGTGATAAAATTCACACACTTAATACTAACTGAATGAACCTAAAAAGATAAGAGTTTTTGGTTCTCACCCATGCCTTGAGTGCTTGTATAGGCTAGGATGGGAGTAGAGAGAATGCATGGTTGCGACCTTGTATTCCATAGTATGCCTTGTCAGTATGAAAGGATACTAGTGGCCGCATGAGATCTGTATGGACCCGTGGAGTTTAGCTAACTACCATGGTAACTTGTATGAGATAAATGCGATGACACTTTCTTGCTTGCATAGTAGGTTCCTACATGTCATTGTGTGCCTCTGGGAAGTAGATGTCTGTTTTGTGATTGGAACCCTTGAGTTAGTATACTTTTAGGATTCTTAGACTTTAGAGATTTGTGCTATGTAGTTTTGATAGCCTGTTTGGGACTTGACATTATCTCCTCAGCATGGTGGGAGTGGACCACTTAGGTACCACGTGGTCGGGTGGTAGTGTATTTTCCACTCTTATCATTTGAGATTCATTGAGACATCATGGCTAATGCATCCTTCGTGATGGTGGATATGTAGCCTTTCATTAATGATTAGCATATTTTAGATGATGTTAGCTTATGCTTATGTTTGCATGTTAGATTACTTCTACATATGATGTTGTATTTATAAGGAGTGACATTCCTACTATGTTAATACCGATGATCTTCTTGGTGAATTGGAATGTTATGCACAGAGGGATGGCTAGGATCCACGATGGTCTAATGATGCTATTAACGATTGGGAGGAACTGTGCACTTAGTTTATTTATTTGATCTTTATGATAGATGTAAATGACTTTTATGATGATGTATCATGAGTATCAAGTGATTATCTTTACTTTGATGTATCATAGATTAGAATAGGATGATGTACCTTATTCTACATATGTATATTCTTTTAAGCCTTCATACCCTGTGACATGTGCAGAGGATGAATGAGCATTTGGATATCTAATGAATGAACATTGGACTTATCAATATTATTTCATGTGGATGTTGTACTAGATGGATTAATGTAAGTAATTCACGTTAAGGGGATCTTAAAGAATGTAGTCTGTTATGTATGATATGTTTACTCTTTACATGGACATTGCTATTGCTTCCGTTATTGTGCATAAGTTGTATATGGTAATTACTTCCAAAAAAAAAAAAAAAATACTACCAAAATTAGTGAAATACTTGGTTAATTCTTTGGATCCCTTGGCGGGGCATTACATTTGGTATCAGAGTGTGAGTTTCTACATTGGGAACTCTGGGTATTTTGGAACAACTAGAACTTGAGCTATTAAGTGTATCTTTTCAATTTGAAACAAGGTAAACTAAAAATAGAACTTGAACTATTACTGGTATGTTTTCATACTTCAACACTTAGTTGTCAAAACTGAAATTTTACTTAGACCTAAAACTGAACTTAGTTTATTGTATCATGTGTCTCTTGATTGTAATAGTACTCTGTATTGTTGCAGGATGGTATCTGGGACTAGGTCTTCTGTTAGAGGCCGTGGTTGTGGCAGAACCGTCAGTGCCCATGAGTCTGCCCATGAGGGATTGGTTCGTATGGAGAGCAAGGAAGAGCACTCCAATAGGCAGCAGGAAGAGAGCCAAAGAGAGGACCAAGCTGAGTCTGAAGAGGTTGGTCTAAGACAGTTGATGCAGACTATTCTAGAACGTCTAACTCCTGTTCAAGAACAGCCTAAAGTGCATCAGACTGAACAAGAGCATAGACCCAGATCTAGAAGCCCTTGAAAGGATCGTCAGAGGTCCACTATGTCCACTCAGATGAAGGCTCTTTCAAGATCCAAGGTTAAGCCTTTCAATGGGCAAGGGTCTGGTTATGTGGCCGAGTAGTGGCTTATTTCGCTTGACAGGATTTTCGCTATGCAAGACTTTGACAGCAATGTTAAGGTAAGATTTGCGATCACCAATTTAGAGAACTTTGGAGCCACTTGGTGGAAAATTGAGGAGAAAAAACTTGGGATTGATATGAGCAGTGTCACTTGGCAACTATTTTTGGAGAGTTTTCGAGAACGATTCCTACTAGAGGAATGGAAGCAGCAAAGGGCAGATGAATTTAATAATCTCAAGTAGTACACTATGTCAGTGACCGAGTATGAGCGTAAGTTTTATGAGCTCATGTCTTTTTCAGGATTCAGTGAAAATTCAGCTCAGTTGACACAACATTTTATTAGGGGTTTGAACAACCGTATTATTGGGGGTGTCAAAGTATTTGAGCCAAAAACCCTCAAGGATGTGATACATCGAGCAATCCTTGTTGAGCAAAGTGTCAACCTTGGTCAAGGTGGTTTTGTAGGAGTGCCAGCAGTGTCAGGATCTAAAAGCAACTTTAATTCAGATGGTAACAACAAGCCTTTCTCTTCTAAGGGAAAACAGTTTCACCAGCAGTCTCGGCAGACGCAACAACAGAAGGAATTTAATTCTCAAGCTCAAGGTGGTGGCAAAGGTTCTAACTTTAAGAACAATTGCAATGCTCAACACAATAAACAAAATCAACCCAATTAGCTAGCTCAGAGTAGTTAGTCGTTTGTTAGCAAGAACAGCCGACAGAAATCAAATGTACCACCTATGGGTAGAGGGTCTGGCAAGACTACAAAATGTTTTTCATGTGGACAGATTGGTCATTATGCAGCTCAGTGTCCACAGCGAGTGCCTTAGTTTTCAGGACCTAGGCCTACAGCCTTAGAGCCTACAGTAGGTGATGTAGGTAAAGCTCATAGAGTATTTGCAGCAGTTGATCACCGTCAGGCAGATCATCAGGGTACAGTGGTTGAGACCACAGGTGCTATTCGAGGTGTATCTCTTTCAGTATTATTTTATTCGGGAGCTATAGATTCATTTATTTCACCATCTATAGTTTCTAAGTGTAAGCTGGATGCGATGAAGCAAGATCATGGTTGGCAAGTGGAACTAGCCTCAGGTATCAAGGTCTCCATGAACTCTATAGTTCATAAGTGTGGGCTTAGCTTAGGAAGCTTTGTTTCGGTAGTGGATCTTCGAGTCATACCCCTTGGTTCCTATGATGTGGTTTTAGGCATGGATTGGCTTGGAACTCATAAAGCCAGTATAGATTGCAGGAAGAAGATTATTATGTGCCAAGATGACCAAGGGAATGATGTAAAGATAGTTGGGATACCAAGGCCGATATCTCTGCAGATGATTTCTACTATGCAAATGAAGCAAAGTTTTCGTAAAGGATATCAAATATTTGCTATTATGGTAAATGATCTTGAAGAAGAAGATAATGTGAGGAAGACTTTAGATCACACGATTTGGCAAGAGTACATAGATGTTTTTCCAAGTGAGATTCCAGGCATGCCTCCAAAGAGGGATGTCGACTTTAGCATTGATCTAGTTCCTGGAGCAGAACCTATCTCTAAAGCTCCTTATCGCATGACCACACAGGAACTGGGAGAGTTACGTCTTCAGTTAGAGGAACTTCTGGCCAAAGGGATCATTCGACCTAGTGTATCACCATGGGGAGCTCCAGTGCTCTTTGTGAAGAAGAGAGACTGTTCTTTGCACCTTTGTATCGATTATAGATAGTTGAACAAGGTGACTATTAAGAACAGGTATCCTTTGCCTAGCATTGATGACCTATTCGATCAGATCAAGGGGGCTACAATTTTCTCCAAGATTGACCTTAAGTCAGGATACCACCAGCTTCACATTAAGGAAGCTGACATTCACAAGACCGCTTTACGAACTCGCTATGGGCATTATGAGTTCACAATGGTACCTTTTGGGTTGACTAACGCTCCATCAGTATTCATGAGTTTGATGAATGGTGTTTTTTGATCATATCTTGACAGGTTTGTACTTGTGTTTCTTGATGATATATTGATATATTCTAAGAATCAGAAGGAGCATGAGGAACACCTGCGATTGGTATTGCAGTGTTTGAAAGACAATCAGCTTTATGCTAATGCCGCTAAATGCAAATTCTTCAAGTCAGAGATTCAATATTTAGGGCATGTTATCTCAGGTGATGGTATATCAGTGGATCCTGCAAAGATTCAACGATAATAGATTGGACAACACTGACTAACGTGTCAGAGATTCATAGTTTCATGGGTTTAGCTGTTTATTATTGTAGATTTGTCCAGAACTTCTCTAGGATAGCACATCCTATCACTTCTCTTCAGAGGAAAGGAAAGAAGTTTCTGTGGATAGAGAAATGTGAGGAAGCGTTTCAGAAGCTCAAGGAACTTTTAACTAGTGCACCCATTTTAGCAGTACCTGATCCAGAGGGAGATTTCATGGTGTGTACAGATGCTTCTTTTGAAGGTATTGGGGCAGTGTTGATGTAGAATGGACGGGTGATAGCGTATGAATCATGCAAGCACAAGGATCATGAGTTAAATTATCGTACGCATGATCTTGAGTTAGCGGTAGTAGTTCATGCTTTGACAAGATGGAGACATTTCTTGTTGGGGCACAAATTTGAGCTACACAGCGATCATCGCAGTCTTCAGTATATTTTTACTCAGCCTAATTTGAATGCTCACCAGAGACGACGGATGGAGTTTCTATGCGAGTACGATTTTGAGGTTAAGTACATTCAAGGTAACGAGAATGTAGTGGCAGATGCTTTGAGTCGTAGGAGACATGTGGTATCATTTATGACTCTTAGTGTCGATTTGAGGGGTCGGATTCTTCAGGCACTTCCTACAGATTCATGATATCAGGAAGTGTGCAGAGAGATAGATTCAGGAAGACCCTTGGAAGGAAAGTTTACAAGCTATGTTCGAGAGTCAGATGGTCTTTTGAGACATTTGGGGAGGATTTATGTGCCTTTAATGGATGAGCTTCGCACCTTGATTCTAGCGGAAGCCCATCGTACACCATACTCAGCACACCCAGGTGTTAAAAAGATGCATGCTGATTTGAGATGTTTGTTCTTTTGGTCCGGAATGAAGCGAGATATTGCTGATTCTGTGGCTAGGTGTCTTGAGTTAAAGAGAGTCAAGGCAGAACATTAGCACCCGGCTGGACTTTTGCAGCCAAATCTCATTCCTTCTTGGAAGAGGGATATTATCTCCATGGATTTCATTTTAGAATTACCTATGACAGTTCGTTTTCATAATGTTATCATGGTCACGGTTGATTGGTTGACTAAGGTGGCACATTTTTCACCTATCAGGTCTTCTTACACAGCAGCTTCTGTAGCTGATGTCTTCATGCGTGACATTGTGAGATTACATGGTATTCCTAGAAAGATCATTTCTGACAGGGATCCTGTATTCACATCTGCATTCTGGACATCGCTGCAGCATGAGTTTGGAACGCAGTTAAACTTCAGTTTGACATATCATCCAGAAACTAATGGTCAGACGGAGAGGGTGAATCACGTTTTGGAGGATATGTTACGAATGTATGTGATGGATAGGCAGACATATTGGGAGGACTATCTCTATCTAGTGGAGTTTGCTTACAACAATGGATATCATAGTTCTATTGGCATGGCACCTTTTCAGGCATTATATGGTCATCCTTTTCGTACACCCTTGAGTTGGGACAACCTTGAGGATCACATTCTGTTGGGTCCTGAGATGCTTTGTGATATGGAGCAACAGGTAGTGCGTATCCACGAGCATTTAACTATGGCACAAGATAGACAGAAGAAGTATGTTGATGCTCATAGGACTGATAAGTAATTTGCAGAGGGAGATAAGGTTTTCTTGAGAGTGTGACCGCGAAAGAGTCCGATCCGATATGGAAAGGGTTCTAAGCTAGCACCTCATTTTGTGGGACCATTCAAGATTTTGGAGAGGATTGGCCCGGTTGCTTACTGCCTTGCTCTACCGCCCAGCCTAGCTCGCATTCATGATGTTTTCCATGTTTTAGTGCTTAGGCAGTATATTCCTGATATTGTGCATGTTCTTGATTGGAATGCGTTGCAGGTAGAGGACGGGCAGCTGGCTTTGGAACCGGTTCGTATTCTAGAGCAATGGGGGTTGACCCTCAGGGGCCGAACCATCGAGCAGGTAAGGGTCCAATGGGACCCTACTGACGATTCTTCAACTACCTGTGAGGATGCGCCTAGATTGAGGGAGTTATATCCCTATTTGTTTGTAGGCTTCCAGGAGTAAGCCTTACCCAAGGGGGGGTGGATGTAGTGCCTACCCTCATTCACATCTTCTCTGGACATATTATTGCTATTATTATCAGACTTTGATGGACTAGTTTTATGTAGATGGATTAGTGGTATTGTTTTGACACTATCAGACATTATGTTATGGATTCAGTTATTATATGATGAGATCATTTAGACTTCACATTTCATGTATGTATGATGATCATTATATTGTTTTTAGTTACTGCTAATGGTTAGTTAGATGGTTGATTATCTTATGTGTTTTATTATGGATACTTACCCCATACTTGCATGTGTATGGTGTGCATGTTTTCTTATTATATGGCATTTCTGATGTGGTTAAGGAAGGGAGTCGTAGTCACTTGCTTAGTCGGGATCTACAACGATGCACCACTTCCTGGCATTGCCTGTTTAGCTTAGCACTATATATATTGTATGTACATGCATGATTTTTCTGCAGGTTGCAGGTACCGGGTATCGACTTCCGTGAATTGCCAGGATGAGCATACCCTATTATACTATCTCAATGATAAGAGAGGGGAGATAAATTCTCAAGTCCAAATCCCAAACCCTAAAACCATTTGTCGTAGTGAGTTAGGACAAGTATCTGAGTTGAGTACCCACTGAATGTGTCAGATGACATATTTTGTGATTTTTAATCCTTTAGACTGATTTTGTATGAATTGTCCTATGATGGGTTTTCATATTTTATCATGAAGGTCTATGGTGAATTTCCTATTAATTAAGTCTTAACAAATAGATTTAATTAATAAATTAATTATTTGAGAAATTAAATATCATGATTTTTGATATTTTGATTATGATTAATTCAAGGAGAATTAATTGAGAAATAAAAGAATTAAATTAAAAGAAAATTAGAAATTAAAATAAATAATAATTATAAAATATTAATAAATTAAAAAACAAATATTAATGATAAAAGTTATAAAAATTAAAATAAAAGTTATGAAGATTAAAGTGGGAGTTATAAATATTTAAATGAAAATTAATTAAAAAAAGTTATTGGAGTTATAAGTTTGCATGGGAAATAATGCAGTTCTCTATTTCTCATGTGTCAACAACACGGGGGTTAGTGCATCAATTAAGCACATGTTGTCTACAACCCTAGGGCTTATCAAAAAGGTTGGAAATAGGTCCATGCTTAGTTGGCGATATCTTCCAGCTGGTTCTAGAAGCATTCTAGTGTTATCTTGAAAGCTCTTTATATTCAGGCATTCCTTGATAGCTTGGACATAGCATGGATAGTGTGGTTAGCGTGGAGAACAGTTGAAGCATTGGAGGATTCAGGAAAAATATGAAGAAGGGGAGCTTGATCTGCGGGTTATCTGAGGATAAGCGAGTTAGCATCAGAATCTGGGTAGATTCTTGTGATTTCATTATGATACTTCTGCATCTTGCTCTCCCCTATCTTCTTCGTATTTTCCATATGTCTTCATTGTGCGTTTTCAATTTGGGCAATTAAGTTTTATTTAAGGATTCTATATGCTTAGATCTGAAAATAATACGGACTAGGGTTGCAATTCATGGACAAACCCATTAGAATTAGTCATCAGAGAATTTTTAAAAAGAACAAGTTTCATAGAGAGGTTCTGAAAATGAAAGCTTGTATTTTTGTAAACATATTGAAATTCTGTATATTATATATATATATATATATATATATATATTTATATATATACATAAACCTTATTATATATATATACATACATACATATATATATATATAATATATTTATATAATCATAACCTTACTATGGCAGAAACGTTTTAATAAACGTATTTCGCAACTTATTAAATCGCGCTACGATTGTATGATAAAACAAATACTAATGCATGTTTGGGTGGGGGCAGAATCGCACCCTGTACTCGTGCTTTAAAGGGTCGCGCGGTACCTCCTACGCAGTGTACCCACGACTGTATCGGTCGCAGGGTACCCGCGGCAAATGTCACAACAGTGACAGCCGACGGCATATACGATTCGGCTTTGTTTTAAGGAAATTTTGTTATTCGATTTTCTTTATGTGATATGAATCAAAACTAATAAAAATTCGGTTTCGTTTTTATAAAATGCAAAAAATAAATAAATATTATATTACATATGTACGTATGTATATATTTAAATATAAATATATATATATGTATATATGTAATATATATATATATATATATATATATATAAATATATATATATGTTAGTAAAAGATTTAAAGTTGATAATAAAAGATCTATGAATTCATCTTTTTTAATGATGAATAGTTTTGTAATTTTATAATTTTAACTATTATGAATTAATTAATAGTTTAAGATTATAAAATATATGAAGCATATGAAAATTAAGTTAGTGGAAACGTCTTTTAAATATTATAATTGGAAACTGAAGTTTAGAGGGAATTTTTAATCCATCCAAAAATTAATACATGGAAAAACGTAGGAAAATGTTCTTCCTCTAAACTCGGAATACAAAAACTGAGATTTTGCATATGAATTCAAATTTGAAAACTTAGCAAAACCAAAACATGTGTTTACATTGTGTATTCATTATACTAATGTTTTGGGTTTTGGGTTGACTAGTGTTGACCGGTATAGGACGTCTACCAGAGGCTTGGGGATTATGTGAATGTGATGTCTTGATGATATTTTAATCTCGATCTTTATAAATCCAACCATGATTATGTGATGGAATGCTCTATGTATTGGTTGTGAATAATGATTTTTATAGTTGAGATTCTTATGTCTGAGACCCTTGACTTAACCATTATTTTTGGTCATCGATCAGTTATCCTTGGATATATTCTAGTCGCCATGATGGGACTAATATATGGATTTATTCTTGATGATGTCATGTTGTGACATGTTTGACTCAACCATTTTGGAGTCTTCAATCAGTATGATTTTAAGATATATTTT
This sequence comes from Cupressus sempervirens, assembly GCA_028749045.1. NCBI lineage: Eukaryota > Viridiplantae > Streptophyta > Pinopsida > Cupressales > Cupressaceae > Cupressus > Cupressus sempervirens. The sequence goes on from CM053786.1 coordinate 740,617,543, forward strand.
GGTTATTAAGAACCAATGGATATTTTGATTATCAGTGATGCTTCAGTTGCCAATAGAGAGCTGTTGTGATCATGATTTTCTATGGATGTTTGCTCACGATGAGTTGATGCCTTTATGCATATTTGATGATTTTATCATGATGATTCTTATTGTGGATATTTGATGATTTTATGGACTCTCTTTATGATTATGATACCATGAGCATTAGGGTAGGATATCTGCATGTAGTGTCGGGAAGTGGCTTGCAATGGGGGCCGGCGCCCTAAGAGGCTGCCAGGGTAACTCATTGTAAGTTGGATTAATAAGTGATAACATTCACACACTTAATACTAACTGAATGAACATAAAAAGATAAGAGTTTTTGGTTCTCGCCCATGCCTTGAGTGCTTGTATAGGCTAGGATGGGAGTAGAGAGAACGCATGGTTCCGACCTTGCATTCCATAGTATGCCTTGTCAGTATGAAAGGATACTAGTGGCCACATGAGATCTGTATGGACCCGTGGAGTTTAGCTAACTGCCAGGGTAACTTGTATGAGATAAATGTGATGACACTTTCCCGCTTGCATAGTACGTTCCTACATGTCATTGTGTGCCTCTAGGAAGTAGATGTATGTTTTGTGATTGGAACCCTTGAGTTAGTATACTTTTAGGATTCCTAGACTTTAGAGATTTGTGCTATGTAATTTTGATAGCCTGTTTGGGACTTGAGATTATCTCCTCAGCATGGTGGGAGTGGACCACTTAGGTACCACGTGGTCGGGTGGTAGTGTATTTTCCACTCTTATCATTTGAGATTCATTGAGACATCATGGCTGATGCGTCCTTCTTGATGGTGGATATGTAGCCTTTCATTAATGATTAGCATATGTTAGATGATGTAAGCTTATGGTTATGTTTGAACGTTAGATTACTTCTACATATGATGTTGTATTTATTAGGAGTGACATTCCTACTATGTTAATACCGATGATCTTCTCGGTGAATTGGAATGTTACGCACGGAGGGATGGCTAGGATCCACGATGGTCTAATGATGCTATTAACGGTTGGGAGGAACCATGCACTTAGTTTATTTATTTGATCTTTATGATAGATGTAAATGAATTTTATGATGATGTATCATGAGTATCATGTGATTATCTTTACTTTGATGTATCATAGATTAGAGTAGGATGATATACCTTATTCTACATATGTATATTCTTTTAAGCCTTCATACCCTGTGACATGTACAGAGGATGAATGAGCATTTGGATATGTAATGAATGAACATTGGACTTATCAATATTATTTCATGTGGATGTTGTACTAGATGGATTCATGTAAGTAATTCACGTTAAGGAGATCTTAAAGAATGTAGTCTATTATGTATGATATGTTTACTCTTTAGATGGGCATTGCTATTGCTTCCATTATTGTGCATAAGTTGTATATGGTAATTACTTCCAAAAAAAAAAAAAAATGCTACCAAACTTAGTGAAATACTAGGTTAATTCTTTGGATCCCTTGGTGGGGCATTACATTTGGTATCAGAGCGCGAGTTTCTACATTGGGAACTCTGGGTATTTTGGAACAACTAGAACTTGAGCTATTAAGTGTATCTTTTCAATTTGAAACTAGGTAAATTGAAAATAGAACTTGAACTATTACTGGTATGTTTTCATACTTCAACACTTAGTTGTCAAAACTGAAATTTTACTTAGACCTAAAATTGAACTTAGTTTATTGTATCATGTGTCTCTTGATTGTAATAGTACTCTGTACTGTTGCAGGATGGTATCTGGGACTAGGTCTTCTGTTAGAGGCTGAGGTAGGGGCCATGGAAGAGGTCGTGGTCATGGCAGAACCGTCAGTGCCCATGAGTCTACCCATGAGGGATTGGTTTGTATGGAGAGCGAGAAAGAGCACTCCAATAGGTAGCAAGAAGAGAGCCAAACAGAGGACCAAGCTGAGTCTGAAGAGGTTGTTCTGAGACAGTTGATGCAGACTATTCTAGAACGTCTACCTTCTGTTCAAGAATAGCCTAAAGTGCATAGGACAGAACAAGAGCATACACCCAGATCTAGAAGCTCTCGAAAGGATCGTCAGAGGTCCATTGTATCCACTCAGATGAAGGATCTTTCAAGATACAAGGTTAAGCCTTTCAATGGGCAAGGGTCTGGTTATGTGGCTGAGCAGTGGCTTATTTGTCTCGACAGGATTTTCGCTATGCAAGACTTTGACAGCAATGTTAAGGAAAGATTTGCGATCACCAATTTAGAGAACTTTGGAGCCACTTGGTGGACAATTGAGGAGAAAAAACTATGGATCGATATGAGTAGTGTCACTTGGGAAATATTTTAGGAGAGTTTTCGAGAAAGATTCCCACCAAAGGAATGGAAATAGCAAAGGGCAGATGAATTTCATAATCTCAAGCAGTACACTATGTCAGTGACCGAGTATGAGCGTAAGTTTTATGAGCTCATGTCTTTTTCAGGATTCAGTGAAAATTCAGCTCAGTTGACACAACATTTTATTAGGGGTTTGAACAACCGTATTATTGGGGGTGTCAAAGTATTTGAGCCAAAAACCCTCCAGGATGTGGTACATCGAGCAATCCTTGTTGAGCAAAGCGTCAACCTTGGTCAAGGTGGTTTTGTAGGAGCGCCAGCAGCATCAGGATCTAAAAGAAACTTTAATTCAGATGGTAAGAAGAAGCCTTTCTCTTCTAAGGGACAACAGTTTCACCAGCAGTCTCGGCAGACGCAACAACAAAAGGGATTTAATTCTCAGGCTCAAGGTGGCGGCAAAGGTTCTAATTTTAAGAACAATCACAACGCTCAATGCAATAAACAAAATAAACTCAATCAGCCAGCTCAGATTAGTTAGTCCTTTGTTAGCAGTAACAACCGACAGCAATCAAATGTACCACCTATGGGTAGAGGGTCTGGCAGGAATACAAAATGTTTTTCATGTGGACAGATTGGTCATTATGCAGCTTAGTGTCCACAGCGAGTGCCTGAATTTTTAGGACCTAGGCCTACAGCCTCAGAGCCTACAGTAGGTGATGCAGGTAGAGCTCATAGAGTATTTCCAGCAGTTGATCACCGTCAGGAGGATCATCAGGGTATAGTGGTTGAGACCACAGGTGCTATTCGAGGTATATCTCTTTCACTATTATTTGATTCAGGAGCTACAGATTCATTTATTTCACCATCTATAGTTTCTAAGTGTAAGTTGGATGTGGTGAAGCAAGATCATGGTTGGCAAGTGGAACTAGCCTCAGGTATCAAGGTCTCCATGAACTCTGTAGTTCATAAGTGTGGGCTTAGCTTAGGAAGCTTTGTTTTGGTAGTGGATCTTCGAGTCGTACCCCTTGGTTCCTATGATGTGGTTTTAGGCATGGATTGGCTTGGAACTCATAAAGCTAGTATAGATTGTAGGAAGAAGATTATTATGTGCCAAGATGACCAAGGGAATGATGTAAAGATAGTTGGGATACCAAGGCCGATATCTCTGCAGATGATTTCTACTATGCAAATGAAGCAAAGTTTCCGTAAAGGATGTCAAATATTTGCTGTTATGGTAAATGATCTTGAAGAAGAAGATAATATGAGGAAGACTTTAGATCACCCAATTTTGCAAGAGTACATAGATGTTTTTCCAAGTGAGATTCCAGGCATGCCTCCAAAGAGGGATATCGACTTTAGCATTGATCTAGTTCCTAGAGAAGAACCTATCTCTAAAGCTCCTTACCACATGACCACATAGGAACTGGGGGAGTTACGTATTCAGTTAGAGGAACTTCTGGCCAAAGGGAGCATTCAACCTAGTGTATCACCATGGGGAGCTCCAGTGCTCTTTGTGAAGAAGAAAGACGGTTCTTTGCACCTTTGTATCGATTACAGATAGTTGAACAAGGTGATTATTAAGAATAGGTATCCTTTGCCTAGGATTGATGACCTATTCGATCAGATCAAGGGGGCTACTATTTTCTCCAAGATTGACCTTAAGTCAGGATACCACCAGCTTCGCATTAAGGAAGCTGACATTCACAAGACCGCTTTACGAACTCACTATGGGCATTATGAGTTCACAGTGGTACCTTTTGCGTTGACTAATGCTCCATCAGTATTCATGAGTTTGATGAATGGTGTTTTTCGATCATATCTTGACAGGTTTGTACTTTTTTTTCTTGATGATATATTGATATATTCTAAGAATCAGAAGGAGCATGACGAACACCTGCGGTTGGTATTGCAGTGTTTGAAAGACAATCAGCTTTAGGCTAATGCCGCTAAATGCAAATTCTTCAAGTTAGAGATTCAATATTTAGGGCATGTTATCTCAGGTGATGGTATATCAGTGGATCCTGCAAAGATTCAGGCGATAATAGATTGGACAACACCGACTAACGTGTCAAAGATTCATAGTTTCATGGCTTTAGCTGGTTATTATCGTAGATTTGTCCAAAACTTCTCTAGGATAGCAAATCCTATCACTTCTCTTCAGAGGAAAGGAAAGAAGTTTGTGTGGATAGAGAAATGTGAGGAAGCATTTCAGAAGCTCAAGGAACTTTTAATTAGTGCACCCATTTTAGTAGTACCTGATCCAGAGGGAGATTTCATGGTGTGTACAGATGCTTCTTTTGAAGGTATTGGGGCAGTGTTGATGCAGAATAGACGGGTGATAGCGTATGAATCACGCAAGCTCAAGGATCATGAGTTAAATTATCCTACGCATGATCTTGAGTTAGTGGCATTAGTTCATGCTTTGACAAGATGGAGACATTTCTTGTTGGGGCACAAATTTGAGCTACACAGCGATCATCGCAGTCTTCAGTATATTTTTACTCAGCCTAATTTGAATGCTCGCCAGAGACGATGGATGGAGTTTCTATGCGAGTATGATTTTGAGGTTAAGTACATTCAAGGTAAGGAGAATGTAGTGGTAGATGCTTTGAGTCGCAGGAGACATGTGGTATCATCTATGACTCTTAGTGTCGATTTGAGGGGTCAGATTCTTTAGGAACTTCCTACGGATTCATCGTATCAGGAAGTGTGCAGAGAGATAGATTCAGGAAGACCCTTGGAAGGAAAGTTTGTAGGCTATGTTCGAGAATCAGATGGTCTTTTGAGACATTTGGGGAGGATTTATGTGCCTTTAATGGATGAGCTTCGCACCTTGATTCTAGCGGAAGCCCATCGTACACCATACTCAGCACACCCACATGTTAAAAATATGCATGCTGATTTGAGACGTTTGTTCTTTTGGTCCGAAATGAAGTGAGATATTGCTGATATTGTGGCTAGGTGTCTTGAGTGTCAGAGAGTCAAGGCAGAACATCAGCACCTGGCTGGACTTTTGCAGCCAAATATCATTCCTTCTTGGAAGTGGGATATTATCTCCATGGATTTCATTGTAGGATTACCTATGACAGTTTGTCGTCATGATGCTATCATGGTCATGGTTGATCGATTGACTAAGGTGGCGCATTTTTCACCTATCAGGTCTTCTTACACAGCAGCTTCTGTAGCTGATGTCTTCATGCGTGACATTGTGAGATTACATGGTATTCCTAGAAAGATCATTTCTGACAGGGATCCTGTATTCACATCTGCATTCTGGACATCATTGCAGCATGAGCTTGGAACGCAGTTAAACTTCAGTTCGACATATCATCTAGAAACTGATGGTCAGACAGAGAGGGTGAATCAGGTTTTGGAGGATATGTTACAAATGCATGTGATGGATAGGTAGACATATTGGGAGGACTATCTCTATCTAGTGGAGTTTTCTTACAGCAATGGATATCATAGTTCTATTGGCATGGCACCTTTTCAGGCATTATATGGTCATCCTTGTCGTACACCCTTGAGTTAGGACAACCTTGAGGATCATATTCTGTTGGGTTCTGAGATGCTTCGTGATATGGAGCAACAGGTAGTGCGTATCCACGAGCATTTAACTACGGCACAGGATAGACAGATGAAGTATGCTGATGCTCATAGGACTGATAAGCAGTTTGCAGTGGGAGATAAGATTTTCTTGAGAGTGCGACTGCGAAAGAGTCTGATCCGATATGGAAAGGGTTCTAAGTTAGCACCTCATTTTGTGGGACCATTTGAGATTTTGGAGAGGATTGGCCCGGTTGCTTACCGCCTTGCTCTACTGCATAGCCTAGCTCGCATTCATGATGTTTTCCATGTTTCAGTGCTTAGGCAGTATATTCCTGATATTGTACATGTTCTTGATTGGAATGCGTTGCAGGTAGAGGATGGCCAACTGGCTTTGGAGCCGGTTCATATTCTGGAGCAGCGGGGGTTGACCCTCAGTTGTCGAACCATCGAGCAGGTAAGGGTCCAATGGGACCCTACTGACGATTCTTCAGCTAGCTGGGAGGATGCGGCTAGATCGAGGGAATTATATCCCTATTTGTTTGTAGGCTTCCAGGAGTAAGCCTAACCCAAGGGGGGGTGGATGTAGTCCCTACCCTCGTTCACATCTTCTCTGGACATATTATTGCTATTATTATCATACTTTGATGGACTAGTTTTATGTAGATGGATTAGTGGTATTATTTTGACACTATCAGACGTTATGTTATGGATTCAGTTATTATATGATGAGATCATTTAGACTTCACATTTCATGTATGTATGATGATCATTATATTGTTTTCAGTTACTGCTGATGATTAGTTAGATGGTTGATTATCTTATGTGTTTTATTATGGATACTTACCCCATACTTGCATGTGTATGGTGTGCGTGTTTTCTTATTGTATGGCGTTTCTGATGTGGTTAAGGAAGGGAGTCGTAGTCACCTGCTTAGTCGGGATCTACATGATGCACCACTTCCTACCATTGCCTGTTTAGCTTAGCACTATATATATTGTATGTACATGCATGATTTTTTTGCAGGTTGCAGGTACCGAGTATCGAATTCCCTGAATTGCCAAGATGAGCGTACCCTATTATACTATCTCAATGATAAGAGAGGGGAGATAAATTCTCAAGTCCAAATCCCAAACCCTAAAACCATTTGTCCAAGTGAGTTAGGACAAGTATCTGAGTTGAGTACCCACTGAATGTGTCGGATGACATATTTTGTGATTTTTAATCCTTTAGACTAATTTCGTATGAATTGTCCTATGATGGGTTTTCATATTTTATCATGAAGGTCTATGGTGAATTTCCTATTAATTAAGTCTTAACAAATAGATTTAATTAATAAATTAATTATTTGAGAAATTAAATATCATGATTTTTGATATTTTGATTATGATTAATTCAAGGAGAATTAATTGAGAAATAAAAGAATTAAATTAAAAGAAAATTAGAAATTAAAATAAATAATAATTATAAAATATTAATAAATTAATAAACAAATATTAATCATAAAAGTTATAAAAGTTAAAATAAAAGTTATGAAGATTAAAGTGGGAGTTATAAATATTTAAATGAAAATTAATTAAAAAAAAGTTATTGGAGTTATAAGTTTGCATGGGAAATAACGCAATTCTCTATTTCTCATGTGTCAACAACACGGGGGTTAGTGCATCAATTAAGCACATGGTTTCTACAACCCTAGAGCTAATCAAAAAGGTTGGAAATAGGTCCATGCTTAGTTGGCGATATCTTCCAGCTGGTTCTAGAAGCATTCTAGGGTTATCCTGAAAGCTCTTTATATTCGGGCATTCCTTGATAGCTTGGACATAGCATGGATAGTGTGGTTAGCGTGGAGAACAGTTGAAGCATTGGAGGATTCGGGAAAAATATGAAGAAGGGGAGCTTGCTCTGTGGGTTATCTAAGGATAAGCGAGTTAGCATCAGAATCTGGGTAGATTCTTGTGATTTCATTATGATACTTCTGCATCTTGCTCTCCCCTGTCTTCTTCGTATTTTCCATATGTCTTCATTGTGCGTTTTCAATTTGGGCAATTAAGTTTTATTTAAGGATTCTATATGCTTAGATCTGAAAATAATACGGACTAGGGTTGCAATTCATGGACAAACCCATTAGAATTAGTCATCAGAGAATTTTTAAAAAGAACAAGTTTCATAGAGAGGTTCTGAAAATGAAAGCTTGTATTTTTATAAACATACTGAGATTCTGTATATTATATATATATATATATATATATATATATATATATATATATATATATATATATATATATATATACATACAGACACACACACACACACACACACACATATATATATATATATAAAATATATATTTATATAATCATAACCTTACTGTGGCAGAAATGTTTTAATAAACGTATTTTGCAACTTATTAAATCGCGCTGCAATTGTATGATAAAACAAATACTAATGCATGTTTGGGACAGTGACAGCCGACGGCATATACGATTCGGCTTTGTTTTAAGGAAATTTTGTTATTCAATTTCCTTTATGTGATATGAATCGAAACTAATAAAAATTCAGTTTCATTTTTATAAAATGCAAAATAAAATAAAATATTATATTATATATGTACGTATGTATATATTTAAATATAAATATATATATATATATATATATATATATATATATATATATATATATATATATATATATGTTATTAAAAGATTTAAAGTTGATAATAAAAGATCTATGAATTCATCTTTTTTAATGATGAATAGTTTTGTAATTTTATAATTTTAACTATTATGAATTAATTAATAGTTTAAGATTATAAAATATATGAAGCATATGAAAATTAAGTTAGTGGAAACGTCTTTTAAATATTATAATTGGAAACTGAAGTTTAGAGGTAATTTTTAATCCGTCCAAAAATTAATACATGGAAAAACATAGGAAAATGTTCTTCCTCTAAACTCGGAATACAAAAATTGAGATTTTGCATATGAATCCAAATTTGAAAACTTAGCAAAACCAAAACATGTGTTTACATTGTGTATTCATTATGCTAATGTTTTGGGTTTTGGGTTGACTAGTGTTGACTGGTATAGGACATGTACCAGAGGCTTGGGGATTATGTGAATCTGATGTCTTGATGATGTTTTAATCTCGATCTTTATAAACCCAACCATGATTATGTAATGGAATGCTCTATGTATTTGTTGTGAATACTGATTGTTATAGTTGAGATTCTTATGTCTGAGACCCTTGACTTAACCATTATTTTTTGTCATCGATCAGTTATCCTTGAATATATTCTAGTTGCCATGATGGGACTAATATATGGATTTATTCTTGATGATGTCATGTTGTGACATGTTTGACTCAACCATTTTGGAGTCTTCGATAAGTATGATTTTGAGATATATTTTGGTTATTAAGAACCAATGGATATTTTGATTATCAGTGATGCTTCAGTTGCCAATAGAGAGCTGTTGTGATCATGATTTTCTATGGATGTTTGCTCATGGTGATTTGATGCCTTTATGCATATTTGATGATTTTATCATGATGATTCTTATTGTGGATATTTGATGATTTTATGGACTCTCTTTATGATTATGATACCATGAGCATTAGGGTAGGATATCTGCATGTAGTGTCGGGAAGTGGCTTGCAATGGGGGTCGGGGCCCTAAGAGGCTGCCAGGGTAACTCATTGTAAGTTGGATTAATAAGTGATAACATTCACACACTTAATACTAATTGATTGAACCTAAAAAGATAAGAGTTTATGGTTCTCGCCCATGCCTTGAGTGCTTGTATAGGCTAGGATGGGAGTAGAGAGAATGCATGGTTGCGACCTTGCATTCCATAGTATGCCTTGTCAGTATGAAAGGATACTAGTGGCCGCATGAGATCTGTATGGACCCGTGGAGTTTAGCTAACTGCCAGGGTAACTTGTACGAGATAAATGTGATGACACTTTGCCGCTTGCATAGTAGGTTCCTACATGTCATTGTGTGCCTCTGGGAAGTAGATGTCTGTTTTGTGATTGGAACCCTTGAGTTAGTATACTTTTAGGATTCCTAGACTTTAGAGATTTGTGCTATGTAGTTTTGATAGCCTGTTTGGGACTTGAAATTATGTCCTCAGCACGGTGGGAGTGGACCACTTATTTACCACGTGGTCGGGTGGTAGTGTATTTTCCACTCTTATCATTTGAGATTCATTGAGACATCGTGGCTGATGCATCCTTCGTGATGGTGGATATGTATCCTTTCATTGATGATTAGCATATGTTAGATGATGTTAGCTTATGCTTATGTTTGCATGTTAGATTACTTCTACATATGATGTTGTATTTATTAGGAGTGACATTCCTACTATGTTAATACCGATGATCTTCTCGGTGAATTGGAATGTTACGCACAGAGGGATGGCTAGGATCCACGATGGTCTAATGATGCTATTAACGGTTGGGAGGAACCGTGCACTTAGTTTATTTATTTGATCTTTATGATAGATGTAAATGACTTTTATGATGATGTATCATGAGTATCATCTGATTATCTTTACTTTGATGTATCATAGATTAGAATAGGATGATGTACCTTATTCTACATATGTATATTCTTTTAAGCCTTCACACCTTGTGACATGTGCAGAGGATGAATGCGCATTTGGATATGTAACGAATGAACATTGGACTTATCAATATTATTTCATGTGGATGTTTTACTAGATGGATTCATGTAAGTAATTCACGTTAAGGGGATCTTAAAGAATGTAGTCTGTTATGTATGATATGTTTACTCTTTAGATGGACATTGCTATTGCTTCCATTATTGTGCATAAGTTGTCTATGGTAATTACTTCCAAAAAAAAAAAAAAAATGCCACCAAACTTAGTGAAATACAAGGTTAATTCTTTGGATCCCTTGGCAGGGCATTACATTTGGTATCAGAGCGCGAGTTTCTACATTGGGAACTCTGGGTATTTTGGAACAACCAGAACTTGAGCTATTAAGTGTATCTTTTCAATTTGAAACTAGGTAAACTGAAAACAGAACTTGAACTGTTACTGGTATGTTTTCATACTTCAAAACTTAGTTGTCAAAACTGAAATTTTACTTAGACCTAAAACTGAACTTAGTTTATTGTATCATGTGTCTCTTGATTGTAATAGTACTCTGTACTGTTATAGGATGGTATCCGGGACTAGGTCTTCTGTTAGAGGCCGAGGTAGGGGCCATGGAAGAGGCCGTGGTCATGGCAGAACCGTCAGTGCCCATGAGTCTGCCCATGAGGGATCAGTTCGTATGGAGAGCGAGGAAGAGCACTCCAATAGGCAGCAGGAAGAGAGCCAAAGGGAGGACCAAGCTGAGTCTGAAGAGGTTGGTCTGAGACAGTTGATGCAGACTATTCTAGAACGTCTACCTCCTATTCAAGAACAACCTAAAGTGCATCAGATAGAACAAGAGCATAGTCCCAGATCTAGAAGCCCTCGAAAGGATCGTCAGAGGTCCATTGTGTCCACTCAGATGAAGGATCTTTCAAGATCCAAGGTTAAGCCTTTCAATGGGCAAGGGTCTGGTTATCTGGTCGAGCAGTGGCTTATTTCTCTCGACAGGATTTTCGCTATGCAAGACTTTGACAGCAATGTTAAGGCAAGATTTGCGATCACCAATTTAGAGAACTTTGGAGCCACTTGGTGGACAATTGAGGAGAAAAAACTAGGGATCGATATGAGCAGTGTCACTTGGGAACTATTTTTGGAGAGTTTCCAAGAAAGATTCCTACCAGAGGAATGGAAACAGCAAAGGGCAGACGAATTTCATAATCTCAAGCAGTACACTATGTCAGTGACCGAGTATGAGCGTAAGTTTTATGAGCTCATATCTTTTTCAGGATTTAGTGAAAATTCAACTCAGTTGACACAACATTTTATTAGGGGTTTGAACAACCGTATTATTGGGGGTGTCAAAGTATTTGAGCCAAAAACCCTCAAGGATGCGGTACATCGAGCAATCCTTGTTGAGCAAAGCGTCAACCTTGGTCAAGGTGGTTTTGTAGGAGCGCCAGCAGCGTCAGGATCTAAAAGAAACTTTAATTCAGATGGTAACAAGAAGCCTTTCTCTTCTAAGGGAAAATAGTTTCACTAGCAGTCTCGACAGACGCAACAACAGAAGGGATTTAATTCTTAGGCTCAAAGTGGCTGCAAAGGTTCTAACTTTAAGAACAATTGCAATGCTCAACGCAATAAACAAAATCAACCCAATCAGCCAGCTCAGAGTAGTTAGTCGTTTGTTAGCAGGAACAGCCAACAACAATCAAATGTACCACCTATGGGTAGAGGGTCTGGCAGGAATACAAAATGTTTTTCATGTGGACAAATTGGTCATTATGCAGCTCAGTGTCCACAGCGAGCACCTCAGTTTTTAGGACCTAGGCCTACAGCCTCAGAGCCTACAGTAGGTGATGCAGGTAGAGCTCATAGAGTATTTGCAGTAGTTGATCACCGTCAGGCAGATCATCAGGGTATAGTGGTTGAGACCACAGGTGCTATTCGAGGTATATCTCTTTCAGTATTATTTGATTCAGGAGCTACAAATTCATTTATTTCACCATCTATAGTTTCTAAGTGTAAGCTGGATGCGGTGAAGCAAGATCATGGTTGGCAAGTGGAACTAGCCTCAGTTATCAATGTCTCCACGAACTCTGTAGTTCATAAGTGTGGGCTTAGCTTAGGAAGCTTTGTTTCGGTAGTGGATCTTCGAGTCATACTCCTTGTTTCCTATGATATGGTTTTAGGCATGGATTGTCTTGGAACTCATAAAGCCAGTATAGATTGCAGGAAGAAGATTATTATGTGCCAGGATGACCAAGGGAATGATGTAAAGATAGTTGGGATACCAAGGCCGATATCTCTACGGATGATTTCTGCTATGCAAATGAAGTGAAGTTTTTGTAAAGGATGTCAAATATTTGCTGTTATGGTAAATGATCTTGAAGAAGAAGATAATGTGAGGAAGACTTTAGATCACCCGATTTTGCAAGAGTACGCAGATGTTTTTCCAAGTGAGATTCCAGGCATGCCTCCAAAGAGGGATATTGACTTTAGCATTGATGTAGTTCCTGGAGCAAAACCTATCTCTAAAGCTCCTTATCGCATGACCACACAGGAACTGGGAGAGTTACGTCTTCAGTTAGAGGAACTTCTGGCCAAAGGGAGCATTCAACCTAGTGTATCACCATGGGGAGCTCCAGTGCTCTTTGTGAAGAAGAAAGACGGTTCTTTGCACCTTTGTATCGATTACAGACAGTTGAACAAGGTGACTATTAAGAACAGGTATCCTTTGCCTAGGATTGATGATCTATTCGATCAGATCAAGGGGGCTACAGTTTTCTCCAAGATTGACCTTAAGTCAGGATACCACCAGCTTCGCATTAAGGAAGCTGACATTCACAAGACCACTTTTTGAACTCGCTATGGGCATTATGAGTTCACAGTGGTACCTTTTGGGTTGACTAACGCTCCATTAGTATTCATGAGTTTGATGAATGGTGTTTTTCGATCATATCTTGACAAGTTTGTACTTGTGTTTCTTGATGATATATTGATATATTCTAAGAATTAGAAGGAGCATGATGAACACCTGCGGTTGGTATTGCAATTTTTGAAAGACAATCAGCTTTATGCTAATGCCACTAAATGCGAATTCTTCAAGTCAGAGATTCAATATTTAGGGCATGTTATCTCAGGTGATGGTATATTAGTGGATCCTACAAAGATTCAGGCGATAATAGATTGGCCAACACCGACTAATGTGTCAGAGATTCGTAGTTTCATGGGTTTAGCTGGTTATTATCACAGATTTGTCCAGAACTTCTTTAGGATAGCACATCCTATCACTTCTCTTCAGAGGAAAGGAAAGAAGTTTGTGTGGATAGAGAAATGTGAGGAAGCGTTTCAAAAGCTCAAGGAACTTTTAACTAGTGCACCCATTTTAGCAGTACCTGATCCAGAGGGAGATTTCATGGTGTGTACAGATGCTTCTTTTGAAGGTATTGGGGCAGTGTTGATGCAGAATGGACGGGTGATAGCGTATGAATCATGCAAGCTCAAGGATCATGAGTTAAATTATCCTACGCATGATCTTGAGTTAGCAGCAGTAGTTCATGCTTTGACAAGATGGAGACATTTCTTGTTGGGGCACAAATTTGAGCTACACAGCGATCATCGCAATCTTCAGTATATTTTTACTCAGCCTAATTTGAATGCTCGCCAGAGACAATGGATGGAGTTTCTATGTGAGTAGGATTTTGAGGTTAACTATATTCAAGGTAAGGAAAATGTAGTGGCAGATGCTTTGAGTTGCAGGAGACATGTGGTATCATTTATGACTCTTAGTGTCGATTTGAGGGGTCGGATTCTTCAGGCACTTCCTACAGATTCATGGTATCAGGAAGTGTGTAGAGAGATAGATTCAGGAAGACCCTTGGAAGGAAAGTTTGCAGGCTATGTTCGAGAATCAGATGGTCTTTTGAGACATTTGGGGAGGATTTATGTGCCTTTAATGGATGAACTTCGCACCTTGACTCTAGCGGAGGCCCATCGTACACCATACTTAGCACACCCAGGTGTTAAAAAGATGCATGCTGATTTGAGACGTTTGTTCTTTTGGTCTGGAATGAAGCGAGATATTGCTGATTTTGTGGCTAGGTGTCTTGAGTGTCAGAGAGTCAAGGTAGAACATTAGCACCCGGCTGGACTTTTGCAGCCAAATCTCATTCCTTCTTGGAAGTGGGATATTATCTCCATGGATTTCATTGTAGGATTACCTATGACAGTTCGTCGTCATGATGCTATCATGGTCACGGTTGATCGGTTGACTAAGGTGGCGCATTTTTCACTTGTGTTAATTTTTGAACCTTCTCTCTTTCTACAATTCTGTGTGTAGTATCAGAATGATTTGATAAAGTAATTACTGAATTGTTCTTGTTCCTTATTCTTTTGTCTCATTCTAGCACCTAGTTGTAGAGGAGTAAGTCTATTTGTAGGTTGTAATTTGTGTTTTTTAAAGGTGAAATTGGTAAGAGAGAGGCATCTGTATTCCTCATTTTGCTAATTCATTCCTCAAATCCTATTACAAATTAATTATGCAATTCTTTATACAAAAGAAGTTTTCTATTTGTACTTTAAGTAGTTGAGTAGTCCTTCTCTATCATTTGTCCCCAAACTTTCATATCACTTTTGGTGTATCACCCACATCTTAGTTTAGACTGTAGGTTTTAGGTTTATTTCTAGTAATTTCTCCCCTTTTCCCACAAGTTTAGATTAGGTTTATGGAAATGTCACTGAATATTCAATAGGAGCTGGCCTTGAAATTAGAGGTTTTACACAATCGCTTGTCCCACCAAGAAGTGATTCCCATGTTATGCTAGAGCTACTAAACTTTTTTAGTTCAGTACTGGGTGCAAATTTTGGTACTCAATAAATACGACATACAATTAATTAATACATATAAACATTCATCAATAATTTGTGAACATGTCAATCAATATAACCACATAACAATATTCAATAACATGACATTAAATTCATTAATAAGCAACATTCATAAAAATTCATAAACACATTCATCATCAAACAAGTTTCTTAACATTCATTTCTTCTTTTGTTGAAGATAAAGGGTAATAGGTACATCATGGCTATCTTCAACATTCTCTTGTGGCTCTTTTGGTTATGATCTTATGACATGAGACTTCCTCTTCTTTTTTCAAGGATAAGGTTGATGCGCCCCTGCAATAAGAAATAAATGGGTTTAATTCTACATATTTTTTTGATGTTATAAGTATTTCATTAATCTAAAGAACATAACAAGGATTTTTCTTTACTTGATAGTGCCACATCATCTACTCTCACATTTTGTTAAGCCCCAACATCAACATGATCAACACTGATATCGTGCTTTGCATACACAAAAATTATCACATAAAGGTTACACCAATTGCAATTTAAGATGTTAAATTTTATTAATAATTATATGATTAATTTTTAATAGAAATTGAATATGTACTTGTATCATAGTGATGCACATAAAGGTAATCATCATGTGTGGGATCTGTGCCTTCGTCATCATGAGTAAGATCTGTGTTGGGAGTAGGAGGCTATAGTGGAATGTCATCCACACATTGTTATCATTGTTCAAAATTAACATCAAATAGATTATTTCTCATGAAGTTCTCAATTACTATTATTGTTCATTAGGATTGTTTACTTGTGTGTGAACTGGTGCACCAAAATCTTCTACATCTGTTTGGCCACTGGAATCTATGCGATGGTGGGCAACAACTGCCTTATAGCCTTTCTTGAAGCCAATTTGTTTGTCCTCTTTTATGGGTGCTACATTAAATTCAATGCCTTGCATATTTTGCATAATATTGTTAATATTGAATGTATTGCTTATTTGTTATTTTATGTAAAAAAATTGATATGAAATTTCATTTACTACTACTTACAAGGCATGATTGAATTTGCATATATCCACCAGAGCCAAGATGGTGTTGACCAATCTTCTCATTCCTAACTTGTGTTGCCTTTGACGTGTCCTATAGCCTGTATATGTAAACTTTGAAATATGTTAGAAAAGTGTTAGATTCAATTAGTTTCAAATGGATAAAATTTAATTTGAAAGATATGTATAATAGATACCATATGCATTTACCCATAAGAAAGTAATTGTATGTTTATTGATATTTTCAGACATATTTTCAACATCTCTAGAAAGATATGCATACACAAAACTATCTTACTATTATGGTGTGATACACAGCACTCATCCATACAAAACTACATTATTATTATCCTTATCCTGCAACCCTATTGTCTGCTAAAGTACTCATTCATACAAAACTACTTAGTTGTTAACTTGTACTCCTATGGTCTGCTAAGAGTACTAGATTTGGTAGTCCTATGATCTACTTAATTGTTATCTTGTAGTGCTATGGTGATTATGCATGCTGAGAAGTAGTAAATGACAGAAAGGTTTTCCTGAGAACCCAGATGCATCAAAGAAATGAGGATGATGGGAATTTATATCTTGGAGCTTTGTTTTTCAGTTTCCTTGTCAACATGTTCAATGGGACCGTAGAACTCGCATACACAATTACCAGGTTACCTATGTTCTTCAAACAACGTGATCTTCTAATGTTTCCGGCATGGGCTTTCACTATTCCAACCTTATTGTTAAGCATTCCTATCTCAGTTGTGGAGGCATTTTCTTGGGTGATTATCACGTACTATGGTATAGGATTTTCTCCTAAAGTCAGCAGGTACTAGTCAGTTGCCACTTTAGTGATTGTTCTGTATCTATACCTATAATATTACCATGTTACATGTTCGCCCTGACAATTCTTGTTGGGTTATTAATAGTGATGTGAATAGATCACAGTTCATTACTCCCTTCTCTTAATCTAATGGTGTCATTAATCATGCAGGTTTTTTAGGCACTTCCTCATATTGTCTCTTGTAAATCAGATGTCAGCTTCCTTGTTTCGATTAACAACAGCTGTTTGCAGGACTAAAGCAGCAGCCAATAGTGGAGCAGTATTTGCCTTGCTGGCTATTTTCATGCTTGGAAGTTTTGTTATTCATCTAGGTATATTTGACTTTATATTCATTTTTAATTATGAATTTAAATGAATGAAGAACTAGACGTGATAGCATTGATGAATGACCAAAAGCTATTCAATCTGAATGCCACTGGCTTACTCTAATGTATCAGAAAGGTGCTCCCAAAGGCATCTTCAAGGTTATTTGTAAAATGATTTAAAAGGGTAGTATAATTCGATGGTCATCTTTTTTTTGTAGGGAAGATTCCCAAGTGGTGGATATAGGGCTACTGGTCCTCACGAATGATGTATGGACAAAATGCCCTGATGATAAACGAGATGCTTGCTCCTAGATGGAATAAAGTAAGCCTTTTAACATTACACCCATGCTTATCTTAGTCATTTCAACCATAAGGCGTGCAACGCAGTTTTGGAGATTTTTCTTTTCATTTTATATGAGTGAATCTTTTGAATTTTCTACGGTATAGAGCAAGTTTGCAGCAACTTAAATACTTTTTGTTTTGAATCGATAGTGGATTGCGCAATGCAGAGCATCAACGGAACATCACTTTTGGGTGTTGAAGTTCTCAAAAGCCACCAAATATTTCAGAAAGAATACTGGTATTGGATAGGGGCTGCTGCTTTGTTTGACTTTATATTTGTCTTCAATGTCCTATACACAGTGGTCCTTGCATATATAGAACGTGAGTTCCTTTGATGTTGATGCAGATATTTTTTCTTATATTGATTCTTTTATTTCGAAAGTCTGTGAATTCCTGCATATTGACTCATTATCCTATTGATGTAAAGCTCCTGGGAAACCTTAGCTTATCTTGTCTAAAGAAGCATTGTGAAACAACAGCAAGAACAGTTTTGTAACCATTTCTCTTCAAAAGACTTTGCAAATGATATGAGTAAGAAAAATATTACATTATTAACTATCAATATTTTCAAGATCACAAGTTGCGAGATATACTAGTCTATAAAGAAAAGAAAAGATATTAACTATTAATCAGGAATCCTCCAAACGAGACCGTTTACTGGGAAGAGGAGAATCTGCATCTTTTAAGATTTTTGTTTGGAGTTTTCACAATTTACACATTTCAGTAGAGATTGACTTGTAGCGCTGGAAGTGTAAACAACAACTAAGCTACTTAACATAAATGGTGTAAATAGAAAAGGGGCTTCAGCAATCTTGTTTAAATTCTGTCGTACCTTACTCCACTCAATAAGTCATACACGTAAGGCCTCGTTTGGTTACGGGAAGAACCAGCGCGGAATAGGGTTTTGAGGGCCAAAACCTGGTTATGGAGGAAAAACATGGCGTTTTTTGGTTTTCGTCTGCCAATTTTGCTCAAAAATTGGAAGAAACATCTTCTAAGAAATAGGTGGAAGTTGAAATGAAAATTCAAAGTTGGATTTTTATGAATGCATTTGAATAAATCGTCAGGTCCGCAGAATCCGCCTTAGGTTTTTCGAAGAACAAATTGGGTTTATTGTGTTATTTTTGGAAGACGAGGGTTTGTGCTATTTTTGTGCTCTGTTGTGCGAAGGCGACTATTTTTGGTTTGCTAGGTTTGCTGGGTTTGTTGTGGCCATGGTGTTTACTAGGTTGTGGCCGTGGCATTTGCTGGGTTGTGGCCGTGGCTAGGGTTTCTCCACTTTGAATGGCGACAGCGGCTTTGAACGGTTCTCTTCTCCCACCCACCTTTGCTCTGGATTTTTTTTGGATTTTTTTTGTTCATTCAAACGTAATAGTTTGTTGCAGGTCTGCTTAGAAAAATAGTTAAAATATATGCTCAGGAATGAGTTCTAGTATGTGCTCACACCATTTAACTCTGATTACTTGTATATATCATAGTTGAAGTTTTAATTTTTTGTACTCATAGCAATGAAATTTACAAGTATATCAATAGCCTTTATCTATACATAGTTTATCATGGTTCTATTTCTATCTACCATTTGCTTAGCAATTTAGTCAATATATGTGGTAATTGTTTGTTTCAAATCTATTTTTAAAATAGTCAATATGTGCTCACTAATAAATTCCAGTATAGTGTTGTGAGAGATCAATACCAGTGAAATGAACAATTAAACTTTGTAACAATTTCTGGCTATTTGTTTCAAATCTGTTTAGCAAAATAGTCAATATGTGCTCACTAATAAATTCTAATGTAGTGCTGTGAGAGATCAATACCAATGAAATGAACAACCAAACTTTGTAACAGTTTCTTGCTAGTAATGAGTTCTAGTATACTGCTATGAGAGATGAATGCAATACCATTAAATAGAGCCAAGTCATAAACTTGTGCTCACTAAAAAACTTCTAGTATAGTGTTGTGAGAGATCAATACCAGTGAAATGAACAACTAAACTTTGTAACAATTTCTTGCCAGTAATGAGTTCTAGTATATTGCTGTGAGAGATGAATGCAACTAATAAATTCCAGTATAGTGTTGTGAGAGATCAATACTAGTGAAATGAATAACTAAACTTTGTAATAGTTTCTTGCCAATAATGAGTTCTAGTATACTGTTGTGAGAGATGAATGCAATACCATTAAATAGAACCAAGTCATAAACTTGTGCTCACTAATAAATTTCAGTATAGTGCTGTGAGAGATCAATACCAGTGAAATGAACAACTAAACTTTCTAACCGTTTCTTGCCAGTAATGAGTTCTACGATACTGCTATGAGAGATGAATGCAATACTATTAAATAGAGCCAAGTCATAAACTATGTATGGATCAACTATGTATAGATCAATGACAATCATGGCTTTTATCTATACATAATCAATATGTGCTCAATATGTGCTTAATAATGGATTTCAGTATGTGCTCATGTGATTACCTGTATATATTGTAGTGCCAATCAAGAAAAACATGGCAATCATGGCTTTTATCTATACATAGTTGACCTATACATAGTTTATCATGGTTCAAATCTATTTAGCAAAATAGTCCAATATATGCTGCAATAGTTTGTTTAGAATCTGTTTAACAAAATAGTCAATATATGCTCACTAATGAGTTCCAGTATAGGGCTGTGAGAGATCAATACCAATGAAATGAACAACTAAATTTTGTAATAGTTTCTTGCCAGTAATGAGTTCTAGTATACTGTTGTGAGAGTTGAATGCAATACCATTAAATAGAGCCAAGTCATAAACTATGTATGGATCAACTATGTATAGATAAATGGCAATCATGGCTTTTATCTATACATAATCAATATGTGCTCAATAATGAATTTCAGTATGTGATCATGTGATTACCTGTATATATTATAGTGCCAATCATGATAGCAAAACATGGCAATCATGCTTTTATCTATACATAGTTGACCTATATATAGTTTATTATGGTTCAAATCTATTTAGCAAAACAATCCAATGAGTTTCAATATAGTGTTGTGAGAGATCAATGCAATACCATTAATCAAAGTGAATCATGCCAATGAAATGAACAACTAAACTATGGATATATCAAGTATGTATTGATCCATGCAAAATCATTCAACATACTTATGAGGTCATAAACTATGTATAGATCAATGTAGAAAGAAACTCTATTCCCACTACCAACAATGCTACTTTTCATCTTCTAAAAGATGAGCCTCAGTTTCAGTGGACCCGACAATTTATTAAAACACATTCATAAAAACCCAAATTTAGGTTATAGTTTGTACATGTGTATGTGTACATACATACATATGTGTTTGTACATTTATACATGTGTGTACATGCATACATACATTCATGTGTGTGTATGTACATACACACATACATACATGTGTGTGTACGTACATACACACATACGTACATGTGTGTGTGTACGTACATACATGCATACATGTGCGTGTGTACGTACATACATACATGTGTGTGCACATACATATACACATACATGTGTGTATACATATAGACAAATGGAATCAGTATTATGCTTTCATTGGTATAGATAGATTACATGGAGTAGAATGACACATTATTGTAATTTTTTCATTATGGGCTTATGATCCTTAGTAGTTGGTACTCCTTGCTGTATTTGAATAAATAATTGACTTCTTAATGCAATGAGACTAGCAAATAATCATGTTGTATTTCGATAGGTGATAGTTGATATCTCATAACTGATAGTGTTTAAATTGTCCACATTTTAGGTCACTGATGGATCCTATGGAGAGTATAGATGTTAAGGAAGCATAGTTAGGAAGACCACATACACCCACATTCTCACAATTCTTTTTTCTTTTGTTGGCATAGCTAAAGTACGGGTAGCCCGAGAAGGCAGTCAAATGGGTAAACGAATAAGAAAAGAAAATTCCTTTTGTAGAGACATTATTCATTCGAATGAGGTGGATTCTCATGATCAAATTCAGATGAGTAGGGCAGCCTTCTTTTCTCTAGCTCGTATTCCAAGGCTAAAAGGAAGCTTGAGAGATATGATCCACTTGAAGTTAGAGGAACAACTAGTGATGTTCCTCCACACCCTTGGGCACAATCTAAAGAACTGCAAGATTTCCCATAACTTTGGACACTCAGGAGAGATACTGAGTCGTTACTTCCACAAGGTTTTGATGGTTGTCTTAGCCCTTCACATAGATTACTTCATACCACCTAGTCCAAGCACTCCTCCCAAAATTAGAGGGAAGGATCATTTTGAACCGTTCTTCAAGGTAAATCACACATTGTTACAAGTTTATTGTTTAGAATGTTGTCCT
This sequence comes from Cupressus sempervirens, assembly GCA_028749045.1. NCBI lineage: Eukaryota > Viridiplantae > Streptophyta > Pinopsida > Cupressales > Cupressaceae > Cupressus > Cupressus sempervirens. The sequence continues at coordinate 740,639,735 of CM053786.1, forward strand.
TATCTTATTATTACTTGAGCATACATTTGATTAGTGTATCATATACCACAGGATTACATTGGAGCCATCGACGGAACCCATATTCCAGTGCGAGTCGATGTCGACATACAGGGTAAATATCATGATAGAAAAGGGAACCTATTGCAAAATGTTATCGGTGTCTCCTCCTTTGATTGTAAGTTTCTGTACTGCCTTGCTGGTTGGGAAGGTTCTTCTGTAGATAGCCGTGTTCTAGCCTCAGCTCTATCTAGATCAGATCCACTTTTAGTTCCCCCTGGTAAGCCAAATCACGTTTTAATATACTCAAGGTTATGCTAAATGGTTCAAGTATTGAAAATATACTTTATGTAGGAAAATATTATCTCATGGATGTTGGATATCCAAATGCACTTGGATTTGTCGCTCCTTATCGGTGTACATGCTACCACTTGAAAGAGTGGTCAAGAGAGAACCCAATAAACTCTGCACATGAGTTGTTAAACCATCGACACTCCTCTCTTAGAAATGCAATAGAACATACGTTTGGTATTTTGAAGCAACATTTTCCAATCTTAAGACATGTAATGTCTTATGATATCATGACACAATCCTATATTGTTTTAGCATGTTGCATACTTCACAATTTCATTACGATAGAGGATAGCCTTCCATTGGAAGAAGCTATTGAAGAGGAAGATGATCGTGATGGGATAGAGGTACCACTGCTTGAGACATATGGGTTGTCTCAAGAGGATAGTAATGAGTGAGCCCAATTTCGAGAAGATATAGCAAATAGGATGTGGGAAGATTATAGATACTGAGAATAAATGATTTATTAGAAGGCAATGTGCTTTATATGATTAAATTGATGCATGCATATACAATGATGGTGTGTGATTTCATTATTCTGATATCAGTCCTTGCTACATTCTAATTAAATAAAAAGAACATTAACTTTTAATTTCACACCTACATTATGTACAAAAACTATTGATCATATCTACAATACACAATCCAACTTGAAATATAGATTTCATTGTTTTAAATTCAAGAATGCACAATTATTATACATCTTTGCATTAAGAAAGTACAATAACATGCTTCATAATGGGGCTCATGACTATTTACTTGCCATTGATATCACCACTTTGTCTTGTTGGTAGTTTTTTTGATGCTGATGTGTTATCATCAATTATTGCTTAAAATGTGTATCATCTAATAGGAGTAGCTCAAATGTCTCCCAACTATTCCTCCTATCTACTGCCTCAAAACCACTCAAACTATCACATGCTATAGTTGAATAATGTTTATCGTCTTCAGTTAAATACTTTCAAGTTTATTAAATGTTAGCCTTATTGCATTAGGATGTATTAAAAAATGATATTTAAAGTTTATCGTCTTCAATTTTAAATGAAATACAACAAGGAGTACCAAATGATGAAGATCATAAGCCCACTAGTAAGAAGAGAACAAGAGATTCGCTGAAAATCCTATTTTTCTGATGTTACTCCTTGCTGCATTCCATTTAAATTTAAAGAGTAGTAAGTTTCAATTTTAGTCGTATGATTACTTTAAATCGTAATACGTTTACCTATTCAACATGTTAGCCTCATTCCATTATGATGTATTACAAATTGATAGTTAAAGTTTTTCACCTTCAAATTTAAATGAAATACAGGAAGGAGTACACAATGGCATATACCGAGCTCATGACGAGCATGGACGGATCTGATCATGTGAACCGGATGTGTTCTCTCATTACTTTGAGTGATATAGATGGATCCCTCACTGTGAGCAACAAATATTCTTCTTCAAAGAAGAAAATGTGGACAAAACTGATGGAATGCAAGTTTCTAGACTTGCTCCTCGAACAAGTCCATCTAGGATGGAAAGGTGAAGGTGGGTTTAAAAAAGAGGTGTGAACTGTGATAGAGAGGACATTCAATGCAGCGATGAACTTGAATATGTCACGAGATCATTTTAAGAATAAGTTGAAAACATGGAAAGTAGGATATAAAGTAATGAAGAACTTGAAAAATACAAGTGGGTTAGCTTGGAATGAAGAAACTCAAACTGTGGATGCGAAGGATTTAGTGTGGGATGACCTTTTGAAGGTAGGATGATCTTTGTACTCTTTTCATTGAAAAAATTTTTCCTTCTTATTTTAATAATGAAAAACTTACAACCTAATCCATCTATTAATGCTTACATGTAGAGGAGAGAATTCAAAAATGCAAAAATGTATAAGAGGTCACCTTTCCAATATTTCAATGAGTTGGCTGTAATTGTCAGCAATGACATTGCTGAAGGGTTTGCATCTACAACGCCCCTTGATGTTGAAGAAAGGCACCCTATGAATGATGCATTTAACGTGCTTGATGAGGATGATACCAATTGTGGTACACCTCTTGACAACCAACCAGATATTGATGAAGAGTTATATCATTCCAATCAGTTAAGTGCAAGTGCTAGAGGGATGATTCCACCATCATCATCATGGAGGGGAAAGAGGAAGAAGAAATCTTTGTCTACATCATTGGATGTGATATGAAAAACTATGAAGGAACTGAAAGATGGCCTCAGTAAGCCTCAAATTGTAAAAGTGGATAAATCTGAAGACAATAATATTTTGAGTGCTGCATATACTCCTCTCAAAGCTATCCCTGAACTGAGTCGAGCAATTTTTGTGAAAGCACATGATACCTTCATGCTTCAACATGAAAGAGCCAAAGGGTTCTTGATGATGGATGAGGTGGAGAGAGTGGAGTGGATTGCAATAACATTTGGTTCGATTTAGCTATTTCAGCTATTGACTGGATTGCAATGACATATGCTGCATGATTACTCTGTTCAATGGTTTTGCATTAATCTCTAATAGCACTAAATTGAAGCTATATTGATCTTGCATCACTATATTGGAACTCATTATTGAGCACATTTTGACTATTTAATTAACTATTTACTTGATATATCCATGGTTTAGTTATTCATTTCATTGGCAGGATTCACTTTGATTAATGGTATCGCATTGATCTCTCACAACACTATACTCGAACGCATTAGTGAGCATATATTTACTATTTTGTTATATAGATTCTAAACAAACTGTAACAACATGTATTGGACTATTTTGCTAAACAGATTTGAACCATGATAAACTATGTATAGGTCAACTATGTATAGATAAAAGCCATGATTGTCATTGATCTCTCACAACATTATACTGGAGCTCATTAGTGAGCATATATTTACTATTTTGTTAAATAAATTCTAAACAAACTGTTATGGCATGTATTGGACTGTTTTGCTAAACAGATTTGAACCATGATAAACTATGTATAGGTCAACTATGTATAGATAAAATCCATGATTGTTATTGATCTTCCATGTATAATCATAAATATAGGACAGACATCTATACATAATTTATGAGTTGGCTACGTTTAATGGTATTGCATTGATCTCTACATAGTTTATGACCTCATAAGTATGTTGAATGATTTTGCATGGATCTATACATACTTGATATATCCATAGTTTAGTTGTTCATTTAATTGGCATGATTCACTTTGATTAATGGTATAGCATTGATCTCTCATAACACTATACTGGAACTCATTAGTGAGCATATATTTACTATTTTGTTAAACAGATTCTAAGCAAACTGTAACAACATGTATTGGATTGTTTTTCCAAACAGATTTAAACCATGATAAACTATGTATAGGTTAACTATGTATAGATAAAAGCCATGATTGTCATCGATCTTTCATTTATACTCATAAATATAGGATGGACATCCATACATAGTTTATGAGTTTCTACATTTAATGGTATTGCATTGATCTCTACATAGTTTATGACCTCATATGTATGTTGAATGATTTTGCATGGATCTATACATACTTGATATATCCATAGTTTAGTTGTTTATTTCATTGGCATGATTGACTTTGATTAATGGTATTGCATTGATCTCTCACAGCGCTATACTAGAACTCATTAGTGAGCATATATTTACTATTTTGTTAAACAGATTCTAAACAAATTGTTACAACATATATTGAATTGTTTTGCTAAACAAATTTGAACCATGATAAACTATGTATAGGTCAACTATGTATAGATAAAAGCATGATTGCCACATTTTGCTATTATGATTGGTACTATGATATATATAGGTAATCACATGAGCACATACTGGAATTCATTATTGAGCACATATTGACTATTTTGCTAAACAAATTTGAAACAAATAGCTAGACACTATTACAAAGTTTAGTTGTTCATTTCAGTGGTATTGATCTCTCACAACAATATACTGAAATTTATTAGTGAGCACACATTGACTATTTTTCTAAACAATTTTGAAACAAATAGTTACCACATATATTGACTAAATTGCTAAGAAGATAGCAGATAGAAATAGAACCATGATAAACTATGTATAGGTCAGCTATGTATAGATAAAAGCTATTGATATACTTGTAAATTTCATTATTGAGCACATATTGATTATGTCTAGATAAAAGCCATGATTTCCATTGATCTATACATAGTTGATCCATACATAGTTTATGACTTGGCTCTATTTATATGGTATTTCATTCATCTCTCATAGCAGTATACTAGAACTCATTACTTGCAAGAAACTGTTACAAAGTTTAGTTTTCCATTTCACTAGTATTGATCTGTCACAGCACTATACTGGAATTCATTAGTGAGCACATATTGACTATTTTACTAAATAGATTTGAAACAAACAGTATGTATGTACACACATGTATGTACGTATGTATGTATATATGTGCATATGTATCTAAACACATGTATGTATGTATGTATACATACTTGATCTATGGATTGCATTGATCTCTCACAACACTATATAGGAACTCATTACTGAGCACATTTTTACTATTTTCTAAGCATGTATGTATGTATGTGCATATGTATGTATGTATGTACATATGTATGTACACACATGTATGTATGTACATATGTATGCATGTATGTATGTGCGTATGTATGTACACACATGTATGTACATATGTATACATACTTGATCTATGCATAGTTTAGTCATCCATTTCATTGGCATGATTGGCATTGGTCAGTACACAGTTTAGTTGTTCATTTCATTGGCATTCACATGATTAGCATGTGAAGTAATTCTAGATGGTTAGTTGGCATTTTTTAATGGTATTGCATTGATCTCTCACAACACTATATTGGAACTCATTACTGAGCACATTTTTACTATTTTGCTAAGCATGTATGTATGTATGTGTGTATGTATGTATGTACGTGTGTATGTATGTATGTATGTACGTGCGTATGTATGTACACATGTATGTATGTGCGTATGTATGTACACACATGTATGTATGTATATATACATACTTGATCTATGCATAGTTTAGTCATCCATTTCATTGACATGATTGGCATTGGTCAATACATAGTTTAGTTGTTCATTTCATTGACATTCACATGATTGGCATGTGAAGTAATTTTAGATGGTTAGTTGGCTTTGTTTAATGGTATTGCATTGATCTTTCACAACACGTAGTTTATGATCTAGTAAACATTTATTATAGTTGTTCATTGCATTGTTAATTAGATTTATATTTGAACCATACATACATGGAATACATGAGGAATGGCAAATGATGAATGCTCAATTGTAGAACTTGAGAGCATATAGAAATGTGATTTGCTAGATGATTGTATAGTTCATGATTCTTTCCTATTTTATATCTATAGTCCTAATTTGCCTGTACATGTTTTTATTTCTTGTCTTTTTGTCCCTATTTGACTTCCTATGTATGTTCTTGCTGACAAGATTATCAAAAGTATTGAGAATTTTTGGTAGATGATTGTACAGTTCATGATTATGTCCCATGTTATATGTATATTCCTAATTTGCTTGGATATTTTTTAAATTTTTTATTTTTTTTCTACAATTTGGTTTCCTAGATATATGTGCTTCTTGACAAGATTGTCAATGGTATTGATAAAGTGTCTTTCTTTTGTATTTTTTTATTGCTCTTGATTTGTTGATATTGCAAGATCACACATGCTAATAAAAAATGAGCTATCTGATGATTGTTTACTGTGTTTGTAAATGGTCAATATTTCTGATGCCACTCCTTGGTGTATTCCATTAAAAAATAATCAGGTTTTAATTTTTCAAGCATGTTTAGTTCATATATGTAGGATTGACCATCTAACAATATAGACAATAATGGGAATATTGAGTAGCATGAGAGGGTTGCTATCGAATGTAAGGCATAAGGGCACACATAATGGATTTTCTAGTGTTTTCTTATTTAACGATGTGTTTTCACACCACCATTCAAATCATGGATATTGTTCTTTCTCATCAGTTCATGGATATTGTTTTTCTATCTTCTATCAAGTTAGCAAGTTTTCATATTATTCATGGATATGTGATCTAGTTAGCAAGTTTTCATATTGTAGTAATTACGTGAAATTCATTATCAAAATTTCATGATGTTAAAATATGATGTATGTGATTAATGATTTTCATAATCTTTTTTTTAAAATTGCATGTAAAATCTATGTAGCCAAAATTCTACATTTTTAAAAAATAATTATTGACAAAGCATCATTTTTCTTGTTAAAGTTATCATTAGATGTTTGATGTGTATGAATGTAAAATGGTATATTTTTTCCTATATAATATTTCACATAAAATTATAGTTGCATATTTTATTTAATAATTAACTAACTTAATAAATTTATTGAAAGGGAGAGATACATAGAGGGGCAAAGAGTGTGGGATAGGGAGGGAGGGAGAGAGAGAGAGAGAGAGAGAGAGAGAGAGAGAGAGAGAGAGAGAGGAGCTTGTGTGTTCCTACATCTGTATTAAGATGTCCTTGAGAGATATATACATAGATGGGGGAGAGAAGAGTGGGCTAGGTTGAGAGAGGGAATGAGGAAGGACACAAACACACACATATTTAGTGGCTAAGTCACAAGGTTTGAGTTTGAGTTCAAGTTCGAATGAACTCGACAATAAATTCAATTCGATGATAAATTTGTCTTATATAATTTTTCAAAAATATATAATATATATGATCACAATTTCCAACTATGGGACAAAAATTAACTTTGTACAAATGATTGCAAGTATGATTATTTTTTACTTTTCTTTGCTAATAAATAGAATTAAAATAAAAAATAATAATCATTTTATTTATTCTTGACTAACAAAATAAAACTATGGATATTCAAGAATTAAAAATAATAATAATGTAGTCTAATTATAAATAAATTAAATCATAAATATTAATACTTCACTCATTATAATCCTTGTGTTTCACTAATAAAATAAGATTAAAAAAATTTACATCAAATTCCAATTCCAATTCGAAAATGAACAACCAAACACAAGAAAAAGATATTCCCAGTCATATTCTGTTCCAATTCCAATTTCTAAATTGGCAACCAAACGGAGAATATGGATCTGTATATTCATCTTCCATGTCAACCAAATGGTCCAACTATCTTCCTAAAACACATAACTGGGTTTTTGAAAACACGGTTATGAGATAACATGGTTATAGAGAAATTCATCTTCCCCAACCAAACAGGGCCTAAAGGAATATAAGATGCAGAAATGTTGTGTAAATTCAATTCTACCATACTTTCTAAGACAATAGATCCCCATTTGGTCATTCCATGATGTAAATAAAAGTGCTATATGCTATAAATTCTGATTACCATTGCATGTATGCAAATTCAAAAGGATGTGAATAAATCAATACATATGTCAATCAACTATGGAACAGATAAGATAGATTTGGAAAAAGCAACATCTGGTTCACCAAAGCCAAGGATGATTCTTCCATTCAAACCATTAACAATGTCTTTTAGCAATATCCAGTATTTTTTTGACATGCCTCAGGTACAGATGAAGCTAATGTATAGTATGCCAATTTGAATGTTGAGTTTAGTTTGAAAGCCACTTTGTATTTGATCCTAGCTCAGATTTTTTGCCTTGATATTTCTGTAGGAAATAACACAACAAGTTGGTACAGAAAAATGACTTCAGTTGCTGCAAGATGTGACTGGAGTGTTCTGACCAGGAATTCTTACAGCATTGATGGGAGTTAGTGGGGCTGGAATGGATGTATTTTTTGGACATATTGAAGGGGAAATCAGAATATCTGGATTTCCCAAAAAGAAAAAAAATTTTGCTCAAATTTGGGTTAGTACTCAGATAGGGTTCAGGAGTTAATGCTAAGTTTGTGTAAGTGGTGGCTTATGTTGTGAAAGAGTTGATGCTGTTTAGAGGAGAGTTTCTTGACAATTCCTTAAGGTTGAAACCCTTAAAGCTATATTGGTTTCAGATTTGTGAGGCTAGATTAGGACGGTAGATCATAGCAGCATTACTCACTTGGTTGTATTCCAACTTTATTCCTTCCAAGTACAAACTAGGTTATGGCTGAAAAATATAAACTCATATTCCAATTAAAGGCAGGAAGTGTATGACTTAGAAATGATTATAGATGGTAAACTTATACACTGTAATCTCCCTGAGTTTTTGGGATGGTGCCATAGAAAGGGGGAAAGGATTTTAGTATGCAAATTATTATAAGATATTTAATCAATACATTACTTAGATCTATCCAAAGAATACAAGGAAATCTCTAAGCAAATTGCAATCAATGGTAAAAGTAGCAAATGCATTAGCCTCCTACCAAACTGCCCATCCCATGAGAAAAAAAATACCCCAAAATTTGGATAGACATGTTTACACACTTCCAAATGCAGTTTTGTTTACCTATTTTTGCTAGGTGGTGGTTTAATTCATTTATCTTTTAGTCTCATCTCTTTTGCATCTTCAATGAGTTCATTCCACTCCATCTGTAGCACCATAGGAGGATGCTCATACTTTGAGTTAACCTTTAGAGCCCTTCTGTATAGTTCTCTCACAATCTTTAGATGTTTGCAAGCTTTTTTTAGAATTTGGGCCTTGTTCAAAATATTTTGACCAAAGAACTCCTTAGTTTTTATGAGCTGATCTTTTAATTAAGGGCTCTTCTCATTCCATCTTTTAACAAAAAAAAATTGTTAGATAAAAAAATTAGTTCAAGCTATGTACGTTGAATATATTATAACAAATGGATGAATAGAAAAATGTAGCAATGCCCAATTATATCAAGCTACGTACTTTTTACGTAATGTGGGTCCAAATATCTTCAATGTTAAATCATAAAAAGTTTTATAAAAAATATCTTTACGTGCAAAATCATCATGAGATCATTAGTCAAATTTGAGTTATATTACACTCTAAATACTTACACTTTTTAAGTACCTAGAAGCTTAGGCAATTTTAAGGGAATCATATCTTTCTCCATCATCAACAATGATGCCTCCAACGATCTGGTATAGGTAACTAGGCTACTCTAGGAAAGGCTGGTAAATTATCATCAATACTAGCATTAGTTTTATCACCATGAGAAGGCGTATTTTTCCTTGCACAAAGTTAATCAATGTCATACTATACCCAAATGAACAAGAAAGTATAAATCAAATCATATTTAACACATAAAAAAATGAGCAAAACAAGGATTTACTAGCTCTAGTTACAATACGTGTGGATGTTTCCATGCTCCATGTTGCCAATCCTCCAGTCAACAATGTCAAAATGATGGCCGGCCTCGTGGAAGTAGACATATGGAAATCATCAACACCTAACATATATATATATATATATATATATAGTCTTTTTAAAATATAGATTGTAGAAATATGATAAGAATAATATAAAACTGTCAATAATAATCATGAAGAAAATAATGGTCCCTTTTGATAATTGAGAATTGAAATCACATACCTATAGGACCTAAAATAGTACCCTCGTTAGGTGGAACAACTCGGTGTGGTCTCAAAAAATCTTGTAACAAAACATACATATTGTGGTTGATGATCCATAAATTAGTGGGTCAGTGCAAGAAGTTGGGTCTCACTTTTGGCCAAAAAGTGGAAGTGTTTTTCTTCTTTTTAAAATTTATTGTCAATTGATGCCAAAATTGAGGCATTTAGAGATTAAATATAAAAAAACTTTAGAAATAAAAAATTGTAGTTCCTAAAATCTCCTTTTTGAATATGTAATTTATTTGTATACCCATATGATAGATTATATTTTTGGTATGGATCTTTTAAAACCACTCTTTCAAAATGCATGTTTTAGGACCATACCACACTTGTGTATGGACACCATAATTTGACACAACTAAATGAATTTTTGGGAATCCTTTTAAACAAAGTTACCTGACACACCAAAGTTTGATGAGAATAATTTTCTTAAATTTGTTAATGAATATTATTTTTTATTAATTTTTAATTGACGATTAAGCTAATTTCTAAAACCTCTTGTATACATACACCATAATTTAATCAATTTTATTTTTCTGGATTTTTTTTAACTTCAAAAGAATTATGTGAAGGTTGATGACATGTAAATTAATTTAAAAATTATGAACAATTTAAAAAGTTATTAAAGTTTTAGTGAATCTTACTATTTTATGTTTAAGAGATACTTTTGATTAATAAATAATGGAAAAATAGAAAATGAACTCATAACACTATAAAATTTACATTTTTGAAATAAGAACAGTAAGACCTATGATGGGTTTTTGTTTTGTCAGAAAATTCAATGGGGACAATCGTATAAAAATTACGACAATCCATGAAATTGTCGATTAAATGCCTTAGTCAAATTTTGGTTCATAAAGGCATAGGATTGGTCCCATAAAGCCTATGCCATGCCTTTCTCCAAGGCAAAACCTGATGTGAATTCCTACCCATGGAAAATTCTTGCCCATGGCATTAGAACTAGGCACTAGATTTGTAATTCAAAAATCGGGTGCCCGATTCAAATTTAATCGTTAACAAAATTAGGCACTTGATTTTGATGTACTTGTTGGGCCCCAAAAGATACCTCACAAAACACTTTTCAATGATTGCAATGATTAGATGATAGTTTCAAGCTGCAACAATGAATTTATATCATGACTATTCAATTTTCTTGTCATCTTCTAAAATTGCAAGCTATTGATCGAATTCAAAACTAGTGCAAACATGTGATCAAAAGAATGAAGAAAGAAGAAAATAAAATTCCTGAAAAATGAGGGATTGCAACAAACAAAGAGAATGAAGCACAATATCAACGAGAGAGAAGACAAAGAATAAGAGAGTTGAGCAATGTTTCAGAGGAGAAAGATATTGAGGATACCACAATGGATGAAGAGGTTGAAGAAGAGGACCCAATACAAGGAGATTCAGGTGCATATTTTAATTAAATATTCAATATAGGTGTGTCTCCAAACCCTCGAGTTTTTTTCTCATGATGAAATTGGTGATTTTTTAGAAGTAGGTTATGATTTAAACAATTTATATTTTCTTCATGAGAATAAATTGCCAAATGATCATGTACAACAAACTCCAATGGAAATGCATGCCTCAAAAGAAATACCAAGAAAAAATCAAAATGAGATTCAAATTCCAAATAAAATTGAAAATGAAATGTCAATTGAAAATAACAATGGTATAAATGTAGACATGGAAATAACTAGTACTGAACAAACATGTTTGAATGATACTAAAGTGCATGAACATAATTTTAATTTTTCTAATGATGTGCTAGATCTAATCTTCATGGAGACAAATTAGGATACATGATAATATATTATATAGACATTTAAAAAAAAAAGGAAATTTGAGTTTTAATATCAGTTGATGTTGCAACTAATTAAAATGTCTAAAATGTGAAAAGTAATAAAAAGGTTAGGAATGTATGAAAAAACCAAGAATAAAAATGATTCTTTAAAAAAAGTTGTATTCATTGTTGCTGGTGCCTTTGATGTTATCAGAAAGAGAAGTCACTCTAAGATAAGAATGCAACACGATGAGCAATAACAACAACTTTAGTTAACAAATTAACTACTAAAAAATGATTGATTAGTAACATAAGTGGATATCTTAATGTGAATTGCAAGACTTTAGAAAGAGTTGTAAAGAGAAGGGTTAACTTTGAATGTGATCCAACAAATAGTTTGTGGACTTCTAGTGGTAGACTCTTGAGATCTGATATGAAACTTACTAGTGAAATCAAAAGTTTGGTTGAAATTTTTTGGCATGATAATAAAAGAGTATCAACTAATTCAAGAGATTTTTTTAAATTGAGAGTTGGCTCAAAAATACATGATCCACATCCTAAACACCTTTTGGACATGACTCAAACTAAATTGCTCAAAAAATTTGTGGATGGTAAGGTGTTAACTATTACCATTAGTGAAAGATCTTTTGAAAAGTGTAAACCATGGTATGTAAGGATTAACAAGGAAAGAATCACATTTTGTAAAACTCATGTTCAATTTCATTACCATTATGATGCATTTTGATCTAGACATGGTAACATGCATAGTAAAGAAATTTTGCAAGAATGTGGTATAAAAATACCACCTCAAACTATAAAGGATTTCATATCAGGTTTGTTTTGTAAGCCACCTAATGACCAATATTTTCTTTTCAATGCATGTCTTTCTAGTACATGTGAAATGTGTGGCAATCTTTCTTTATTAGATGAATGTTTGCATGAAAATTCTTTGACTACTTTTGGACAACAATTAGTTGATGTAAAAAGATTAAATTTTTTTGAATATCCATTGAAGGATGGGAAGATTGGAAGGTGGTGTGATCTAATTATAGATAAAGTTAGTTGGCATGCATTTATGGATGAGTTTAAGAGTGTGATCATACCAAAATATGTTAAGCACTCTCAATATGCTAGATGGCTTGATGAAAAATTTCACATATGTAAGAATATGTTTCTAATTTTTACTATACTTTTAGTTGTTGAATTTGCAGAGAACTACACACATGCACCACAAGATGAGGTGTAACCACAATATTAGAATTAAGTGTAAGAAACAATTTATGTTCATATAGTTTATAGGCATGCAACTGATAGTAGAGAGGAGGATCGAAAAATATTGAGAGAGTACCATTTCTATATGGGTGATAATAAAATTCATTTATATGATTTTATCCAATATTATTTCAAGGTCTTTTATGACAATTTAAAAGAGAGACAAATTCAAATCACACAACATTAGATACGGTCAAATAATTATACAGGACAATTCAAGAATGCTAGAATGTTCTATTGGTCAAGTAGGACATAGGCAAACTAATATCCAACATGTGTGGAGTTTTTTTGAGGCTGGACATGGTAAAGGAGAACATGATGGTGATTGTGCATGCGTGAAGAGAGCCCTTAGCAAAGAGCAATTAAAATTTGAGGAAAAAGACAAATTCAAAAATGCACATAAGATTGTGGAATGGTGTAACAAATATTTATACATAGGATCAAGTTAGAACTCTACAATTAGACATTTCTTCTGCCTAGTTGAAGAGAAGAATATCCTTTCAAGATATGACTGTGACACAATTAGTGGGTCAACTAAATGACTTTCATTTAGAATTTTATATTCTAACACTTGGACTTTATGGACTAGGGAGCTTTCTTGTTCTTGTTAATTTTATCTTACAAGGAAATGGGAAGAATGTGAGAATACATAATGAGTTGAAGATTGGCAATAGAAATCATTAGCGCCTACTAACACACATTTTCAAGATGATATAGTAAATGAAGGTTGAAATGTTACTTTTGCTTCAAAAGACTATGGTCATATTTTAGACCTCATACAACCTGGTATGCATAATTTAATTTAATTTTGTTGTGATCATGCTTCAATTTATATTAATTATTTATGTACATAACATTAATATATTATTTATATATGTACACATGTAATTAAAGTGTTTATGTACTTTATCTTATCTTGTAGGAGATGTTTATGTTGTTATTGCACCTAATGATAATGATGAATTGACTGAGTATTGGCTAGTTGGATGTGTGGAACCTAAGAAAGAATTGATATGTCATCAAGTAGATGATGATGGTTTTGCATATCCAATTGGTTCTGTCATTATAGCTAGCACCTGGCTACGTACATACCTAACAAAAAGAAATGGTTTACCAATATTTGAAGACTACCAATCCAAAAATAAGATTTTACACTGCTCTCATTTGGTTGTGAAAATGGATATCAAATTAGAAAGATACAAAGGGAGACTCGCCAATGAGGTATTATGGACAATTTCACTGGATGAGCACGAGACAATCATAGATGCATTGCAAAAGAGAGAGGATGCAGATGGTATAGTGGGATGACTACATTTAAATCAAACACATGTAAGTTTATTCTTTATTGTTCTATTTTTATATATGTACTTATATAATTTTTAAATGTATGTATGCATTGTTAATAGCAAATTAGAGAACTTATATATACCTCTTATTCAGATCTCAATTACAATTTATGTAAATTTAAATGTTTAAGGTGGATCAAACATTGACATCTTATGCAATTACACATAGTGAGTACACACATTACACATACTTACATAATTCAGATAGCTCTTATTAATTTATTCTTTTATTAACAAATGTTTTTGTTTAAGATTTTATTTTATAGGACCTCATTTGAAGAAATGTGTTGAACCAATTTCATATTTTTGAAATCAAAGCATGTTGTAAACATTTAAAAACATGACTTCACTTCTATTTATGTCATTCACATTATCTTACATATATTTTGAAACATGTTGTAAATATTTAAAAATAGTTCACTTCTATTTGAAAGTTAGAGGTGTGCACTTGATATTAAAAATTAACTGTCAATTCAAGTAATGACCTCCTATTTTTTTCCATTATTTAAATAAATTCAAACATGTTTAAATTAATGTTCCTATATAAATAATTAAAATTATTAAAATTATTTTTCATGTACCATATACTTAAAAAATGTGTCATAACATAAATAAAATATGTTACAATAAAGAAAATAGTTCATACTTACAACATGATAACATAATAATCTATATTGCGTATACTAGCATGATAAGAAGTCATAGAAATATAGTACATGGTCTAACATGTAATAACATGATCTATGATATCAAAAAATACATATAATATAGTTAACTATCCTAATACAAAGTGTATCAAAATAAACCATACGCGCCATAAGAATACAATCTAAAGGTGCCAAAAGACCTAATCTATTCGATCTATAGTTCTCTTTACTCCATGCGAAGAGGACTTAGATGGATCATCCTATGTAACATGAGGTTTTTCATCATGTGGGACACCCTATGGGAATCATGTGTCACATCTTGAGAAGACAAAATGTACATGCTTAATTGAAATGGGTTTCAAAATCTAGCTTGCAAATAAAGTAAATATCTAGTACATAACAAAAATAATATCACATGAGATAGGTGTCCCTCTGTAATAGGAGGAGGTGCACTATGAAAGCTACAAAATGTGGTAGTGGTGAGGTCCTATAATTTACAATACATAAATTTTTCAAATTTGATAACGATCATAATGAACTATGTATGTATAAATCACAATAGTGACTTGGAAGGATGATGTTTGTACCTCCATCTGGCTTAGTCTTGTAGTCTCATCAATAGTCATGGCGACATAGTCCTAAAATTATGGGTACATAAACCTTGAGTCAAAATTATATATACACGAATTACAAAGTACATAAATTAAACAGTACATAATTTACACTATATTTTTTTGAAATAAAAACATATATATCATACCTAAGTAGTAGCCAATGTCATAGATGTGTCTAAAGATATGCTACCATGATGATCATCTACATGTTTGAAATGGTCAAAAGATGAAGGAGTAAAAAATAAACTATACTAAGGCCTATATGGATAAGTACAATTCATCTCCTATTTGTAAAACCAAAATAAATAAAATTATACATGAATCAAAGTTGAAGATAAGTTAATAACAATGTGTACATACAAATTGTACAAATTATTTGTCCTCAAAAGTTCACACCGTAGGTATTTGGGGCTGTGGCTTAGTGGTCGATGGATAAGGACCTATACAAACATCCAACTATGTAACAGATGACAATGCCCACAATCAAATAAAAAGAACATATGAGCACATGTTATTAAATTTGAGTTCCAATGTACATTATTTATAGTGTAATTAAAAGTGCATACTGTATGAGGGATGCCAACATCTGTAGGTCTGAAAAAATGACTATATTGCCTCCTAGGAGGAATAGTATCATCCATCCTTTGTTAATTGAAAATCAACATACATTAATATGGTTGATAAAATTATGCATATATGTAGAAAGTAAATAATTATGTACTTTATAAATTTTAATTAATTTTTTACCCACTACTCCTATGTGTCTCCCTCTCCATGCAGAAGGTCAACAAATGATGACACATCAATATCATCACTACCACCGCCATGAGCATCATATGCATCATCATCAAAATCAGCACCCACAACATCATGGCCATCATGTGTTGCATCAACATCACTCTGGGGTCCTCTACATATACCTCCAAAATTGGTACAAATGTGTCCAAGTGGACAAATATCTATCGCCTACATCCACTGCTCTACTAAATTCCCTAAAAGGGAGCTCATTGAGGTAAGAGATGATGACATTTCTCGATGATGGTGAGGCACTAGGACAACTTGTGTAGGAAGAGGTACAAGAGGTTGAGGACATTTGTGATTCCTTGTATTATTGCTGAGCTTTGCCCCAAGCCTATCCAAAGGACTCCCTCCACCAACTCCCTGAAATGATCTAATATCAAAATAATTGGGTTTCAAACCCAATTCAAACTCATCCCATAGTTTATTAAGAAAGTAGCTAGGCACCTCATGATTTGCATGTGGTGGATGGTCAAATACCATCCACCATCGCTCCCAAAAGTGTCATGATATACGAGGATGTGTGCACAATCTAATAGATATCTAAGGCTTCTTCTCTCTTATCTCAAGACTCGTCTTACGGTCTAAATAATATCTTTTAAAATGTTGTTTATTTAATTTGAGCTAATGGACCTCTCTATAGGATAGGCCATCAGAATAGAAGGAACACATGTTTTGCCTCCATAATCTAAAGCTATTGATGTCACTATCCAAATGCTCAACAGAGTGTACAATGCATTGTATACTATTTGCAAGGCAAAGTAGGTGGGGTGGGGGGTGGGGGGGGGGGGGGGGGGAGGATGGGCCTCACACCGAATGGTTTGAATATCATGCATGAGGTTGTGAAGGTTGCGCGTCATGCTCTCCCTCAAATCCTCTATGGTAGGTGCTGGAGGAGGACTAGGTGGTCATGGAGGTGGGGGTGGGGGTGGAGGTGGAGGTGGAGATGGAGGGGGTGGGAGTGGGGGTGGGTGTAGGTCCATCAAATATAATCTGCATATATGTAAACAATATAAAACTTCACAAAATTACTATTTAGAAAAATAAATCTAAAATATCATTTATATAAATGTACATATTTAAAACCATATCAATTATATAAATAAAGTTAAACACTTAAGTAAATTTTAATCTTAATCATAAAATAATACTCATAAAACTATTAATAAATCAACTTAAATGCGAATTCTAAAAATAACTTATATTTATGTTTATGATTATGTATTAACATTTATGATTGAGGTTCAATATTAAAACAATTAGGGTTTAACATAAATAAGATTGTGGTTTGGGTTAGGATTTAGGGTATTCCATTTTGAATTAGGGTAGAGTAATTAACATTATGATTGGGGCACAAAATATAAGATTTAGGATTACGACTACTATTTCAAGGCTTATCATTTAAGATAGGCATTAGAATTTAGAATTATGGTTTAGGTTAAGCTTCAAGATTTATGGATAATAATTTAAGATTATAGTTTAGCAATTAGAATTAGTGTTTAAAAATTAGGATTAGAATTAGGGTTTAAATTTTAGGATCATGTGCTAGTTTTAAGGATTACATTTTTAAATTATGGTTAAGATTGGGATAATTTAATGTTTAGTAATTTAGATTTTAGCATTTAGGGCAATTATTGAGCATTTAGTGTCTAGCATTTATAATCATGGTTTGACGTTTAGAATTAGGGCTAGGGTAAAGATTATGGTATGGGTTTACATCATGAAATTAGAAATATGATTAGATTATGGTATGTATTTTCTAGGATTTAATATGAGTGTTTAGCATTTATATTTAAATGTTTAGGATTATGCCTTAGCATTTACAATTAAGGTTCAATATTAAAATAATTAGGATTTAACATAAATAATATTGTGGTTTGGGTTAGGATTTAGGGTTATCCATTTAGAATTAGGGTAAAGTAATTAACATTATGATTGGGGCACAAAATATAAGATTTAAAATTATGGCTACTATTTCAAGGCTTATCATTTATGATTAGGAATTGGAATTTAGAATTATGGTTTAGGATTTATGGATAATAATTTAAGATTATAGTTTAGCACTTAGAATTAGTGTTTAAAAATTAGGATTAGAATTAGGGTTTACATTTTAGGATCACGTGCTAGCTTTAAGGATTATGATTTTTAATTATGGTTAAGATTGGGATAATTTAGTGTTTAGTAATTTAGATTTTACCATTTAGGCTAATTATTGAGTAATTAGGGTCTAGAGCATTTATAATCATGTTCTAGCATTTAGAATTAGGGATAGGGTAAAGATTATGGTATGAGTTTACATCATTATTAGAAATATGATTAGGATTATGGTATGTATTTTTTAGGATTTAATATGAGTGTTTAACATTTATATTTATGTTTAGGATTATGTCTTAGCATTTACAATTAAGGTTCAATAAATTAACAATTAGGATTTAACATTTAAGATTGTGGTTTGGGTTAGGATTTAGGGTTATCCATTTAGAATTTGGGTAGAGTAATTAACATTATGATTTGGGTATAAAATATAAGATTAAAGTTTAGCACTTAAAATTACTATTTAAAAATTAGGATTAGAATTAGGGTTTACATTTTAGGATCACATGCTATCTTTAAGGATTAGGATTTTTAATTATGGTTAGGATTAAGATTACTTTCCATTATGGTTACTACTATGATTAGGGATAGGGTTAAAGTGTTAGGTTTAAGATTTGAAGTTACAATTAGAATTAGAGTTTAACATTTAGGATTAAGTTTATTATTTAACAAATGGGTTAGGATACTTGTATTAGGGTTTCAAATTAATGATTAGGGTTAGGTTTCTTATTTTTAATATAATGGTTAAAATTTTAATTAGTGTTAGGTTTAGGCTTAGAATTATGGTGAGAGTGAGATTTTACATCAAGGTTAATACTATGTTTAGGGTTAGTGTGTAGTTTTATAAAAAAAGATATGGCCAATAAATTATTGAAAACTTTGTTGTAAAATTTATCTAACTAAATAATGAAATGATAAATGTATATGATGACACAAAATTTGGAGTAGGGGATTTAAAATTTTACATTTGATTTGGAAGGGAAACATGACTTATTGAAAATCACAAATACAATTTAAGAGAGGCTAGGTTTATGTCATAATTAGGGCTAAGGTTGTGTTAAGGATTTGGTTACATGATTGCTTAGTGTTGTGGTATCCACAACACACGCCCCATTCCTCACTAGGAATGGGGATCCCCTACTTTTTTCGACTCCCGGACTCATAGTTCGGGAGTCGGAAGAAGAAGTCTGTGTTAAATAAGTTTAAAAAAAATTTCAAAAAAAAAATATTATAAAAAAAAATTTATAAAAAATTAAAAATTAAAATTTAAAAAAAAAAAATCTCTCACACATGCGCATATCGAGGAGGAAGGGAGGTTATAAAAACCCCCTCCCCCCCTTTTTTATATATTTTTTGATGTTGAAAGCAAAGCTGACGATGGAAAGGTATGGAAACCTTCCTCCCTCCACCTTTTATGCAATCTTAGTGCTCGCACACGCACAACCAGAAGAGGAAGTGCGTGGCACGGCATTGCGCGTGCCCTTTTGGACATGCGCGCATTGCGCCACCGCGACACCCTTCTAGGCTACGTGCGCACTATGCCACCACATTGCCTTTTGGGGTTGTGTAGTGGTCGCTGCCACTGCATCCTTTTGGATGTGCGGTGGCCCGGTGCTATGCGTGCCTTCTAAGTCGTGCGGTGGCCGTTGCCGCCGCATCCTTTTGGATGCGCGATGGCCTGACGCTGCACGCGCCTCTTGGGCTACACGCAGCTACCGCCATGTGCCCTTCTAGATGCGCGATGATGCGGTATTGCGCATGCCTCCTGGGTCATGTGTGGCATCACCGCATGCCCTTCTGGACGTGCGTGTGCGGCCACCGCATCCTTTGGGCCACTAGTTGCATTTTTTTTCCTCATTTTGCTTTTTTAATTTAATTTTTTTTTCTTTTATATAAGATTCAAAAAACACAAAAAAAAGAAAAAAAAAGAATAATAATAATAATAATCACAACAAAATAAGTTCTAGAATATCATTTTTAAAAAAAATGTTTTTTTAATGTATCTAGTAATTAATCATTCTTTTCTTTGTGACGTGCAGGTAATAGAATCAGATGGAATCCACATCTAGATGAATAGCGAAGCCAGTTGTGTACAAGTTCCAAGGTGTAACCTCGAAGTCACGATTGCACAATGAACACTCTGAGATCAAAGACACAGAACTTGGACACACAGACTTGGGAGAGTTTTTGAGGGTTTGTAACAACCCAATTGAAAGATCTTCTTTGAGATCTGCCTTAATTTGGTCTAGATTGGTAAATGTAGCATCACATCCTGGGACCATTCAGTCAGCTAAATTGATTATGACCTTATCTTGAAATTTTGTTCTTGAGGAAAGGGTGGTAAAGAGTGTCACTGGGGAAGTGGTCTTAGATCTATGACCTGACAATATCGAGAAGGTTTTTCACTTACCTAGAGCTGATCAGTTTATTAGGCTTTCATATGAAGCAGCTGAGAGGTGGCATAAGGATCATCACTAGGAGGCCATCGAAATCATATATTCCTCATACTTCATTGAGAAGCCATCTTGGGGAAAGACAATCAGTAAAGTAGATATGATTCGAGGATACATGAAGGATGACATTGGATATTCAATCATTCTCCTGAGAAAAGTTATGGGATTTCCTACAGCGGGTCATCTCGCTCCATTCATGGTTAATTTTATTGAAACCATCAGACACGCAAAGATGCCATTTAATTGGGCCACCACCCTTAGTGAGAACATGTGTGATCAATTGTGGATAGTAAAGGACAAGAAGAAGTTCTATATGACTTCTTATGTGGTATATCTACTTGCAGCAAGAGCCATCGACTATCCCGAGTTGTACAAAAAGGGTAGTATGTAGGACCCTAATGCATGGCTGTATATAGTTTATCCTTAGCTAGTTAAGAAGAAGCTCTTGCCACAAAGCAAAGAGTGTAGGATTGTGAATGATGCCTTCATCTTTTCCATCATTGGATTCATCGAAGGAGACTATGGGAAGAGATTGTCTGATGAAGCCAAGGCACAGATCACAGCTCTTGGTGCATATTTCATCCAGTTTCGGACATTCACATACATTCGGGTTGGTGGTGCATCAATTCATCCAAAGAAGCTCCCAAGGTACCCAAGTGACAAGTTGGTTCTAATGGAAATTTCTAGGTAGATTGAGTCAGCTTATAAGAGGATCAAGAAACAATGAAGGCCTTGTTGAGATTGGCCATTTGTAATAGGAGCATACTAGGTAAAGAGAAAGCAGGATATCCTGACTTTCGAGTGGGAATGGGAGAACTATCCTCTTGAAGAATATAACTCTCCCCGACCATTCTTCGACAATGTTGGTAAAGTGGAAAATTTGGCAGGAAAAGAGTTCTACCATGAGGACGCCATTGAAGATCATTGGATGAATGCCACAAATGACTATGATGTCCGTATCAAGGACTATTATAGAATGACTTTGTATTCAGCAGAGAAGGCTCTCCATTTGACCATCCCAGATGAGATAAGGCTACAAGATTTGCAGGAGCTACTGGATCCCTTATTCAATATAGATAAAGTTGGCAAGAGGACCATTCTGAATGTAGAAGTTGATAGGGAGGAAGGAGATGATATTAATCATCGAGCAAGACATGTCATCAGAATGGAAAAGAGTTGGATCAAGAAACCCTTTCCACTTGATCCAATTTTGGACACAGTGATATTCCATACACATGCTCACCTAGAAAGGGTAAAAGGGAGGAAGGTCATAGTTCCTATCTTTGCGCTCCAGTCTCCTATCAGGCCAGAAACAATCTACTAGCCTGATCGTCCAGTGGGATACTACCATCCTTCAGAGAAGAAGAAA
Source organism: Cupressus sempervirens (assembly GCA_028749045.1). Classification (NCBI taxonomy): domain Eukaryota; kingdom Viridiplantae; phylum Streptophyta; class Pinopsida; order Cupressales; family Cupressaceae; genus Cupressus; species Cupressus sempervirens. The sequence goes on from CM053786.1 coordinate 740,661,999, forward strand.
GAAAAGAGGAAGAGAGCCTCTCCTCAAAGGATCTAGATAGAGCATGTTGAAGAATAGGCCCCTTTGTAGCAACATGAATCTACTTCCCAAGACCCTCGAGACCCTGGAATTTCTCATATCCAGGTTGATTTTCCATTGCCTCCTGTTTTGTCAAGCCAAGAAGAAGAAGGAGAGATTCCAGAGACATCCATTCATCTGATGCATGAAGAACCTACTTCTCCTATGGTTCCACAGAAGCAAAGGAGGGTAAAGGTTAGAATGATCAAGAGGTAGAGAGTTTGTAAAAGATTAGTGTCTAATCCATCTATTCCTGAAACCATTCTCGAGGAAGAATCAGATGAGGATGAGACAGAGTCAGATGGGGAGGAAGAACAAGTGCCTTTACAAGGGAGAACTCGACTTGCTAAAGCCACATAATTGGAAAGAAAAAAGAATGTCACAAATACCCCACCACGTACCCAAGCTGAAATGGTAGAGCTCTCTTCTTCAGAAGATGAAGTACAATGATGGGTGAATGAGCAAAGAGAGCTAGGTGATGATATTCTCTCCATTCCAAATTTTTATTTCATGCCACTTGGTATAGAATTGGTTGGAGATAAGATTAGAGATACTCCTACAGGTGAATTTCAACAGCAAGATTGGATGCAGATGCCACTTGAGACACAAGGTCCTCATCCAATGCCCCCATCTTCACCTCAGGCTATGATGGTAGATAAGGTTTCAGTGACACCTCCACCTTTGAGTTTAGAGGAACATGTTCAGAAAGAATCATCATTACAAGGAGAACCAGAACCAAGGACTACTAGTGAGCCATCAAAAGATGCACAAGTAATGGAATGTATACAAAAGCCTTTCCAGGAAGTTGAGGATCAAACTATGGGATCTACAAAAATTGAGACTATAGAAGAAGAACCCTCACAATAGGAAAGTCCAAGAAAAAGTGACAGAGGGAAGGAGGTAGTTGAACACATCCCTTCATCATCTAGAGCCAAGGTTACATAAAGACATATCTCAAGATGGTTCCGGAAGGAAATAATGAGAAGTGCTAAGCATCAATTCCTTGCTTTAGAGGATGATATTTGCGACATTACAAAGATTTTGAAAAAGCCTGACTCTCCATTGTAGAATGTAACACCATTTGCATTCATTATCGATACTCAGAATCAAGACTTATTTGCACAGGTGGCTCATCCTCTGAAAGGTACAGATGAAGAAGCTATCAGCCTTCAGGACTATGAAGTGAGGGATATCATGTTAGGGAAGCCTACACAAGATACTTCTCGACAGATGATGACTATGGGAGTCAAAGAGGTTCTTAACCATATGGAATGTGATGAGATTGAAATCAGAGCACTTCGAAGGCAAGTTGAGATCTTGAAAGGATATCTAGCTGAAGTTATTGGTCCTCTTGATCTTGAATGCCCTGAGGAGACTTTGACTACCATTCTTAAAGAAGGGGAAGGTGTATCTGTCAGTCCATTCTTGAGAGCTTGTTAGGATTGGTGAGACAACCTTGAGGATAGGGGTGTCACTATAATTATAGGAAGTTTGAAATTATTACATGCTACACAAGACGATGTTGATAAGATCGTGGCAATTTTGAGGCAAGACTTTAGCATTATGGATGAGGTATGGGTTTGGAGCAAGGATTTGCAAATTCTACAGGCCATAAAAGGACAAAGGTACAACATTCTGATTGATGTATATACTAGAGAAGAGCTAGACATGATAGATGATTGGATAGAAAAGATTGCAGAGGGAAATAAAGTGATGGAAACATTGCATGATGAGATACATAGGCTCAAGGACCAAGCTCGAGAGAAAATTTTGGAAGCAAAAAAGTTATATAGTGATGCATGCTTGGATATTTTTGAAGATGAAGAATGAGAGAAGCTTTTACCAGTTGAGGTAGTTGTAGAAAACTTCAGAAAGAATTTAGAGGAAGCATCCAGTGATGAAGACATCAGACAAGCCTTCAAGACAGAAGAAGCATTGTTAGAGTTGGATACCAAACTCAAGGATTTTGCAGAAACTCAAATTGAGGTGGACAACTACAGACAGAAGGTATAAGATAAGTATGAGGCTTTGGATCTTCCTGATGCTGCTAAGATTACTGAGATTATAGAAAAATTCAAGGCCAAACATCCAAACATATCTTTAGGATGAAGATGAGAAAAACTTAGATGCCAGAATTTCAATTTTGACACTTACAATTTTTTTGAGATTTTTGACTCAGTCGAGGTCCACAGCTCTACAACTTCGCAAGTCCACAGGTTTACAATTTAGAGGTGCACCGATAGTTGACTGCCAGTTCCAAAAATAGCACTTTCCATGCATTGGAAACGCATTTTGATGGCAAGTTAACTCTGACACACATCAAGTGAAGGGCCAGCTTCTATTTTTGGTGTCTCCATGCACTTCTACTTCACTGATGGCTTCCTCCTACTTTCTCTCTCATGCTTTCATTGTTTTTGACATGTAAAGGGCTCATGCATCTAATTAATGAATAAAATATGGATGGAGTCCCTCTAAGCACCAGTTAGATTACTAATTTGTATATATTTAATTTGTTTTAATGTTTTAAAAGCATTTTATTGCATTAAGATATCTCTCACTCTCAACACAAATTGAGGAGACGATTTCTTATAAATACCCCATTGTAAAATGTAAAAAGGGCCACTATTATTATGCAATAAAATTATGCTTTTGGTGCTAGCATTCGGAGTGTAGTTATTCTTGCCTAAATGTGTCATTGTTTTGTGGATTTTATTCCTGAGATTTTGATTGAGCCAAAGGTTTATTGTGTTCTTTCTGGTTTTACGATCTTTTAGTTCTGGTGTTTGCTACAGATATATGAATTTCGTTGATGAAACAAGCTTGAGAAGAGATCACCCGATTGTGTTTACATAGCTTTTTATCTCGCATGAGCGCACTTTTCGTGGCCTTGCGATTTGATGAAGAGTGAAACTTCATTCAATTTGTTACAAATTCTCACCGACGATTACATCAGTGGATTCTAGAAAGCGTTGCTCCTATTTTCATTGGTTTCCTACCATTTTCTTCAAAGGTTTAACTCGCAGCGTGTTGTGTTATGTAGCTTATGTCCGTTTAGGAATTTCAATTTCAAGTTATTTTCTTTTGGTTTCGTTATTTGCTTTGATAACCCCCCTATTAGAATATGACCTCATAGTAGTTGCATTCATTGAAAAATAGAAAATACAAAAAATATTGTTCTTTTGGTGTGATATTTTGAGACAACGAATAGATTTTATTTGATCCCAAGGTAAAAGAGTTTTGGAACCAGCAAAGCCCTCCTCATGAACATTCACATTTATCTTCTACTGAGCAGATTTTGGTACATCGCAAGACAAACACTGAACCTTGGAGCAGATCCTTTAAAAGATTTGCTTTTCAAGAGAGGAATTACACTATGGATTCTTGCCATTGACCTCATGCAAAAAAAATGCCCAATGCTTAGGATTAGGGTTTTAGTTAATGTTAGGATTATAGTTAGGCTTATAATTAGAGTTACATGAATCTAGGGTTTAGACTTAAAATTATGGTTTTATGGTAAGGTAGCACATTAAATACTTTTTTTTTTATCGCTAAATAGCTAAAGCCTTGAAATTTATTATTATTATATGTGAAGTGAGGGTAGATTTGAACCCAAGACCTCTCACATGAGAGGCTCACAAATTACCATTGCATTGTTGTCTTTTTCCTGTAGCACATTAAATACTTAGTTTTTATGTTTAGGGTTTACATTAAATTATTGTACGATTATGGTTAGGTTGAGGTTAGACATAGGAATATAGTTAGTTTTATGGTTGAAGTTATGATTTTTAATAGGGTTTAGGTCTATGCCATGATTATTATTAAGATTGTGTACCTTGTTTACCATTATGATTTAATATGATCAAGATCATTTTATATACAGGAAAATTGTACTTAAATTATCTATTATTTGATATATTAAATTTATAATTTATTTTAATACATAAAGATTGATTATTTATTATTTAAAAATTAAACTAATTTCTAACTTGATTGTTTCATATAATTTTATCAATTCATACATACATCAACATATGTGAATAATTGAGAGATTGCAACACTTACCAATTTTTATAAATTTAATACATCTACATAAAATATTAAACTTACATTCAATTCAAACATTGTACATACATCACCTTAAACTACAAGATTAGGGTTACATGGTTAAGTTTTAGAAATAGAAAATTTGATATGAGTTCATTAAACTTGGTTAGTAAATAATGTTAGGCTATGGATATGGGTAGCTAACATTATGATTTACATGTACATTTAGAATTTAGTGTCTAACATCATGGTTTACAAATTTATGTTTACTTTTTTTTGTTATATGGTTTAGAAACTAATTTACAATTAATTATTATTTTGTTGAAATAAATCTAAAACATCAACGTAATTACATATTTAAACAATCTAATTTACATCTATCTAATCATTCATCACTGTAACTTTTATTAAATACATCAAAATATCTAAAATAATATTTTTTAAATGAACATCTACAAGACAAAAATTTTAATGAATAGATACAAAACTATTTAAATGAACAGATACAATAATATAAATATAAAACTATTAACAATGGAATTTACAATTTTACATATTCAAAACTATTAAACGTGAAAAAAAGCAATAAATTGATAGAATTATTAAGCAGAAAACTAAAAACAATGAAATAAAATAATAGCAAACAAAGTATAATATCTAGTACAATGAAAAACAACAACTAGGGGCTAGTAGGAAACCAAAAATGGGCTCTAGTTTCCAAGCTCAAATTAGGCTCCCATTGAAAATGAATAAAAACCCACAAAAAATGGGTTTTATGGTTTTTACAAATCTGTTACTCGATTTTTAAAATTGAGTACTTGATTCGTTTAAAATTGGGTGCCTGATTTTAAAATCATGGTTTTGCTACCCGATCCATCTTCAAAAATTGGGTACCCAATTTTTGAATATAGATCGGGCACTTGAACCATAACAGGTACCTAATTTGTTAAAATTGGGTACCTATTTTTGAAAAGGTCTCATTCCATGAAATTGCGGCCCAACTTTGTGCATTCACCCTTGTATAAAACATAAAGTTTTATTGAACTATTGTCCTAGGAAAAGACTCATTGTTGCTTACTTCCAAACAACATGCTCAATGATACAATTCATTTTTTGTGACTTGTTTGTCTTCTAATGGATTTGGATCCATCACAAGCCCAATAATTTGTATATTGATGTTCTTTAGGGTCTTTTTACATAGGGTTACAGGGTCACTACAATAAGCGATATCATCATCGAATAACACTGTGGCTATCATATCAACAAGTAATTGTTGTGTAAGATGTTTTTTCCCTTTCTGTAAGAATCAAATTGTGACAAAAACATCAGTAAAACAATCAAAACAAGTCCAAAACCTTAATGAAAGTAACATAATAATATAACATTTTGTAAAATTACAATTGCATAAATTTTTATATAGAAGGTTTACCTGCATTGTAGAAGGGGTGGGAGCAACATCTCTCCCTCTATCATCTGATGGATTGCTCATGTTGCCCTATGACAAAGAATATATAGAAAAACATTATCATAATGAAAAGAATAGTCAACTTAGCAAAAAAACTTATTATTAAAATGATATATTGTATATTGGAGTTCTAATTTGAAGTAATTAGTTTAAATATTACATATATAGTATTTACAAGTCCAATGATACTAACTTTCTTTGTATCTATGTGATTCAAATTGTAATCTATTAGCAACTCTTCCCTTGAACTTAATGATTCTATCGCACATACAAAAACATGATTTACCTCACATGCCTCAAAAATGCATTTGGGTCACTTATTAGTTGACCTAGAATGCACACTATTTATAAAACCTGCAATGTTCCTTATTGCTTTTGGCCTTTCATCAATGTGCATAGAAAGTCTTTTACTTTGATCATTTTCTTTCCATTGTAGATAATTTGCTGACAGTGCATACCTATGCATACTTTTTTTATATTGAACTATTTGCATCTAGTTTTTGTAATTGTAACAAGGCCCTACATACTCCATTAATTCAACAACTTTTTAATAATTGACCTTTATGCCATCCATGGAAAATAGGCCCAAACCATGTAATGACAATTTATATCCTCTCATTAACAAAAAAATCAGTGTTAATTAGATATGTCTTTCTCAAGATGTGTGTACCTCAAGGGAACCGTGATTTCACCCTTTGTCTCATCATCATAAGAACATGAACCCCCTTGAGCAAGGAAAAATTGTATGCATTTATTGAATTTTCTTCTAATCTTTTTCCCTCTAGTTTGTCTCTCTTTCATAGACCTACTACATGTCTCGCTATCCTTTTCTATTCTTGCATTTCCCTTACTTGACAAATTTGATAGATGCCTATTTGGTGGTACCTGGAGCCCATCAAATGAGAGATATAGTTGAAGGAGAAAAATATTTTCCTATAAATTGAGGCTAATATTGATGAAGTTTGCCCAAATTTAATGTGGAAGGTAAAAATAAAGCAATCATTTAATAAACTTATACCTCCCGATGCATGTCACTTTTTATGATCCTTGTTAAAGGTGTCTAATTTCCTATATATGTAAATTATTTGTCTTAATTTAGTTACAAATTACATGATACTTATGCTACAAATTACATAGAACATAACATGAAAAATATGCATACATCGCAAAAAACATAACATTGAAAAATATGCATACATCACAAAAAACATAACATTGTATTTTTTTTTTAACAGGTTATCTCTATAAAAAAAAAACATATTATAATTAATCAACACCTAATACATTTCTATTTATCATGTCATTGATCATCTTCTTCATCCATCTCATCATCATGAACATCATCATTATTGCCATCATCATCCAAATCATCAGAATGACCATCGTCAACATCATGATCATCACTATGACCATCATTGTCATCATCTTCGTCATCATCATCATCACCATCACCATCACCACCATCATCATCTTCACCACCACCACCACCATCATCAATGACATCAACATTGGCATGAACATCTTTGCCATCATCATCATCATCATCTCCTTCTTCATCTTTTCCATCATCAACATCATCATCTCCTTTGTAGTGCCTACCCCTACATTACATATTTCTATCATTGTCAAACTCATTTACAAAAGTTTTATTTTGATGATTATTAGTGACATTATTTTGAGAATTATTAGATATTGTTTCAGATTCAGTTTATTATATGATGAGATTACTTGGTACTTTATAGTTTATGTATGTATGATGCTTATTACAGTGTTTGTAGTTATTGATGATGGTTAGTTAGATGATTTATTATTATATGTATTTTCTTATGGATACTTACCCCATACTTGCATGTATATGGTGTGCATGTTTGTTTTCTTTTTTTATGGTGTTTCTGATGTGGTTAAGGAAGGGAGTCATAGTCACCTACTAGTCAGGATCTACATGATGCACCACTTCCTGCCATTGCCTATTTAGCTTAGTATATATTGTGCTTGTACATGTGTGGATTTTATGTAGGTTTCAAGTAACAGGTATCGACTTCACTAAATTACCAGGATGAGCATACCCTATCGTATTATCTCAATGGTAAGAGAGGGGAGATAAATTTTCAAGTCCAAATCCCAATCCTTTAAGCCATTTGTCCTAATTGAAAATTAGGACAAGTATCTAATTTGAGTACCCTCCAAATGCATCAGATGACATAATTCATGATATTAATCTTTGGTTTGATTTTGTACGTGTTTTGCTAAGATGGGTTTTCGTATTTTACTTTGTGAGTCTTTGGTGTATTTTCTATTAATTAAGTCTAATTAAAAGATTTAATTAATGATTTAATTTAATGAAAAATTATTATGATATTTTAAAATTTAATTTAATTTAATTAATTGGAAAATTAATTAAATAAAAAAGAATTAACTTTGAAGATTAAAGTTATAAGTTTAAATTTGATACATAATAATATTTATTTAATTTAATAATAATATATTTAGAGTTCATTTTTAAGTAAATGCTAAATAATATTATTATTTAAGTTAATAAATACTTTATCAATTAATTTTCAAAAATAAATTTAAAAGTGGAAAAGATATTAAAAATATTAAAAGATTCTAAATCGCATGATGCATGCATGTGATTAAAATATATTAAGATAAAACAATTGGATTTAATAAAGTGAGTGCATGAGATTTAAAATTAATTAATTAATTTAAAAAGAGCCAAGTGAATATTAAATAAATTAATGTGTATTATTTTAATATTTATTCACATAGGAGTATGCAAACTCTTGTGAGCTGTCATGTTGACAACATAGGGGTTTGCACTCTAATTATGCACGTGTTGTCTACACTTAGGAGTTAGCACATTATTTGAGCACATGGTGTCTACAACATTCTAAACGCCTCATCATGTTTATTTTCTTATCGTGGAAGATATGTGCTTAGTTGTCATGCTTATCTCCTAGTTCTTTCTAGACACATTCTAGATGCATCTTAGAGGCCTTTATATACAGGCCCTCCTAGTGTGTATGGACATCCTCATATACTTCTACAAGCACTCCTAGTCACTTGGGGGGGTTCGGTTCTTGGAGGGATTGTGAATGTTGGAGAAGGAAGGAATTTTTGGAAAGGAGAAAGTTCTAAGAGGAGGAGATTCTCTACAATTTTTTGAGGCATAGAGGATTAGCATTAGTGTCCAAGTAGGTACTCATGATTATTTCACATAATTTATTACGCTCTTTCTTTTTCTATCTTCTTCATATCTGTTATGTGTGTTTGAATAATTCTTTATGAATGAATCTTTAATTTTATAATTTGGAATTCGGGCATGCATATTGTTTCATCCAGTTATGGGAATTAAAATATTATTGCAATATTCCCTTAGTAGAATCAAGATTTGGAAATTGATTTGAGTTTGGGTTCGATATAAAACAAAATCTTATTATTATGCATTAGTTTTATATGATTTATTAACAAATCTAATTAAATTAAATTAAATTAAGATTAGTTAATAGTAGAAGTGTAATTAATTATTAGTCAATTTAAGTAAATAGATTTTTAAATGAGGGAAAATTAAAAGAAAAGAGATATTAATAAGTGTTTAGTGGAACTAAACAATTGAATTATTAATAAGATTGATTTTACTTAAAATCAATGAAGATTATTGTCCTTGAAGTGTTTAAAGGAAATTGTAAACTAATTATTTGAAAGTTGACAAGTAATGTTTTAAATAATGTGGATTATTTTATCTAAAAGTCAATGAGAATTAGTTTAATGATTTAAATAAGTAAATAATTATCTTTTGACTATTTTAGAAAATTGTTTTATCCAAAAAGATAAATGGGTTGACTTGGAAATTAAACGAAGAATCTTATACACTTGAAGTATACTTGAAACGAAAATTGAAACCTCATATTTATCTCAACTATGTGATAGCAAAAGAAAATTGAAACATGTGTTTGTATCCTTTTTCTCTATGCCATTTGTGTTTTTGGGTTTTGGGGTTTGTCCTAGCTTTGACTAGTCTTAGGTTGTTACTAGAGGCTCGGGGGTTATGTGTTTGCAATGTCATGCTGATGTTGATCTCGATCTTTTAAAAACCCAACCATGGTAATGTGATGGTATGCTCTATGAGATGTTTACATTTACTGATTGTTATTGCTTTCCAATTTTCTTGTGTGAAGCTAAGTTGTATGTATATGAGATACTTGACTTAACCATCTTTGAGTCATTGATCAGTTATACTTGGATTACTTTTCAGTTGCCTTGATGGGACTGAAGTGTTTGTTTTGATCTTGATGATGTCATGTTGTGACATGTTTGACTTGAGCATTTTGGAGTTTTCGATCAGTATTACTTTGAGATACTTTCTAGTTGCTCATTGAGAACCGATGGATATTATGATTATCATTGGATACTTTTTAGTTGCTCGTGGAGAATTGATGTGATTATTTTGATTATCTTTATGATGCTTTCTAGTTGTTTGTATAGGGCTGAGGTGATTTTGTGATTTGTGATTTCATAAGCCTAGGATAGGTTATCTACTTGTAGTGTCGGGAAGTGGCTTGCAATGGGGGCTGGGGCCCTAAGTGGCTGCCAGGGTAACTCATTGTAAGTTATTTAAAAAGTGAAAACATTTACACTAAATGGGGATTAAAATGAACCTAATGAGATAATTGTATGTTCTCGCCCATGCCTTAAGTGCTAGTATAGATTAGGATGGGAGTAGAGAGAATGCTTGGTTGCGACCTTGCATTCCATAGTATGCCTCGTTAGTATGAGAGGATACCAGTGGCCGCATAGGGATCACTAGAGGGTCAGGGTCTATTGAGAGACTACCAAGGTAACTCTAGCGTGATCCGTGTGATGAAACTTTCCCACTTACATAGTAGGTTTCCTACATGTCATTGTTGTGCCTCTGGGATTAGATGTCATTCTTATTAGAAACTTTGAGTTAGTATACTTCTAGGATTTCTAGACTTAGAGAGTACTTGTGTTATGTGATTTGATATCTTGTTTGGGACTTGAGATTACCTCCTTAGCACAGTGGGAGTGGGCCATTTAGATCCCACATAGTTGGGTGGTAGTGTTTCTTTACTCTCACCATTTGAGATCCATCTATAGACACTGTGGTTAGAGCATTCTTTGTTGCTATTTATCTTCATTCAGTTCTTGGATCTTATGATGGATGTTATTTACTATTATGTTTCTTTATATTGATGATTAGCATGTGATAGACGATGTTATCTATTTTGTAGGATCCTCTTATCCTTTATTCTTGCATTTCAGATTTCTTTATGCGTATGTTGTAGCATGTTAGATTTCTTTATGCATATGATGTAGCATGTTTTAGGAGTGGCATCCCTATTACTATAGTACCGATGATCTCTTTAGTGGCTTGGGATGTTACACATGGAGGGATGGCTAGGGCCCACGATGGTCTAATAATGCTATTGACGGTTGGGAGGAACCGCACACTTAGTTAGTTATGTTTCATGATGAATGGTTATCTTTTACGATGGTTGTTATATCTTTATTGATGGATGGATGTATCATGTATCTCATTGGTTTCATTTACTATATTGCACTTGTATTATGGATTTGATGAGGATGATGTACCTTTATTTTCGCATATGTATATTATTTTAAGCCTTTCATACCCTATGAAATGTAAAGTGGATGATTGAGCATTCCAAATTTAATTGCCAAGAGGCATTCAAAACAAATGTATATTATGGACATTGGACATTTTAATTATTCTTTCATGTGGATGTGGTAGTTGTTAGACTTAGTGTTAATTATATTTAAATGTAACACAATATCTTGGGATCCTTAAGGAATGTAACCTGTAATGTATGCTTATGTATCCTTTTAGTTGTATGTATGTTATTGCTTCTGCTACTATGTGTTAGATGTGAATGCATTATCTTTCATGTTAAAATAAAATAAAATTGTTTGGCAAACTTAGTAAAACTTTAGGTTAATTCTTTTGGATCCCTTGGTGGGACATTACATCCTTCTTCATCTTCACCATCACCATCATCTACTTCATCTTCTACTTCCATCACATTATACTTTATTGGGCTTCCTCTTGGATTTTGTCTAAGGACAAATGACCAACTTGGTTTATGTGTAATGCCAAAGTAAAACACTTGCTCACATTGGCTTGGAAGAACATAGGGCTCATTTCCAACTAGCTCAAATAACCTTGTATTAATCATAAATCCATTATCATGTTTAATAATAGTTTGATATTAGGATCATTTTGATTCAATCATAGCCTGTACCATTTCACAATGAATAGAACTTGTTTGAAGGAATCAAAGCCACACTCGATTGTATCATCCAAAACACCATTGTATCTATTTTCAAATTTTTGAGGGTGTATGTTATTTCTAGACCAAATATTGGTGATCTCAAAGATTATAGTTATCCCATAATTAGGAGTTCTCTTAGTCTCATCCACTTTTTTATGTGAAATTTACGGCCATTTTAGTACATAGCTCTATGGTACTTGACCTATTATTTGTCAAACATGTCAAAATTATGCATCCATCCTTGAGTTGATATTAAACAAATGGGTCATGATAGATCAACTTATATGCACCTTTCCACTTCTTAAACCATTTGCTAGATCAATGACCATTGGCATAACATTGGGATCTCTATTATGATGAGCTTCTTTAACAAATGAAGCAACACCTTCCCATGTTAATGAGAAACCATTTTGTTGAGATCGTTCAATCCATACCATCATCCAATCAAAGATTGTTTGCGATATATAAACAAAGTGCATCCTACTCATGAAAAACTGTATAAAATAAATGGACCAGTTAGAAACAACTTATATTGATGATGGATAAGAATTAATTAACTATAATAACATCTTATAATTATCTCTCACTTTCCTCAATCTACGTTCACTCCCTTTTGAATCTGTTCATGGAGTTGGGATCTCAAATGTGATCTACATGGATCTTTGATATAAACTTGGGAAGATATTTACTAATATACACCATGCTTTGGTAGACCATATATCCCTTGACAATGGAACCCTTAGGATGTTCTCTCTATCAAACCGACCCTTCAAAAATTTCAAGTGCCTCTCAACCATCCACATTCACCTAGTTGGTATAGGTCCACACAATTTGATCTCCTCAACTAGATGTATGAGGTAGTGTTCTTGTGCATTAAAAAAAGTTGAAGGTAGACACTTTTACATCTCACAAAAAAGATAAGGAATTTTTCTCTTCCATTGCTTTATGTCTTTTTTTACCAATTTTCTTAGATAAAAACCACCTAGAAGATATTCATCACACACAAATATATTAACGAGACTAATAACACTTTTATACAAAAAAATCTAACAAATAACACTTCTAACCTCATGTATTTCCTAAGATCATATATAACATGTTTGACACTCATGTTGTCAAAGTTGTGTGGGAGAGATAGAGGTAGAACATACTACGGTAAAAATAAAATAATAAAAAATATAGGATGTTTTATAAATTTATTGTAAATAGAGAAGAACATGACTTACCTTGATGAAGGTATGCTAATCATGCATTTTCAACCCTGACTCAAAATTACCTTTCTTTGATATGAGATTGCTTATGTTTGCAATAAATCTTGTGGGAAATTTAGTTATTTTTTATGGCTTCATCTATAACATTAGTTTCTTGGTGCATTAATAACCAAGGAATGGCACTCGTATTAATCTGGTTTGCATTGCTATTTTATTCAAGGAAAAACTTCAATGCATGATTGGATTCATCAATGTCATTGCAAATTTTGACTAATTTTTCTTTGTTATGCCTTCCATCCAATATTTTCTATAAAAAATATATTTTTCGACAATTCGATACTTATGATTTTTGTGCAAAAAGTGTCTATAGTCATCAAATACCTACTTTCTTGAACTTTTTGAATGGGGAGATTTCATCTTTGGACCACAAATTGGACATGCAAATTTTTCCTTATTTGAAGACCTACAAGATCATGTATAATAGGATTACATGTGTACTATAAGATTCATATTTACAATTATCATACACAACTTAAATATACAACGAAAAATATGTGTTAACAATTTTACATACCACAAAAATGTGTTAGTCCAATGGCATCATGTATTGTCCATACAAGCATTACACTGAATTGAAATTGCCTTTCACGAATTGGTCTAGAGATGTCGTATATAGTGACCCCATTCAATAACTCCAACAACTCATCAATCAAGGGCTCAATATATACATTCATATCTTTCACTTGGTACTTACCTCATTGAATGAACATAAAAAAAACATAATTATTACAGCTATTTCGATTGGTAAGTTCACCAAGTTGATGTACAAAAAGGGGGGTATAAGTGGACACCTTTTTTCTAAAATCGGGTAAACTTGAACTTGGTCAAGACATTTGAGTGTCATCCACTAAAAATGAAAAAATGTGTAAAACATATAAATTGTAGTACTCTAAATCTACTTTCAAAAATACTAGAGTTTTTACAAAATGGATAAGGTCAGGTGGGTCAAACCGTACACACATGAAAAATATTTCCTAATTTTTTAAAGAAAACATAACATATCTATTTTTCTATGCAACACAAAAGACATAGTTATATTTAGTATTTCACATATCCATTTGGTAGGATAATAGTTAAGAGTAATATCTAGAAGTTGTGTATTTTTTTGTTAATTTTACGATGAGTATTTTTTTTGTTAGGAATTATTAAATAGACTGCATCCTAAAATTTTGATACATGTTCGTGTGTTTAGCATAACTTGCATAAAAATAATTGAAAATTGTAACTTTTTTGAAAAAAAGTGTATATAATAAAGTGTAGAATAATTATATGTAATTTATTTTGAATTTGGTTAAGTATATCAAAATTTATTAAAAAAATGGTAGAAATATGTCTATGAGGAATGTCAAGGCATTGGTAAAACTAATTAAAGTTTACAATGTTAATATTGTCCAAAAAAAGAATAACTTATATGGTTGAAAAGCTAAGAAGACCTATAAGATTATGGTGGTAATTTTAGAGATACCCACTTCACCATTAGCATACTTGATGAAGACAAAGATGATAACTCATGTTAGAAGATGAAAAAATGTCTAAAGGAAAAAAAAATGGAGGGAAAAGAGTCTCCCAAGCCTTTGGGTCATTTTCCTAGGCTATCAATAAGCCATAACCCGACCCGATTTTTTGGATTCCAATAACCCAACAAGTTATGAAAATAAAAAATGCATTCAGAACTTGATCAGTTTCTACAAAACCTGATTGAGTTTTGTATTACTACTTCACAAGGTTTGATTGAGGGAGGGAGTGGGGGAGAGAGAGAGATAGAGAGAGATCAAGTTATGTATTATAATAAAAAAGTATCTATCATATCCTCTAATCCTTGTCTCCATCTCATCCTCTCTCTCCATCACTCCCTCTCTCTCATTTTCTCTCTTTATCCTATACCCATCTCTCTTTCTCCTATCCACTTCTCGCTCTCACTCTTTATATCATATCTCCTAATCTCTCTCTCTCTCTCTCTCTCTCTCTCTCTCTACCTCTCTCTCTCCTGCCCTCCCTCCCTCCTATCCCCCCTCCCTCTCTCTCTCTCTCTCTCTCTCTCTCTCTCTCATTCTCTCTTTGTCCTATCCCCCCCTCTCTTTGTCCTATCACCCCCTCTCTCTCTCTCCTATCCCCTTCTCTCTTGCTCTCACTCTTTCTATCATATCTTCTAATTCTTCTCTCCATCCCATCCTTTCTCTCTCTCTCTCTCATTCTCTCTTTGTCCTATCCCCCCCCCTCTCTCTCACCCTCCCTCTTATCCCACAATCTCTCTCTCTCTCTCTCTCTCTCTCTCTCTCTCTCTCTCTCTCTCTCTCTCTCTCTCTCTCTCTCTCTCTCTCTCTCCCCTTCTCTCTCACTCTTTCTAACATATCATCTAATTCTTCTCTCTATCCCATCATCTCTCTCTCGCTCTCTCTCTCATTCTCTCTTTGTTCCTATACCCTCCCTCTCTTTTTCCTATCCTCTCTCTCTCTCTCTCTCTCTCTCTCTCTCTCTCTCTCTCTCTCTCTCTCTCTCTCTCTCTCTCTCTCTCGCACTCTCATATGCCCTTTCTATCTTTCTCCCATCCCCTTTCTCTCTTTCTCCCATCCCCTAATCCTTTCTCCATCCTACATCTCTCTCTCTCTCTCTCTAATTATTTCTCTTTATCATATCCCATAATCTCTCATTCTCTCTCATATCTCCCCCCCTCTCTCTCCTATCCTCTTCTTTCTCTCTTGCCCCCATTCACTCTCCATCTCTCTTATTCACTCTCCCTCTTCGTATCCCCTTCTATCTCTTTATCCTATCCTCACCTTCTCTCTCTCATTCTCTCCATCACTCCCTCCTTCAATCTACCTTTGTGTAGTAATAAAATAGAACCTAATTGGGTTTTGTATAACTCAATCAGATTATACAAAACTCGATTGAGTTATTTTTCCATATGGATAGTGTAGTTAGAAATCAATAATGAGCAAGGTTGTGTATATTTCAAACCATTGGTCCTAGGATTGAATCATCTACTTTTTTCACTCTAGTTTTTTGGGTTTAGGCTAGAACCAACCTCCTTTTAGCTACAATGTACCTTCGATAGTATTGACCACACTGAACAGAAGCATCCCTAAGAGTATCTAAGCACCATCAGGCTACGATATTTGATCGAGCATTTCTCTAAGCTCATGGAAGGTATTGATGAACTGTTAGGTGCTCCAAGATTATGTTATCTAGGCCTATAACAACCTATCTCAATTTTTAAAGATTCAACTTTGTTTGGATTTGGCATCCGTATCTTGCCTATTGCCAAAAGTTACAATGTTGCTTAGTTAATATGAGCAAAGTTGTGTATATTTCAAACCGTTGGTCCTAGGATTGAATCATCTGCACCATTAGCTATGGTTGGTCAGGTTTAGCCTAGGACAAACCTTTTTTTAGCCACAACATCCCTTTGATAGTACCAACCACATTGAATGGAAGCACCCCTAAGGGTATCTAAGCACCACTAGGTTGCAATCTTTGATCATGAATTTCTTTGAGGTCATGCAAGGTATTGAAAAACTATTAGGTGCTATAGGATCACATTATCTAGGCCTATAATAACCTATCTTAGTTTTTAGAGATTCAACTTTTTTTGGATTTTGCATCTGTATCTCGCCTATTGCCAAAACTTGTAATGTTGCTCAGTTAAAATGAACAAGGTTGTGTATATTTGAAACTATTGGTCCTAGGATTGAATCATCTACTCTATTGGCTTTGATTAGTCTAGATTAGGCTAGGACCAACCTCATTTCAGCCACAATTTCCCTTTGATAATATCGATCACACTAAATAGAAGTGTCCCTATGGGTATCTAAGCATCATCGGGCTGTGATCTTTGATTGGGAATTTCTTTGAGCTTGTACAAGGTATTGATGAACTATCAGGTGCTACAAGATCATGTCATCTAGACCTATACCAACCTATCTTAATTTTTAGAGATTTGACTTTTTTTGGATTTGGCATCCATATCTTGCCTATTGCCAAAAGTTGCAATGTTGCTCAGTTAAAATGAGCAAGGTTGTGTATATTTCAAATTGGTTGTTCTAGGACTAAATTGTATGCTTTTTTAGCTTTGGTTAGTTAATTTTAGCTTAGGACCAACCTCATTTTAGCCACAATGTCCCTCCGACAATATCGATCACATTGAATGGAAGTGTCCCTAAGGATCTCTATGCACTATTGGGCTGTGATTTTTGACACAAATACAAAAATCATGAAATATTTTTACTTTTCATGTCTTATTACATCAAAATAAGTTACATATGATTACATGTTATAATGCATTTGATAAATCTGTTACATTTTCTATATAAAATAATGATTGTTCATGTGTTTGATTAATTGCAAGAAAGTAAATTGAAATACAAGTTTGTATGCACACATTGAACAAGTTGGATAGAAATCCAAGTTTAATGTATATCAAAATGAATAGTATATTATTTCATATCAATCATATAGTTACAAAAAGATGTTATGTCTGATCGGTACAATACAAAAGTCAAATGTATGTCATTGTCATGTGATGACCACAACAACATATGTATATCACTATCAATATCTATGACTGTGCAAGATCATCAAAATTGTGTTCTAAATTGTGGGTAGTTGAGTTTCTCATTATCTCATCCCTTTGGCCTACAATTGGACTAAATGATAATGATAATGGGATCTGTCATCGATGGGTGGGACTCCTAAAAAATAATGAGGTAGAGTGATAATGCGAGACACAACTACTAATGAATCAATGCTCATGAGAGGCACACCTTGTATGGTAACTGATAAAATGTTAGCATTATAGAGTGGCATTAGGGATTCCAAATAGAGTTTAAAAATAAGAAAATGTACTACAGCCTGAGCTAGATCTCCCATGCTAGAAGGAGGTACAACCATTGATGAATCAATGCTAGTATGAGGCATTACCTATATGGTAAGCAATATAATGTTAGAATTGTAGAGTAGGCAAATGTTAGGGATTCCAAATAGAGTAAAAAAAAAAAACATACTATAGGCTGAGCTAGATCTCCCATGCTAGTAGGAGGTACAACCATTAATGAAGTAGTGCTAGTATGGGGCACAACTTGTAGGGTAAGTGATAACATTTTAGCATTATAAAATGACATTAGGGATTCCAAATAAAGTAAATTAAAAAAAAACATATTCCAACCTGAATTGGATCTCTCATGCTAGCAAGAGGCACAACCACTGATGAATCAATGTTGGTATGAGGCACAACCTATATGGTAAGTGATAAAATGTTAGAATTATAGAGTAAGCATTAGGGATTTCTATCACACACACAAGCAATCCAAATTGAGATCACAAGAGGTTTCAACTAAGACTCTACATACATACCTCTAGCCTTTTTGTTGTTTGACCCCATCTTTAATGCTCGGGACTCCTAACAAAATAAAATGGGAAAGGATTTGCATGAAGTCTCAAAGAGTGTTGTAATAGGTAAAAGATATATAACATATGTTAATAATTACTATAAAATGGAATTTTTTTTTTTACTCATTTGTAAATACAACTATTTAATATGTATATAAAAAAAAATCCATACTATAACCTAAAATTTATGAGAAGGAAAATATAATATTTTACCTCTTCCATTTCCTAAACATCGACATTCTTAGGTGCATTCATCAACTCTACAAAACTAAATTATTTCTACATATATACAAAAAAAAAGTCAACGTGTATTCATCAATATTAAACTGTACATGTATATACATTCATTCATAATAAATTTCAAAATATAAACTTGACTTGTATTTAATACCCTTTTTTTTGTTTTGGTGTTCTTGTTGATTTCCTTCCCTTTCCTCTAGACCTTGAGCTATGTGGAGTACCCTAAAGAAGAAAAAAATATAATATAAGAGGAATCAATAAGACACATCATGAGTTCAACTCAAATCATAAACTTGATAGGCATGCAAGCTATGATACCGCATAGCTCTCAAGGCCAAAGTTAATGGAAGAAATTGTGGCATCATCAATTTGAAAAATTTCAGCCCCTGATAAACCCTATAAAATAGTAAAGAGTATTGTTATAAATATGAGATAATGTTGTAAATGGAAATAAGACACAATAAAAACAAGAATATCATAGGAGGGAGATAAGAAACAAGAAGGAGTTGAAGGACAATATTGGAAGGATAGTTCAAAGATAGGAAAAATTGGGGCTAAAAAAGACTAAGGCCTAAATTGAAAACAAAGAGATTGAGAAGGAAAAGAGAGGTGCGAATGAACTTTTGGCACATTGTCAAGAAATAAAAGTGGAGATTCACGATCTTCACACTCCTACAAGACACCCTATGTGATATGGAGGTTCTTCAATGCCGATGGGTATATGGAGGATGAAATGATGAGATTCATTAGATGGAGTTTGGGTATGCTAGAAGCAAGATATGTGGATGAGAATTGGATGGATTTGTTGAATTTGGGAGGGTTTCAATGATGGTAGGAGATGGAAAGGTATTATTGTACTTTTAAGAATACCAATTAAGAAAGAATATTTCAAAGCCAATGTATTCTTGTACTTTTGAGAATATTTTAAAAAATTTACCTCGGGTTTTCTTGTTCCTAGGCTCACACCTCTAGCAAAATGAATACTATGTGGTGTTCTCATACTGCTTGCTACACCCTACATTGCATATTGTTTGAACATATCAATCTAAAGTGCTCTATAAAATCAAAAAAAAAATTACTTTTATAATATTTAGGTGATTAAATAATATCATGTAAAAAATCATGAGGTTCATTAGATGGGGTTTGGGTAATGCTAGGAGCAGGAGATGTGGATGGAAATTGGATGGATTTGATGAATGGGAGGGTTTCAACGATGGTAGGAGATGGAAGAGGATCTATAAGTGGATTGTTAGTGTCCTACCAATTAAGAAATAATATTTTAAAGCTAATCTATTATTGTACTTTTAAGAATATTTAAAAAACTTTACCTTGGGTGTTCTTGCTCCTAGCCTCACACCTCTAGCAGAACGAGTATTATGTAGTGTTCTTGTACTACTTGTTGCACCCTACATTGCATATTGTTTGAACATATCAATATAAAGTGCTCTCTAAAATAAAATAAATATTTACTTATACAATATTTAGGTGATTAAATAATATCATGTCACAACTCATGAGGTTCATTAGATGGGGTTTGGGTAATGCTAGGAGCAAGAGATGTGGATGGGAATTGGATGTATTTGATGAATGAGAGTGCTTCAATGATGGTAGAAGATGGAAGAGGATCTATAAGTGGGTTGTTAGTGTCATACCAATTAAGAAATAATATTTTAAATCCAATGTATTTTTGTACTTTTAAGAATATTTAATAAACTTTACCTTGGTTGTTCTTGCTCCTAACCTCACACCTTTCGTAGAATGAGTACTCTATGGTGTTCTCAAATTGCTTGATGCACCCTGCATTGCATATTGTTCACATATCAAACTAGAGTGATTTATAAAATAATTATTTTTTTACTTTTATAATATTTAGGTGATTGAATAATATCATGTCAAAACTCAAACAAACAAACTTGTGTATCCTATCCACCAAAGACCATCGCCATCAAATCATCTGTGAGTGTGAAATCCCCACCTTTGTATGAATAACAAGTATGCACACACTATGTACATGGATGAGATGACACTCCATTCTCAGAAACCTCCATATCTATCCTATCACACATGTGCTGATAGGTAAAACAAAAATGTAGATTGGTCGCCGAAGACTGTAATGATGCACGTGATGATGAGGATGACACTAGTATTTTAGGTGACACAAGAAGAGATGACACTAGTGGTGCATGTGACACAAGCAAAGATAACACTGGTGGTGTAGGCAATGTTGATGGAGTTGTTGTAGGCTGTGATGATCAAGGTGCCATAGGTGATGATGATGGAGCTGTCACATGTTGTAATGACCCTGGTGCAATAGGTGATGATGATAGAGATGTTGCATGCTATGATGACCCTAAAGATGCATCTGATGATGGTCAGGGTGCCATAGGTGAAGGAAAACCACCCAATTGTGAGCCATGCTCAATGATAACATCTATCAATGATGTAGTCACATGAAGAGTTTGTAAATCAATAGACTCTTTTGCAATTGATGGGAGCACAACATGAGACATGGTTTTTCATGTCGTATGTCTCCTCTCATTTTGTGGTACCACCCTATAAGCCTCAGGTCTATCCTATGTAGAGCCTCTCCCTCTACCCTAGTACTAACGGATGTCAAAGTAATTTGGCTTCTCACCAAAGATGAACTCACAATATAGCTTTCCCAAAAAATATAGAGGCATCTCAAAATTATTACATGGTGGTAGGTCAAATACCATTTACCACCTATCCCAAAAACATGATCTCATCTTAGCATGAGTGCACCAATGAATAGGAAAAGTTTTTGTTGTGTACAATAGGGAGTTGCCAGATATAGGATTGGTGAAAAGAGAATATATAGTACCTTTCTCTATGTATTTATCTTTCACTTGCTGATATGATAACCCATCAACATAAAATGCATGACACCTATCCTTCTATGTACCCCATTTTGTAACCTCCCTAGACACCTCATTTGAATTTTGGGCTATTTGTTCAAGTGTATTTGCTAGGATTGAGTGGTGAGAAAGTGTAGATGATTGCAACCTATTGACCATTTGGGTAATGTTAGCACTATTTTGTGAGAGGCAGTTTATGAGGTCCTCTTGTGTATTGGTTAAATGATGTAATTGTATGTGCATAGGGTTTATAGAAAGCAGTGGTTGTTGAACAGGAATATTGAGTGGAGGGTTTTGTGGTAGTGTCACTATGGGTGGAGGGTTTTATGGTTGTGTCACAATAGATGGAGTGTTTTGTGGTTATGTCGTGATGGATGGAGGGTTTGATTTTATAAGATGTGGTCTGTCTTCTCTCCCTCATTTTCTTGGATTCCTTGATGCATCCATATTAATTTTTTTAAAAAAAATTTAAAAATACAAAACCAAATTAGAAAATTTGATAAGAAATATATAAATGATGAATATAATGAAGACTTAACTTGTTTGTGGGGTGCCATCGATGGAGATGCAATCAAAAATTATTTTTTATGGTAAAGCCGATTGGGTTTTGCTGTTGTCCTATGTAATTCATGTTGTTGTTATTGTTTGAAGGTATACAAATGCCCTCAAATGAAGACAACAGTCACAATATATACTTTATAAAAATTGATTAGGTTTTCTAAAACCCGATTGGGTTATGTAAAGTATATAATTCAAAAAACTCGATCAGGTTTTTTGAATTATATTATTTAATAACCCGATTGGGTATTACAAAACCTAATCAAGTTTTGTAAAGTATAATGGCCAGGCTTGGATACCAAACCTGGCTAGAATTTCACTTTTAAATAACTTGATCAGGTTTTCAAAAACTTGATCTGGTTATTGAAAATTTGTCTTATTTTTGGGGGGTGTCCACTTTTTTGTACACCATGTATGTGCACTTACCTTGATACTATGTTTACAAATTAATTTTGATGTTTATCAAATGGAAAAATACCTAGTACAATTATTGCCAATATTATGTGCTCCCTCTTTATGGACATCAAAGGAGGAATGTTATTGTTAATAACAAAAAAATTCCAAACCGAGTAAATAGATCTCATCTCTCCAAATGGATTGACACTGTCTGCTACCAATGAAAGCTATAGATTATGAGGCTCCTCTTTAAATATTGGCCACCTATCTTCTATGTTCTTAAATGCATAACCATCCATAGGCATTCACATAATATCATCTTGACTTCTATTACATGCATGGTAATCCATAAATTGTGCCAAGCTAGTACACCTAAATAATTGTTGTAGACATAGAATAATGGGAATGTGCTGAATAACCTTGTAAGGCACCTTTTTCATTATTTGATCTGATCGATATCTACAAATGTGACAATTAGGGAATTCTGTTGCAAATTCATGTTATTTATGATATATAATATGATCATTGGGATATGCATGTATTGTTTGATACTCCATTCCAATGTATTTCATAATGGTCAATAATTCTTAGTAAGAGCGAGGTAGAATGATTGATGGTGGTAACAAACACTCACTTATCAACCTATGGAAAAACATTGCTATTAATATAAAGAAAATTAATGGTACACTAACATAGAAGATGATCAAAATGATACTATACCTTAGCATAAGTGAGATTGCTACATTGGATATACCATTCATAACCTTGAAGTTTACCAACAATAATATATCAAAGAGAAGTGTTATTTGGGAGGCTTGGTATAAGGGCTTGTATGCCTTTTTAATTAAAGGTATATCAAGGTTCTCTTTGTCATCATCATTAGATGCATGACTATCATCATCTTCATCAGTTGCGCTAGTAAAATATTCTTAAATCCTATTCTCTAGCACATTATCAGTTGCACCAATACCAAAATCTCAATTGTGTTCTTTGTCTCAAGATCATCTCCTTCCATGGGAGCATTACCTTTTTCTTCAATATTCACACCTCCATGTTCCACTAGTTTGAAATTGACATTCACCAAAGGACAAAAATCCTTTCCCCCTTCAATGTGATCATGTTGCCTACATGTCTTTGAGATATTGTGATTAGATCTCTTTGATTCTTTAAACCCTTGCATTTTTTGCAAGGACAATAACATTTTCCATCACTGTTTCTTTTGAACTGAGACCACAATCTAGCAATTGACACCTTATTTTGTTCTAGGGTTCATATTGTTAGGTGTGGACTTTCTTCACAAACAAATATTCGGGCTATAAAATTATATAAAATATAAGGATACAAGCATTAGTAGTATCTTGTATATAATTGATAATAATAAAATAATTAAATATTACGATATCTTTAGTAAAGACAACATCTAAACAAATCAAATGAATTATACAATATAAATATTGGCATTGATTTTGAACAATATTATATATTGGCATTGATCAAGAAACAATGGTGGTGGGATAAACTTGAATTTCTAACATGCACGATGTACAACCAAGGTCTTCCCAAAAAAAGGTAATGATTAAGACATCCAAACATTACATAAATAGCAGTATCTATAAGAACTAGACATACTTTAATATGTAAGATAATGATGCCTATTTATTTATTAGAAACATTATCAAAGTCCTATATATGAATGTTATAAGGTTTCATGGTTGAAATATCAGCTTTGGTCTCTTTCAGTATGTTCATACTAAAAATATTTAACCTAGAACCATTATTAATTAAGGTCCTATGAATGTGATTACCATTAATAAGGACAATTAGGATAAGGGAATCTATTGGTCTTGAAATTATTTAGGAGGTAAATAATATTGAAACTTATATTAATAAATTACATGCTAGAAGAGGAATGGTCATAGTTCATTAAATCTTTATCTTTAAAGGGGGAAGAAATGAAATAAAAAGAAGTTGAAGTTTGATCCTTAGCCAAAATATCTTCATAAATCAGGCACATATTAGGAGAAGAGTTAAGATCAATCTCAACTCTCCTCCTCAAAGAGAAAGACATTGAGAGAAAGGTTTAAAGCATATTCTTACTCTAATATGTCCTTACAAGGTGATATAAGAGAGGAAAAAGAAACATCCCACATATTAGATTAATTCTTTATAGCAGTAACATAATGTAAATACAAGTTAATAGGAGGATCTTGTTTTATCGAAAAAGTGATCTTAAATCAATTTAACAATAGAAGGGATAAGTCCATATAAAGTGGATCTAGATGTATGTAAATTCATATACAAGAGGTTATAACTATCAATACATACAAAATAGATCTTGATAACACAAACGCATAGAAAGAGAATCTAACACCCAAAATAAGGAATATAATCCATGGAAGTGTCAGATACATCAAAATGCAACATAGGTGAACCTACACACACAATGATGTAAATTTAGGAAAACACATCTAACTAGATAAATATCATGTAATAAGGTGGATGTAGATAGAAAAGGAAATCTAACACTAAATGTAACAATGAACCTATAGAAAGATGATTGAACCGCCAAATCAAAATGTATGAAGCATGAAGAAGGGGGTTCACAAAGATGTAACATATAATTTAGAGATAAATTAAATGATACATCAGTCAAGAAATTATACATTACTATAAGAATCTTTAAAACCTTGTAACAAATGAAACATGATTAGCACATGATAGGATGCCAATTCATGAAGATTCATAACATAGGATATCAAAAAACTATCAAAATGAAACTAGTTTGGATTTGGGAGCCCAAAAACCTTTATTTATAGACTATGAAAATTATAAAACTCTAGCTATAGGTCAAATTGGGGTATAAATCTAAATAGGTTTAATCTATAACTAGGTATTGTATTAATATGATTTTGGTCTTGTAATAACTATAAATTTTGCATACTTTCAGATAAAAGTGTCATAGTAGATGCATGATTTCTTTGTGTAGAGATTAGGGAAGGTTTAAAGATTTTTGTTCTTGTGTGAAATTTCCCTCTCATGGGTCTACACAATAACCCTGATTCCTATAAGGAATGGACCAAGAATTGGTGAATATCTATTATTGCATCCAAATACATTGAATCAACATCCAAGAAATGTGACAGAGGCTTGAGTATAATCTATATGGTGTTTGGAGGGTTGTAGTCATTCATGGGATGTTGAAGAAACCTTTGGAAGAGTAGAATAGGTGAGATACTAGAGTTTGGAAGATAGTTACTAATTTTTTTTAATCTATCTTTGCAAATGAGAAAAGTCTAAGTATATGGAGTCAATGATATGAAGACTAAGATATATGATAGCATTGATATTTTAAATTTTTGTTCATATTGTATGAGTGTCTAAAAATAATATGTAAGTTGATTGTGTTTATACTATAAAATATTTTCAAAGAAGCATTAAGTTCAAACTTTAGATATAAGGAGTATAGTACTTTAGAGAATCAGAATTGATTTAAATGCAAGTCTACGGGTGTCATTGATAAGAGATAAAACAAAAGGGCTTATTGTGAAGCAAGGTGTTATAGTAAGGTTGAAGATGTGTTAGAGATTTTAGATGTGAAGTATGATTTATAGTCGGTTTGTATTGTAAAATATGAGAGTTGTAATAAGTGATTTTTGAGCTATGAGAATATCATTGTCAATCTTGAAGATGAGTCTATTTTGCCTAATTCCTATCATTCATGTTGTTGAGAGAAATATTTTGTATTATGTATGCAAATGATATTGGTGATTCCTTAGGCTTTGTGCCCTTAAAATGTTGTACACTTTTTTATTTGTGAGGTTGGATTAGGACATTAGATTCTAGTAGCATTCCACACCATGGTTTGTGTCATCTTGGGTTTTCAATGTACATCATAAAAGCTTCATTAACCTTACCTTTTGAATGATAGTACAAACTGTGCAAGCCTTTTTGTATGAACTTTTTGGATCAAATTCAGTGATCCCTAGTCATGATGAGTGATAAACTTATTATTAGTATAGTGTATAGAGTTTATATTAATTTTATAGATATACAAATAAAATGTAATTTTATACTTGCCAAAAGTGATGCAGGAGCATCCAGAGGTATAAGGCAATCTTGTGTCACCCAAAAAAATGTACTTAGACTTAGTTTCTGTTTCATGTGTTTTCATTTCTGGATGCCCATTTGGGTTAAATAAAGGTTCCAACTCTCATAGTTCCACTATTAGTGTTCTAGGTTAGAGTTTTTAATCACCTTGGGATATGTGTAAATGCCAAAAAAAATAGGAGTATGTAATTGAGCCATCATTTTGGTGAACTAGAAGGTGTAAATTGGCCAGATGAATGTAATTGTAATTTAGAGCATTCTAGAAAAAGAATCAGGTCAAAAGGCCCAACGGTTTGAAAGTTATCGCAGTTTTTCAGTTTTTGGAGAAATCCTAAGAATGCTTCAAAGTTAGATTAGGGGCATTAAATGACCCCGAACAGGGCCAAAAAATGGGGGATGAGCAAAGCTATCCATAAGGCTATAGAGCACTTTGAGAGCTTTTCAAAAATGTAAATGATTCGTCAATTGGAGCTACAGTTCAAAAGTTATGCCTCTCGAAAGTTCGATTACCATTTTTGGATCCTTCTAATTTTGTGCCGACTTCTAATGCAACTTCTAGAGCCTTCTATTTGGTTGGTGGATGTCAACTAGCACTTTCTAGAATGTATTCCTAATCCTTAACCCTCTGGGATCTATTTAAGAACATTTCTAGCATTGTAAAAGGCAGTTCAGAGTGGAGTTTAGGAGAAGAAATTATCTCCAGTTTTATGCTATTGTAAGCCCATAGGGCCTATTTTGGAGTCTGTTTCTCTGCACTAAGTGTACTAGCATATTTTTATAGTTAATAAATTTTTCCCTTTCCTATTGTGTCCACTCTGTGCTTGGGTCGTGTCCCCATCAAAAAGAAAATTGATGCAATGATCTAAATAAAATTAAATATAATTTCCTTACAATAAGATAAAGATTTCTTTATAAGCACATACTTCTTCCAACTCTATAGTTTTGAGATCTTGAATTTTATAATCAAGTCATAATAATTTTTGTTAATGAAATATACTTAACTATTTAATAAAGAGATAAATACAAAAATAAATAATAATAATTTGAAGGATTCAATCTATATTTCATTAGACAATTAGAAAATAGAACTGAAATGTTCCAAAAAAATCCAATAAAATATGATTTGTACAATAAGTCACTATTTATTAAGAGCATGGAACTTAACTCTCAGATCCATTCTTTATTTTTTATAGGTAATGAGTCTAAGTTTAGAATATTTTATTATTATTATTATTATTATTTGAGATTAATTAATATGTGTTAAGGTCAAGTAGACTCAAACCCAAGACATTGTAGATGAGATGCTCACAATTTACTCAGCATTGGGTATTTGAATCCTCCTCTAGTTTTGGTAGTTGTTTTGAAAGATTATGATTTCTTGCCTAAAACCCAAAAATAGGGCTACAAGGAAGAGCCCTCATTAGGTTAGTTTTGTAGGATTGGAAAATTTTGTAAGAAGATCATGGTGATTAATAATTAAGGATATTTCATCATAAAAAAAGGTCATTCACCGTCAAACCCTAGAATAGTTAATTTTTTAAATTTTTAGAAATCTGATGTAAGCAATAATTATGGGACAATTGTATAGCAGGAGGATTTTAGGCTTCCATGAAAGGACTACAAGAAAACTTGTGAGTAAATGTGAAGAAAATACTATGCTTGAGAAATTCTAAAAGTGATTCCCTTTCAATGTTTTGGTGGAGAACTCAATGTCAAATTGAGGATGAACATTTCACAATACCAAAATAAAAACAAAACCCACTACCTATTATTGAATTAACATGGGAGAGAAAATGTGTTCCACAAAGGAAAAATGTCATTTAGTATGAAAAATTTCATACTTTGTTTCCTGGAATGTGCAAGGAAAAAACTAGTGTTACCTGTTGACCTAAAAAATGTGGATGATAGAATCATTGAGATTTTTTTTCATACATCTGATTACATTTAATGTATCTATTTTAATGGCTACATGTCATGCTTAGAGTGGCGCTTCAAAAGAATACCCCTATCAAGTCATGCTTAGAGTAGTTCTTTAATCTAGTCAATCAAGTCAAAGAATACACCTACTATTTATCAAAACACATTCCAATTGATTGACATGAATAAATTTTTGATGAATAGAGGGGAAGCAATGCACTTAAGAAAATTGTTTTCTGAAAACCCTTACCTTCAATGGTTCTATAAAAATCTTCGTGAAGCCTCCCTCCCGTGCGCCCACACTTTTCTGTGTGTTGAAATTTCAATGCTAAACTTAATGTTCATCAAGATTTCAATGATAAACTTAATTGTCATTGAAATTTTGAC
Organism: Cupressus sempervirens; assembly: GCA_028749045.1. Lineage (NCBI taxonomy): Eukaryota > Viridiplantae > Streptophyta > Pinopsida > Cupressales > Cupressaceae > Cupressus > Cupressus sempervirens. Next base: position 740,691,013 of record CM053786.1, read on the forward strand.
ATTATTGGAATTATTTTTTTTTTAAAATGAATTTGACAAGCCAAATTGGCCTTTCGTCAAAAATTTAGGTCGAAAATGCAACCCAAATGTACTAGTGTAGCCACTCTAGAGAAAACCTGCTTTGTTATTTTCACTTCCTACAAAAGAATCATATCAGTATTAAGTTCAATGATCTTTTGTTTAATTTCATACTACTTCATGGGGCTATTAAGCCCTCTCACATTCTAGGATATGATCTTCATCTCTTATGATTTCGGGTTTGCTTTTGCATTTTTTTTCCCCCTATGCTATATCCTTTTATGTTTCCTTTTGGTGGATGTTTCTTATCAAAGGTCTCCCAAACCTTGTGGTTGACCCAACATCAACCCTATTTCCTTCTCTTGGCTTTCTCTTCAGGATCATCCATTGAACATCATTTTTGAGGAAGTCAAGACTTGGGCCTCTGAGGTGGGGGAAAGTATTTTAGCAACACCTGGGGGTGAGACCACTAGGGTTCCATTTGTGAGTGGTGAGCCATTCCCCATGTTTAGGAATGAGTTACAAAGGCTAAGAACACCATCTAGCTTCTTTTATTGGTTCATTAGTTCTCCAATAGGTTGAGCCAGTTGCAGGGTTTGCGTGTCAACAATATCTCCCTCTTCATGCTCTTCTATATCCATTTTCTCAGTTTGATCATATAGGACCTCCTCGCCCTGCCCATCAACATCCTCCTTCGCAAGGGTTTTAGACTTCTCACCTTCTTTTTAAAGGGCTTCATTCAGATCATGCAGATCCTCCACACAAGTTTCTATCAAACTTACTAGTTCTATATTCTCTTATCTTTTCAACTGGTTAACCATTTTAGTTGTTTTCAAGCTTTCAACCACCACCACACCTGGTGAGAAACTTTGTTCTTGAGTTTCTCACCCTTCAAAAAATCTGTAAACAAATGGCGAAATATGTTGCATTTTTAACAAAAGGGAGAAGCATTCTCATAGACTAATGGTTGTGACCAAGTACACCTTTTAGATTTTAGATCCATCATGGTCAGCAAGGGTTTGTTCATACCTACATTCACACAAAACCTAGAAAATCCTAGTTTAGTCTTTGAGCTAGTCATTATATCCGTTCTTATGAACTATCTAAAGGAGTTTCCAATCCATGTAAATATGTGCTCATCCTAGAACTCCAAGGGGAGTCTAGACAATCTTATCTAAACTAGGGAATATTTGTAGAGATCACTCTCCGGGTTGAACGCCGATTTCCATTTGATAAGAAAAAACTAGTTCTTGCCAAAGTGCCAAGAGCTCACCATGACCAAATCATAGTCTCTTTTCACAATGAATCTAAACAGAAAGAGGGAGCCAACCATCATAGAGATGGAAACTAAAATTGTAAGTTTCCACCTTGTCAAGCATCATTTTCTTACCATATGCACTGTAGTTCCAAATGAGAAAAAATTCCCAACACGGCACATGGTAAAACTTGAGGAAATTGAATAAACCATTGAGTCAGGTAGTGAAATCAGAGGTCTAGTGGCCTCTAAGGAAAATGTGGGTTCCTCTCCAAAGTTCACAGGGATCTTGGATCCAACAATAGCCCCAAGCTAGTTTGACTTTGAGGTTATTGCTACATCAACTGCCATTGTGGGACCACCAAGGGGTTTGGGGCCCAAATAGACACAATCATCAGGAATGACACATGGTTTCATCAGGCTAGGATTTTCCCCTTGATATAGGATGCAAGAATTCTAGGACTTAGCAAACAAAACCAGTTCTACATCTAGACACATATGGGCTAGCTCCAGTTGGGGCAGGGGGGGGGGGTGTGGAACAATGGGGGGGGATCCACCCCCCTAAATATTGAGAGGGCATGGAACTGGGGTGAAAGTCAAGGGCGAGAAAGTTGTAGAGCAGTTAGAAACTTATCATCAAACAAAGCTTTTAACATTCATTTCTTCTTTTATTTTATCTTTGATGTTTGTTGAAGATAACTTGGCTAATAGGCACATATTTACTATCTTTGGCATTCTCCTTTGGCTCTTGTGGTTTTGATCTTTTGAGATGATGCTTCTTGTTAGTTTTTTGAGCACAAAGATGATGTGCCCCTACAATAAAAAATAAATGGGTTTAGCTCTAAGTAGTTTTTTTTAATGTTATAAATATTTCATTAATCTAAAGAACAAAGACAGGATTTTTATTTACTTGATAGTTCCCCATCATCTACTACAACATTTTGTTTAGCCCCAACCTCAACATGCTCAAAACTAACATCATGCTTGACTCCGTCACCATGATGTTCTGTATACTCAAAAAAATTCAGATAAAGGTTACACCAATTGAAATTTAAGATGTTATATTGTATTAATAATTACATAATTAATTTTCAGTACTAATTAAATATATACCTCTATCATTTTTTGAAATTAACATGAAATATATTATTTCTCATGAAGTTCTCAATTTGAGTTATTATTCCTGTGTCTGAACTGATGCACTTGAATATTCTACATCTCTTTGGGCATTGGAAAATGTGCAATGGTGGGAAATCACTACTTTATAGCCTTTCTTGAAGCCAATTTGTTTGTCCTCTTTTGTGTGCACTAGATTAAATTCAATGCCCTATATTTTTTTGCATAATATCATCAATATTGAATGTATTCCTTTAAAAAAAAATTATATTAAAAAAATTGATACAAATTGTATTTATTGCTACTTACAAGTCGTGAATGGATTTTCATGTATTCACCAAAGCCAAGATGATGTTGGCCAACCTTATCTTTTCTAGCTTGTGTAGCATTTGATGTATCTTGCAACATATATGTAGGAGTTGATGAAATCCAACTCCACAGTCGCCAAGATCACCTACATGCAAATAGCTTGCTGAAGAGAAACCGAAAGAGCAAGAGCATGAAGCAAACAATGCAAGAGGAAATATTTCACAATAGGAAAATGAGATTGCTATGTGAATGGAATGATTTACAATGAGAGAGAGGCCATTTAAAAGGCCTCATGGAAGCTTGTAGAACAAGCTGGAAGGAGGTAGAGGACAAAAATGACAACTCAGCACATATCCTCAAAAAGTGGAATATGCTAAAAAAGGAGAAAACTCCCGAGTTGTCAACAACAACCACTACATGCATTAAATACTAAATATGCATTAACCTAAGTAAGCTTAAGTAATAGAATAAATAATTAATAATTAATTATTTACTCTAACACCCCCCCTTAAGTGCAACTTAGGGAAATGCCTTAAGCTCACAAAACTAAGATGAAATGCAAAATGGGTCCCGGCAACGAGGCCATGTTAGGTACCCATGTACAATGCAAGAAGAATGCAACCTCTGTAAGCGAGGAAAGAGAGAAAACCACATGGGAAAAACCCTCCCCCAAAAAAGAGGTAAAAACAACATGCTAAATAAAACATGAAGTGAAGGAAGGAAGGCCTCAACCAATCCCCCCAAGGAGAACTTCCGCCAGAAATGTTTCAAGAGACTCTCTCAAAACCATAAGTACAACCAGCCCCCCCATGAGAATAGACACCAAGCCCCGCCCATAATGATGGAGCTCCTATAGAAATGATTGAACCAATGAAACTCCAATTCGAAAGGAACAAAGGCACGTAACAAGGAAATCCCTGCGTGAGAGGAGCAATTGGAAAGCCTAGCTGATGTCCAGAAGAGAATGTATGAGGAACCGAAATGGGAATCCCTAAGGCAGGTGTGATGACATTGTCATGAATGTCCACTGAAGTCTCTGCAAAAAGTGTACCTGGAGTCTTAATAAATGAAGCTGGAAGATCAGGTAGAGTGGAAGGAGAATCTTGTAGAGAGGAAAAGCCCTCAACTGGTTGTGGTGTGGCAGTCAAAATAGGGATCTCAGGAACAATACAAAGGTTCAAGTGTCCTGACTGCATCACACGATGCTCCTGCGAAAGAGAAGTAGTGTGCTCCAACAATGGAGATGGTGGACCAAAGTGTGAGAAGGTATAGAGATGAGTGGAAGGATCAACTGCCCCTGTAGCAATAAGATCTCCTGTAGCACGATCTCGAATGAAGACTGAATCAGCAGTGAACTCAACTGTCTTCCCTGATCCACTGCGTGTAATCTGAGAAATTGAGAGAAGGTTGGCAGACAAAGATGGAACATACAATACATCATTGAATATATCATCTTGGATGGGAACTGAACCTTTCCCATAGACTGGTAATGCAGTGTTATTCCCCATGAGAATGTGAGGAATAGGAGAAGCCTCAAGAGTCGAGAAGACACCTTGAGAAGATGTCATATGGTGAGAAGCACCTGAATCCAGTATCCAAGGAACCTGTGAAGAAGATGCAATGGAAGCCTGTAATGCATGACCCTTTCCAAGATCTGATGTAGATGTTGAAGAGGTGGAAGAAGCCTGAAAAGAAGACCCTTGTGAGGTAGAAGAGGATGGAGAGGAAATAGTGCTCTTCTGAAGGAGAGCGTGCAAATCAGCAATCTGTTTCTCATAGCCATCACATCTCTTCTGAAAACAACGTGCCTCATCATGAGATCCTTTCCCACAATAGGAACAGGTAGGAGTTGCGGTCTTCTTTTTCTCCTTCTTGTTAGAAGATGATGAACTAGTAGAAGAGGGATCTGATAGCTGCTTCAACTTCTGTTCCTGTGTAACCTTGGAAAGCAATGCCTGTGACTGAGAACTTGAAAGTGAATCCATTTGAGTAATCTTCGATTGTTCACGGGTTAACCGATTACAGAATATCTCAAATGAAGGCATCCTATGTCTATCACCCAAGGCATCCATAGTGGAGTAGAAAGTGGAAGAGAAGATCTGATACTGTCCCTTTAATTTTGAGAGTACCAAAAAGATACACTCATCATCTGTTTTGTTCTTCCCACATCCCTGCAAAAGTGTACGTAGAGATTTGAACTTCATCAAGAAGTCCTCAATGGTGGGAAAGTGATCAGGTGTCAAAGAAGTTAATTCTGCATGCAACTGAAGTGCTCGGAACTCATTCACTTGTCCAAACAAAGCCTGAAATCTTAGCCAATAAGCCCGTGGAGTAGTCAAACCATCCAGGTGAAACAACAAGCTGTCTGAAATGTTGAGTGCAATAAGCCCCATGGCTTCATCCATCTTGTTCTTGTGCTGTAGAATCTCATAAGGTCATTGGAGATTAGGCTGATGCTCATCCAGACAAGACCATAGACCTCTTGACATTAGAAGTCTAGTCATTTGTGCCTTCCATGTGTGGTAGTTGTGTGGTGTGAGACGGGATATAGATGGATCCGCCATTGAGAGAAAGAAGAAGACAGAAGTAGAAGGGTCTTAACTGAAGTAAATTATAGAAAATAAAGACACCCCCCCACAAACGTACAAAAAATATCTCCCAAATACCACAAAAAAACAACTAAGGAGAGCAAAAAGAACTGGAAAGGAACCTGGATTTGTTGTGCAGACAAATCCTCTACTTTGACACCAAAAATGGAAGCTCAAACGAACTCAAAATTGTGCAAAACTAGCACCAATGTGTCCGTCTCTGAGTCAGCTTTCCGACGCTTCTTTCGGATCAGAAAAAGACCTCCGTATGCTCAAGTTATAGCCAAAAAACCGACTGCTACTCAAAAAAATACACTTGCTAGAAAATTACAGACACTGGCATAAATTTGACGGCCGTATGCCCGTCACAAACCTGTCGCTGGAAAAAAAACCGTCATGGCAAGGTGATGTCCAATGCCGGGAAAGTGACGTCAGCTCACCAGAATATGACGTCAGCACATCTGTTAGCAGCCACGTGGCGGTCGGTGGTTGGAGAGGCCGCAGGGCGGCGGAGCAGCGAAAATCATCGGTGGCGGTGGCACCCGGGAGGAAAACCCGGCGGCGCCGCTGTGTACGGTGGTGGAGGCAGCTGCGCCCGAGCGGTGGATGTTCAGGGTGGCGCCGCAGCGGGAGGCGCTGACGGAGCGGAGTGTTGTCGGTGGGCCTGACGCTTCTGCGGTGGTGGCGGAGGCTCCGCTGCGGCTGCGGAGAGCGGAGGCGGTGGAGTCCGACCGCACGGCAGGAGTTTCGGGTGGAGCGCCCGGGAGGAGCGGCCTGTCGGAGGTGCGTGGGCAGTGATCGGGTGGCCCCACGGTGGCGTGTTGGCGCTGCTGCGGTGGTGCCCGTTAAAAATTTTTTTTTTATATATTTGCACTGTCGCGCGTCCGTATGATGGTACGACCAGACCCTGAGAAAAAAAAATTTGCCTTCCGGAGCTCTGTCTCCAAAAACGGAAAGTTTTATATGAATTTTGACTGTAAATGGCCTTCCGGATCCAATGGTGATGCCCGTTTGGGCTGAAAGTGCTCCAAAAATTCGCTCTAGCCCTGATTTGAAGAAAAAATGCACAAACAAACTAGGGTTTGTGACTTCAAATCACGGCTTCACAAATCCTTCAAACAAGAAGCAGCAGGGAGGCTCTGATACCATGTAGGAGTTGATGAAATCCAACTCCACAGTCGCCAAGATCACCTACATGCAAATAGCTTGCTGAAGAGAAACCGAAAGAGCAAGAGCATGAAGCAAACAATGCAAGAGGAAATATTTCACAATAGGAAAATGAGATTGCTATGTGAATGGAATGATTTACAATGAGAGAGAGACCATTTAAAAGGCCTCATGGAAGCTTGTAGAACAAGCTGGAAGGAGGTAGAGGACAAAAATGACAACTCAGCACATATCCTCAAAAAGTGGAATATGCTAAAAAAGGAGAAAACTCCCGAGTTGTCAACAACAACCACTACATGCATTAAATACTAAATATGCATTAACCTAAGTAAGCTTAAGTAATAGAATAAATAATTAATAATTAATTATTTACTCTAACAATATATAGGTAGAATTTGAAATATGTTAGAAATATGTATATTATATAATATAAATATTATTTATTTGTGCATAATTACATTAATACTACCACATACCTATTTTTTTTTGGCTAGTGGTTAAATTCCTTTATCTTTTAGTCTTTTTTTTTTCTTCTTCAATGATTTCATTCCACTCCAGATCTGGAACCATAGGAGGATGCTCATACTTTGGGTTGACCTTTAGATCCCTTGGATTAGTCTCTTATAGTATTTAGATGTAATTTGAAATCTTTTTTAAGAATTTGGACTCTATTAAAAATATTTTGATCAAAGAGACCCTCTAGCAATTTTATGAAGTGATATTTTAATTAAGGGCCTTGCTCATTCCACCTTTTAACAGAAAAAAAATTTGTTAGATAAAAAAATTATTTCAAGATATATACCTTGAATATATTACAACAAATTGATGAAAGGAAAAACAGTATACCAATTATATGAAGCTACATACCTTTACGTAATGTGGGCCCAAATATCTTCAATGTTAAATGAAAAATAGTTTCATAAAAAAGATCATATCCTGCAAACTCATCATGGGATCATTAGTTGAAAATGAGTTATGAATAAGCAAACTACAATTACACTCTAAATAATTACAATTTTAAAGTACTTGAAAGCTTATAAAATTTTAAGGGAATCATATATTTATCAACCATGAACAATGATGCCTCCAATGATCTAGTAGAAGTAACATGGACTACTCTAGGAAATGATGGTAAATTATCACAAGTATTTGTATCTGTTCTATCATCATAAGGTGTACTTGTGACTACACAAAGTTAATCAATGTCATACTATGATCAAATGAACAAGAAAGTACAAATCAAATCATATTTAACACATGAAAAAGGTAGCAAAACAAGGATTTACCATCTCTAGTTGCAACAGGTGTGGATGTTTGCATGTTCCTTGTTGGCAATCTTGTAGTTGAAAATATCATATTGTTGTTTGGCCTTGTTGAAGGAGGCGTATGCACCTAATTAGGACCTAAAAAAATCATATATACAATGTATTATCTTTTTAAAATATAGATTGGAAAAACATGACAACAATAATATTAAACTATCAATAATAATCATGAAGAAAATTATGGTGCAATTTTGACTATTAATGGACTACAATAGAGAAGCATGGTATATGGTGATTTTGATCATATCTCTTTTGATGGTTAAAAATTGAAATCACATAGGAACTGTACTAGTACCCTTGTCAAGTCCAACAACTTGGTGAGGTCTTAAATAATGTTGTAAGAACACATACATATTTTGGTTCATGATCCATAAACTAGTATAAAACACAAATCTTTATTAAGCTATTTTACTAGCTAAAGATTCATTGTTTCTTACTTCCAAACAATGTGCTCTTTAACACAATTCATTTCTTGTCGCCTCTTTCTATTCAGTTGGATTTGGATCTATCACAAGTGCAAGAATTTGTAGATTGATGCTTTTCAAGCTCTTTTTATACATGCTTATAGGGTTACTGTTATATGTGATGCCATCACCTTTTATTTTGAATTGAGACCACAACCTAACAATTGCCACCTTATTTTATTTTGGGTTCATATTGTTAGGTGTGGACTTTCTTCATAGGAAAATATTTGGGCTATAAAATCATATCAAATATAAACATACAAGAATTAATGGTATCTCTTATATAATAAAAAATAATTAAATAATTGAATATTACTATCACTTCAATAAGGGTGGCATCTAAACAAATGAAATGAATTATATAATTTAAATATATATAATAATAAGAAATTATTTCTATAAAAAATTATCAATTAGAGGCATAGATCACAAGGGCACAATAAGAGACAAAATAGATATTCATTGTTGAACCCTAAATGAATGAATCACTAGAAAATATATTCCTTGGTTGCTAGTAGAAAATCTATATTCATTGTTGAATCCTAATTAAATAAGGTTTTTTTTATGGTATACGATGGTCCACAATTATAGATGAGTATTAGTGAGGTTGGTTTCATATGTTTACAAAAATGTACTACAATTATCATTTCAAAGAATGTGTTATATCTTCATTAACCATACTTCCTTGTAATGAATTTATGTTGTATCTTATCTTGAAGAAGTGATGTTTAGTCTACAAGTATATTGCATATTTCCATAAGGTTGCACACCTTAATGTAATAGTCAAGTTGAGATCAATGAGATTCCTTAGTCTAGAGCCTAATATTATGTAGTCAATGTTCATATAGTGAGAGAGTTTTCACAGTAGTTTTTCCCACATTGAACATTTTTCATGTAAAAATCTTATAATTGTTGTGTTGAATGTTGTAGTTCTATTATATAATTCTGTACATATAATGAATGGTTAATAAATTTATAGGTTTCAATATATATTAATTTATTTCCCCAAAGCATCGATGGTTGTTCAAATATTGTGGTAAAGGGGCACCCCTTAAAGCTCTTAATGTTGAAAGAGATTGTTTTGAAGTCTAGAACCTATAATGGAACAATCATTATTTTGTCAATGATGTCAATCTTGCTACTTGTTGGTGAGAAAAAATTTTCATTTTGGTCTGAATGCTATTATTTGGTTGATTGATGAAGATGATTTGATAAGAGAAGATAACAGAAGAACCTAGTGAAAGGTTGAGCTATTTAGTGTATAAAAGGAGTGCTAAGAGAAAGTAAGACATTGATACTATAGTATATTTCTTATCTACTTAAAGTCTATAATAAAATATTACTCAAGCATAGATTGGAAGAAGATCAAGTAAAGAAAAGTGTCCACCAAGCCTTGCCAAGAAAATAGTGCAAGCCGAACAGAAAATAGTGCAAGCTAAGTGAAAATAAATAGGTGTCGAGAAAAGAAGACAAGACAAGTGAAAGTTAGTATATGCTGAGTAAAGTTTACTTGGTGTTGAGCATTAATAAAATTTAGTCTTTGTTGAGTGAACTAGTGTTGGTTGAGTGACAGACCAATGTAGATGTCGAGTGATAACAAACAGTGTTAAATAAAAAATTTGATGAATCTGAGCTGACTAATTTGATTTATCGAATTATGTGAAGCATGTGGAAGATAACTATGATGAGCTAGTGGCATAGAATTCAAGGTAAACTATTTTGAGGCCAATTTAAGGAAGATTGTTGAGGAATTTTCTAGAGGAACTAAAATGGAAAAGTGGGTAGATTTATTGAATCTTACCTAACCCTAAAATGGGCAATTGTGGTTAAGCAAAAAAAGATCTAAATTCAGTATTTATAGAGATAAGAGGCTAGAAGCAAAGGTTTTCATGTGCAAGAACCTCAGGAAGACAAGCTATAATGCCCCACCAAGGAACCCAAAATAAATTAACCTAAAGTTTCACTAAGTTTGCCAATTTTTATTTTTTTTGAAAGATAATAACTTAACAATAATAGAAATAATATAGGAGAAGCAATAACATACACATAAGAACATAACATAAAATAGATTACATCTCTTAATGATCCCATGACATTGAATCACATTTAAGTTTAACTAATATTAAATCCAATATATAATAAATCCACAACAAAGAATAATTACAAGTATGAATCCATTTAAATAGTATAAAATTATAAGATGCTACTTGGCAATAAATAGAATGCACAATCATCCACTATACAATCATAGGTCATGAGAGGATAAAAGAATATACATCATAAAATAATATACAACATCTCATAAGATCGCTGATAAACAAATATAGTAAAATAGAGCATAAGATCATATAGAAAGGAACATCTGCACAAACACATCGAGCAATGGCATCCAATGGTTGCATCTCAATGGTATAAGAAAATGCACTACCACCCAACCTTGTGGAACCTAAATGGACCACTCCCATCACACCAAGGAGATAAAATCAAGTCCCATAAGAATAACAAACTCAAAAGTCAAATCCAACATCTAGGTCAAGGAAACACCTAAAAGCAAACTATCTCAAAGGGTACCAAGACACAAGTATTAACTAATCCTAGAGGCAACAAAGACACATAGGAAATTTACTATCCAAGTGGGTGAGTGCCATCAAATGAGCCAACTCTAAGGTTACCTTGGTAGCCACTATGGACTTCAGACTCCCTAGTGTCTCTATGTGGCATCAGTATCCATTCATACCTATAAGACATACTAACAAGTCAACTCTAAGGTTATTCTGGTATTCTTTTAATACTTTGGACCCCCTAGTGATATTTTGTGGTACCAATATCTTATTAATTTATTTTAAACCCATTTAATGAAATGTTATCACTTATTAAAATAACCTACAATGGGTTACCTGACAGCCTCTTTAGGGCCTCGACCTCCATTGCAAGCCACTTCCCAACATGACATACAAATAACCTACCCTAAGCTTTGTAAAATCAAAAGATCTCGAATGACCATAACCAACACATCAGTTCTTAAACAAGCAATTAGAAGTCACTGAAATATTACTGATCAAAATCATAGATTTCACCAATACGATCATTCTAATAGGACTGATCTAAAATCAAGTAGACACATACAAAATCCATGTCATAACATGAAATCACCAAAATCAAATAATTTAATCACCTCGGTCTTATGTAAGAAATTGGGAAGCAAATCAAAGATAACTAATCGAAGACTCAAAAGGTTATACCAAAAAAGTCATACCATTTACCTCAGTTCTATGCAAGAAACTAGAAAGCACATCAAAACATCTGATCAAACTTATCATAGCACACACACAACACATCACCATGGTTAGGTATAAAAGATCATGTACAAAACATCATCATGACATCACAAAAAAAACTCCCTAGCCTCTGGTAAACATCATGTCTAGCCAAAGCTAAGTCAAAACCTAAAAACCCCACACCAATAAATCACACGTCACATAAACTACATACAATATAACTTTTTCAATACATTAGGTTATGAAAACACAAAGGGTTTAATTTCCACTTATAGGTTTTCAAGTTCTCTTTTTCATTTTTTAACACAAAGATTCAATAACAACTAGGGTTTCAGTTTTATTTTCCAAGTATTCTATTTATAGAGTTTTTAGTTTCACTACAGGGTTTCAGTTTTCATTTTTATGTTCAGGACATAATAATTTGAAACACAAGAATAATAAATTCACAATGAGGTTTCAGATTAAATCACAGGCAATTCTATAACGGAAATCAATTTTTTCAAACAAGGGTTTCAACCTAGAGAAATTTAAAAAAATGGAAACACAATAGACATAGAGAAGACAAGAATTCAAAGAACGAGCAACTACTACACAAACCCACAAGATCCTACCTAGATCTGATGCTAAAAAAATGAAAGCACAAACACGAAAGAATCTTCCTTTTCCTTCAAAAACTCTCTTTTCGAAAATTGGCTCATCCAAACTTGTGTATGAAGAAATGAGCTCGAATCTCTTAATAAAGAATTTGACTCTACCTAGGGTTTCAGATTTTTGAACATGCAAAGGCCTTTCCTTAAAAATAAAATTTTATTATTTAATCCTTTCATGCACATTTAAAGAATTTTTTAATTAAAATATTCTTTTATATTTTCTTTTCCACCACTTTATTAATTAGTTCAAGCACTATATAAAGCATAATTAATTATTTAAATTAATAAGAATAATTAAAGCTCATTATTTAAATGCAACTCTAATTTAATAATTATTAATTAAACCATCATAATAAAATAATATTAAATCTTTAATCTTTTAATCTTTTAATTTTATTTTTATCCAACTTCTTAAATTAAACTTTTAAAATAAATATTTTAAACTAAAGTACACATTTAATTAATTTCTAATTAATTAGATAACATCATATTCTAATCTTTCTTTAACCAATTTTCTAAATTTAGATCTCTAAATTTAGACTTCCAAGTTTAGACTTTTTATTTAAAGCATAAAAATTTAATTAGTTTTTAATTAATAAAATATTCACATATTTTAATATTTTCTTTTTAATCAAATAATATTTATTACTCAACTAATAATATTATTTCAAGTTTATTAATAAAATAAAAATTCTAAATAAAAATTATTAAATTAAATAAATATAAATACATCAAAATTAGAACTTTAATTAAATCTTTTAAATTTAATTATTTTATTTAATTAATTAAATATAATTAAGTGTTGAATTTTCTATATAAATTTTTCATTAAATTATCTTTTAATTTAATTTAATTATAACTGAAAATCACAATAGACCCACAAAACCAAATATGACAACTCAACTAAAGACATAACATAATCAAACTCCAGGGTCAAAATCACAAATTCACGTCACTTGACGAATTCAGATGGGTAAACTAACTCAGACACTTGTCATACTTTCTAGGGCAATTGGCTTAGGGTTTATGATTCAAACTCAAGAATTATCTCCCCACTTATACCATTGAAATATTATGATAGGGTATGCTCATCCTAGCAATTTAGGGAAGTCGATACCCGATACCTATAATCTACATAAAATCCACGCATGTACAAACACATATATTCCAATCTAAACATGTAATGGAGGGAAGTGGTGCATTGTGTAGATCTTGACTAGCAGGTGACTATGATTCCCTTCCTCAACCACATCAGAAACATCATACATAAAGTAAAATAGACAAGTAGACCATACACATACAAGTATGGAGTAAGTATCCATAAAACTACATATATAAATCATTCATCTAACTAACATCATTCAATATCTAAAATCATTAAATGAACATACATGTATCATCATCAAAATAATCATAAGAACATGAGATAACTAAATAACTCAACACATATATCAACTAAATATGAAATACATTTAATCTAATTTGGTAACCAAGTATCGATAATCATAAAACACAATAAGAAAATTGGCCTAAAAGAATTTGACAATACAACAAAAAAGCCAACTAGGGGTAGGCATTACATCCACTCCCCCTAGACATAGGATTACTCTTGGAAGCCTACAAGAAAGATAAAACTAAATGAGGGGTAGGCATTACAAAAGAAGTCTATGGTATTGCTTCATCTAGTAGCTAAAGAGAAGAGACTGATGTTGGCATACAAAGCAAGAAGGCTTAAGAGGTTGAATTCTTGAAGGGTGAACAAGCTATCAGAGCTGAAGAGTATGAATGCCAAGCAGAATGGAGGTTTGGTCCAAAGATCTATAACCAACAAGTGAGTTCTAAGTTTTTATCAAATCAAGTGCTAATGTTGCTTTCTAACAACTGTACTAGTGTGGATAAAATCCTTTGGATTAAGGTTGACCTAATAGTCATTTTTAAATCCTTTAACTAGGTGACATTCTAATGGAATGTTCTAAAGTCTTCTAACAAGGTTCACTCCTAATAGGGTGATTGAAATTCTCTAACTAGGTCACATTTAATAGTGTCTATTGTAACCTTTAATAGGGTTGGCCTTTGACAGGGCATCACTTCAAAAGAGTGAAATTGGGTAGCATGTTACTGGTGGTTTTTCCCAAATTGGGTTTCCACGTAAAATCTTTGTGTCAAATTGTGTGAATGTGTATATGGTATTTCATGTTTACATTTCTGCAAAGTTATTTTGACTTAGGACAATAACCTACTAAGTTAAGGTATTGTATGATCTAATGGATGCATGCATGTTATTATTTTATGGATATGGATCTATTAAGCATTGAAAATTTTTATTTGTACATCTGGACCTTGGATAATTGATTCACCCCCCACTCAGTTATTCTAAAGAATTCCAACACTTAAAGTGGAAGACCTCTTGAAGGCTCCCTACATAGAAGAAGGCATGAAGACAACAATCAAAGTTAATTTTCATGTGTTAAAGCCAATACTAGCATATTTTATGTTTAATAATGCAAGAATGATAAAATGTCCTAAGGGACCTGATAAGGAACCTAGGACCAAATAATATAATGGATGGCCAACAGTATCATATGGGGTTAATTAAATTAGGAAAGGTTTAATAGAATTTTTAGAAACAATAAGGGATCATTAAGATCCATATTTAATGTTCTAAGGTTTAAAGTGATTAGAAAGTTGTAAAACATAAAATTACAAATTTAAATTTTTAAATCCCAATGGCTAGTAGCAATTTGGAATAAAAACTAGTTTAGAGGCTTAAATGACTTTCTAATCACACCTAACCAAATGGAATTGGTTGTGGAAGTTGTAAAATAATCCTACATATCCTAGGAAAGGCATAGGGACAACAAATGTAGTATTTTATCAGTAATTTGGATGGATTGGTTAAGGAAATGTATTGAAAAACTCTATTTTGCTAGCATTTTATTCATGGTTGTTTGATCTCTTTTGATTCCTTTCATTCTACAAGGTCTTGGAAGCATAATATATTTTTCTAGATTGAAATTTTTTATATTTAAATTTAGATCATTGATTTTTCTTAAAAGTTGATGTTTGCTTGAAGGGTTTCATAGTTTCATTTGACTAGTTTTGAGTTTTTTTTTTATGGAAATAGAGATCATCTCATGGATGTAACCATTGATTCCTATGAGATGATCATCCTTAAATATGTACAATATTATATCTAAAGAATAATGTGTAGATTGGGATGAAATACTAACAAGTGATAACCAAAAGTGCTTGGGAAAAGAATGGTTTTCATGGCTATGGAGCAGAAACCAGAGATCTAGCCATTGGAGGGCAATATTTTATGATTGGAATAAGTTTGGTATGTCCAAATTATGGTGTAATAATTTATACTAGGTCAAGATTGTCTTTGGAGAGGTGACATTGAAGAAGCTCTAGTTCAGGCAAGGGTTTGGAGGGTGATTTGGGGATTTTGGGTCTAGATAGCCAATAAGCTCTAATTGAGGCTATATTTCCTTGATTGGGATTGAATTAGAATACTGTAGAAAATATCATGGTTTGGGATAGGTATTATAAGTACTTCCTTTGCAAAAGTAGGTTCTTTTGGGCTTAAAATAGGTCTCAATATTTAATTTTTTTTGAAACATTGGGCTAAATAAATATTAGTTCACAAAACATGTGCTAGTGTTAATTACCTAACTATTTCTGAAGTGAATTATACATAACATCTTTATATATTTATATATTGTGAATGATATTTCACATTCAATTCATCACTTCCAAACCATTAATTGCTTTGGCTAGATGTTTTAAACATATTTGTGAATGTTAGACAAACTTTTGTGCATTGTTGGTATTTCATGTTATGGTAGCAATTATGTGGATGGAGAAATCCTAATTATAGCTTTTTTTCTTAAAAGTAAGAGAAATGAAAGAAAAATTATTGTGGGAATCAGGCTTTTAAGGAAACTAGTTATAGGTACCTAAATGGAAATTCATTGAAAAATATGCCTCATTTATTTACCTAATCAAGGAGGGCAAATTGTCAAGATAGATAGGAGAGGTTTAAAATATTATACGAATATTTTCTTTGTCAAGAGAAATCTTGAAAATTTTGTTTAATGGAATGGAATAATTACATGTATCTAAAGGAAGCTTTTGAGTATGGACTTATAGATGTAGCAATTGATAAAGTGCTTATTGTGATCATTATCCCTCTAGTACTACTTTTATTATTATTATTAAGGGTTAACAATTGTCAATTTTGGAGATTTGTGGCATTAAGGGATGAATAATTTTTACAATTACAAGTTAATTTATTTCTCTAAGTTGATGCTCTTATGAGAATCTTTTTTGAAATTTTTGGTTTATGCTTTTATTTTTCCTTCTGTGTTGATGCTAATAAATTTCATGGATACATGTGTTATGAAGCTAATATTTTGGAGATGGGTTTTTGGTTTTGTGCAGAGATCAAATATAGATGGTTTCTCAAAGAGATATTGAAATCGTGATTAAGAATTATGATCCTTATCTAGATTGAGATATCACTTAGAGGAGCTTTATCTAGAATAATTTAGTGTTTGTGATTCAATGTTTTTGGACTACAAGCTCAAGGGATGTTACGAGGATTATGAGGTAATTTAGGGGATTTCAACTTGATTTTTGATTTGTATTTTTAATGAGCTATTTTATCAAAAATATGTACTATTTTATATAATAAGAATTTTATTATGTGATATTTTTGGAACACTCACTAGGAAAAGATGCATTTTATATATTTTTTGGATCAATGTATTAAGGAAGGATGTTGGAATAATACCTTTGGTAGTGTAATATCCTCTACTATAGTTTCTACATAACTTTTTTTCAATTGTAATCAAATATTATTGAGCTCTTGTATAAAAA
Source organism: Cupressus sempervirens (assembly GCA_028749045.1). Lineage (NCBI taxonomy): Eukaryota > Viridiplantae > Streptophyta > Pinopsida > Cupressales > Cupressaceae > Cupressus > Cupressus sempervirens. The sequence continues at coordinate 740,708,064 of CM053786.1, forward strand.
TATGTCCAAGATTACAACAAAGTCATTAATTTTTTTCTATTCCCCCTAAAAAATAGTAAAGTAACACCTCTGAAAATGGCTATATGATAACGTGGAAAAGATGTCAACAATTAAATGGACACAAGTGATTTACCATAAATTCTTTATTATTAAATTAATTTGGTCGACTATAAATGAAACATGCAACAACATCAAACTATTTCCCTTTTTTTTTCTCACTCAAGAGAGGTGAACCCCTTGATTGATACTAGAAAGAATGTCCTTTAAATGCAAATGAATGTAATTAACCGAATCCACTTTTTTTTTTGAAAATAAATTGATTCCATGAAACTCCCAATTGAAGAGGTAACTAAATTACGATAATTCTCACAACATGAGATTGAATTCATTATACAATTAACAAAATAATTCAATGAAAGTATACCATTAGTATACAACTGTAGTAGCATTTCAATATCTATAGTCACTTTTGGCTCACTTCTTCCACTAGTTAACACACTAAAGTTTACACTACTCTACACTACACTTCACACTTAACTTATGTGGCAAGACCTATTGAGAATAATAATATATTATTTAGTGGAGTTACATGTTTCAAATGCAAAAATTTTGGATATATTTCTAGAGATTATAGATCACAAGTAAATCAGAATGGACCAAGGTATGGAATTTCAATTTTTGCATGTTACAAGTGTAATAATCTAGGGCATAAAACTAGATATTGTAGATTTCATGGATTTGTGAGAAATAGAATAATGCCTAATGTTAGAAGGAATAAATATAATGCAAGAAGGAATAATAGTATTAATTTGACAAATTATGAGAATATTAATAAGACTTTTGTAAATGAAACTGGTGGAAATGAGAAGGCACATAAAGAAAAGAGAGAAAAATATTACATCAAAGCCAAGTATTGAACCCTCTTAATAACCTAGTTGTCTACCATTTCCTAAGGTGGAGCAATTATATAGAGATTTTTCAACCCCTAATTTAGAGAGTTACATAGTACAAGATTGGATTAAGGTATACTGATGTAGATACTTGATATCTCTGATCACAAACCTTGATATGGTCATATGAGACATTGTAGTGAAAAATCATGAATATTATCTTTGAGGAAACTTTTTCTAGATGAGACCTAACACATTAACCATAGAGAAAATTGAAATGATTTAATAGATAAAATTGAGCCATTCTTCTCTATTTATGCCACTAGAGATAGAGAAGAGTGAGGTAAAGGTGATTCGAGAATTTATGCAATAGATTTCAAAGTATCTTGAGAAAACCCTATTTCTATGATCCATGAGGTATTTTATTCTTGCAAGCTTTACTCAAAGTTATTAATGGTTATTCATAGTTCAATACTACATAGAAACTTGACAAATTTATGACATTAAGGAGAGCACATGCTACCATTTTAAGAAACACCTATTTCCATTAATGGAAGATGATCTAGAGGGTGAAGTTGACCCCTTCATTGTTGAACAACTCTATTACTAACCCCATGAGAAAAATAAATTTTGTAACATGAAACATGAAGGTTGTGCCCGAAACCTCATATCAGTTGTTCATTGAATGTTTTTCGGTGGCTCCTTTATTAGATATTGATATTTGCTAGGATAATTTTTGTAGTGAGTCACACATTTAACGAAAAGGATTACATGACTCCATAGATCATGTGCATGTTCTGACCAGGGCACTGAACATGGGACTTTTTGACTTAAAGATATAATGATAGGTGAATATGCAAATTTCCACTCTGCTAGCATGAAGCTATTCATGTTGGCTTAAAAATCAACAGAAGGACTTTGAGCCATACAAATAGACACTATATCATCTGAATTGAAATCATTCAATAAAAATTTAATGACTTTAAGTTTCCCTTCCATTCTCCAAAATGATGTGGACATTGATATCTTGATTGAAGCTACGCTTTCCCTTGCGTAAAGACAATAAGTTACAAAAACCCCTCCTATGCACTTTCAATCTAGCGAATACAAAATTAAATGTTTTCTTTTCTTTTTTTGTTTATGTCCCAACAATGTCAAAATTTTGATGGAAACCTTACATGTCAAAATTTCAATGAAAAAGCTTAAGCAGGGCAAATTTTTTGACCTTGTTAGGATCATATTAAAAAAAAGTGGATTTGACAAGCCAAATTGGCATGTCGTCAAAAATTTTGGTTGAAAATGGAGGCCTAATGTACTAGTGTTGTGTCACTTAAGCTATACTTTAGAACTTAAAGAAATTCATTGTGCACTTAAAAACATAGAAAGATCACTCTAGGAGCATTTAAATTTTGAAATTCTAAAAACAAATATACATGATAATCATATATACTTTGGGATTGATAAATTTTCAGATTAAAATATCTATGCCTATGTTTCTCTCTCTCTATATATATGGATTAAAATATCAAATATTTGACACTTCATATTATTGTATTTATCATAGGCTAAGAATTTTAATTTCTAAAATGATTAAGATTACTTTACTCTAATTTGATTGGTTCATATGTTTTCGATCTTATTTTAGAATGGATTATTTAAGAAATTATATAAGACATACATAAACTTATTTAATATGTTTTAAATTTAAGTGATAAAAATGGTTGAAAGATGTTTTATGAATAAAATGTAATATTACAACTAACTTCTACTACTAATATTATATTTATATCATAAATTTGAAATTATTTTTAATTATAAATATTTTTTATTTTTTTTTCAAAATAATGAAATATGTATGCCCTTTTTAAAATATTAGAATTATAAATTTTCTAAACTTTGTAAATCAAAATATTATTATTTTAAATAAAAAATTCTATCTAATAATATTATGATATTAATTAAATAATTTAACTTATTCTTTTATAACTATTAAAAAATCTAAACTTTATACTTACTGTAAATACAAGCCACTATGTGGCAGTTGTTCAAATAGTACTCAAAATTAAATCCTTGAATTATATTGTAATCCAATTTAGATTTTACAAATAAATTATTATATTAACTCATAATTTATGATTTAAAGCGAGGAAGAAAGAAATTACATAATTTCTATAGAATTTAATAAATCAAGTATTTATATTAATAATGTTAGTATAGGGTAATAAATGAATAAGATTTAGGCAAGAGCCTACAACACAACAATAACTTGTGAGCCTCTTATGTAGGAGGCCTTGGGTTCGAATTCGCTTAACACATAAAAACAATTAGTTACAACAAATAACAATAATTAATCTAGGCTTTGACCATTTACCAATAAAAATAAAATAAAATAAATGAATGAATAAGATTTAAATATAATAAAATGCTAAAACATAGAACTTAACATTATTTTGGTTCCATTATCTCTCCAAATTTTGTCACAAACTATAATTAATTCACAAAACCTTATTCCTTGTCTATTTTTAACAATTTATTAAAGATTTTTTAACATCAAGGACTTAAAATTTGATTCAAAGAGAATATACCTAGATCATGTTAGAATTATTATAATGAAACATACAATAAAAAATAATTACAATTAGAAGGAAGCTTAGAAATGATTTAAACTAATATTTAGGGAAGATTTTTAAAAGTATTAAGATATAATCACTATTTGAAAAAGAAAAGAAAAATAATATAATAATATATGAAAATGTGATTTGGAAATATTTACATATGGCTAAATTATATATAGCTTCAAATTTATAATATGAAAAATAAATATAGTTAATTTGTCTCTTGTAATGTGTAGAGGTGGTGGATCAAGCCAAGTAATGTTAAGCAGTAGTGATATGTAGATTTGCCTAGCACTTAAGTGTCTCCCAATGATTGAATAATCATGGCCTATAGAATGAAAGAATGAAAAACTCAATGAGTAAGAAGAAATTACAAATTATACTACATATAAAAAAGAGTTAGAAAACCTAGAGTCCGAGTTCTATCCATTACTCTATGATATGCTCATTTTTTAACCCTTAAAGCTCAAAAATCCTAAAATCTCAAATATCCATTGTAGCCAAAACAAACCCAAAATGTATATATGCTCTGAAATAATTGAACTAAGAGTAAGAATGTAATCTAAGTATTGAACCCCTAGAATTATTTTTTTCATGTTCAATTAATAAATTGGCTTGAAGACACACAAATCTGTATGTTTTATTGTAAACATATAGTTAGTTTTGTAATGGACTATACAAATGTAAATGATATGTATAGAGAGATGGGTTGAATGGAATCCATGTAGGACATAATATGAGTCATTAGGCTAGGTAGTTGTATGCTTATTTTATATGTATTGATCTTTTTAGACCACCACTTTATAGACCAATGTGTCCTTGACATATCATTAGAAGGTGGTGAATCTTATCATGGTCGACTATGCATGGTTAAAAGGGAAATACATAGACTTAGCCATGGTAGACCTGCTATGTTGATGGGGAACTCATGTTTAAACAAGCTAAGTAAAGGATTTCTTTTAATTCAATTGAGGCTAAATTGGAATCCTTTTTTATATTTTGATGAGTATAGCATTTTCAAATTAAATTTTATTTTCTTAATTTATGTTTCCTATTAAATAATTTATGCAATAAGTTATGGGAGTATAGGTAATTAATCATCAATCTCAAAACATAACTCATGTATTCATGATGTGCAATACGACGTTTCGCCATCTACCTCTCTCTTATTTAGATCTTTTTCATTAATTGAACTTCAATATATCTTTGGCGTACCCATTGCACACCAATGTGCAATTGCTAGTTTTTAAATTAGCAATTGTGTATTTGTTGCCATGTGATAAGTTTGGTTTTAGAAATTTTTGATTTGGAATTCAATTTGGAAAAGGTAATAAGTGCTCTAGAACAAACCTATGTCTTTGATGCTTTCCAAGTGTTAGAATTTTTCACATTTTGATCACATTGCATTTTCTTTGTTGGTACCAATTTTTAATCATATATAATACCTAAGCATCTAAAATTCAATTAAAAAAAAATTGTTGTAGTCCAAAATTTGTTACATGATCAAAGTAAGAATTGACATGGTTTAACATTATGTTACTTCATTATATTATTGTTGGTACATATTTGTCACCCAAGTGTCACAACAAGTCCAATTCACACTATTTTTACTCTAGTTTCAAGACCTTCACAATGTTTCCCAAACAAATTTGTCTCATGTGTCTTTGGTAAAGTCTAGTATGCTAAAAAATAATAGAAAAGTAATATTGTTTGCTTCCTTTTTTAGGAAGGATATATTATTTCATTAAAGTGAAAATGAAACACAGAAAGAGAGCCACCACATGTTCATATGAATATCATATGTATTTCATTATAGTAAAAATGAATCCCAAAAATAAAGCCATTCATGTTCATATGAGTATTAGATGTCCTATTTGAAAGCTTCCCAACTAAACTATTTCATCACTCTTATTCCTTTTTAGTCCCCCAATTCTACCTCAATCATGTTAATGGAGCATTCTTTTGGACTTCAATTATTTAACCATGCTACTTGTCAAGGGTTAATGTCCTTGGTCTCTCTCATTCTTTTGAATTCCATCAATGCTAACACTCATTGAAATTAGTCTCTCCATGTATCAGAAACTACAACATTGCATGCAACATAATTGGCAATAATAACAATAATGTAAAAGTATTATCCTTGTTACCAAACAATAGTGTAGGGAATTGCTGCTCCACTCCGAATTCTACCGTCAAGTAAATCTCTAAGTTCATCAATGCATTTAAACTAAATTGATTTCCATGCATAGGAAGCTTCGCTTATAGTGCAACACATAGTTTTAGTATAGTTGATGCAGGAGCATCCTAGGTGTAAGAGCATTCTTAAATCACTCAAATTTATTTTATTTTAGTATTTTCTATTTTAATAAGGACTAGTAGATAGGGTGGTTACTATTTATGGGAAATTGCTATTTTTAGTAAATCTCTCATTCGAACTCAGAATGTTCTCATTTTCTACATGAAGGTTCATTTTAGCTTTATGAGGCTACCATAAAAAACTAATTGCTCCAGCTTAAGTATCAGAGAAGTTATTGCAGATTTTCAGTGAAAAATTTTACATAAAAATCTTCAAGCTCACCTTTGGAGGCCTTAGATTCCCTAGATGAGGTCCAAAAACTTGATGGAAGGGCGCTTGTGCCATTTCGACCCTATAGATCAAGAGCTAGCATTTTTGAAAAGTGGTTATAACAGCCAATTAGAGCAACAGTTCATGAGTTATGGCCTTCAGAAGTTGGGCTATAAAAATTTCTAAAATAATTTGTTAAAAATGTATTTAACCGACTCTATATCTTTTGTTAGGGTTTGCTAATCCTAGGTATTAAGTTTGAGGATCTAGAAACTTCTCAGGTAGCATAAAATTTCCTGTTTAACAAAGGCTTGAACATTGTCTAGGATAGCTCTAGGTGATAGTTCATAGCTTGTCTCATTGATTACTGTAATGAAGGCACCCATGTGGGTTAGCATATTGTACTTGTGAATTTTGTAATTCTACATTTGTGGTGCAAATAAGAAGTTGATATTTTGTTCTTGCATTTGCTATTGTTTCTTTGTTTCTATTATGAGTTTATGGTATTAAGGGGAACACCCTTCATCAGGTGGTATCAAAGCTAGGTTCTTGAGTTTGTGGACAAATCACTGACTGTGAGGTAGTTTTCACCAGGACCATGGTTTGGCCTAAGTGTGTAGACAAATCTCTAATTGTGAGGTAGTTTGCATTAGGGTTTTAGTAGAAGTGCAAAAATGCCTCCAGAAAGAGAGCGTGATGGAAGAGCTATTGGTGTTACACTTGAGGGTTTTTGAGCCCTCCAAATACAAATGCAAGCATTGGAAGAAAAAATTTTTAGGGGAATAAGTCTTCCCATAAGAGATGAAAGAAAGGATGAGGACCAAGTAGAAGAAAATGTTGAAGCAGAGGTAGTTTTAAACCTAGAGGAAGAGAGGCTTTTTAGGGCCATCTCCAAGATTGGAAAAGACCTAATTTTGAAGTTCCCACATTTTTGAGAAATCTTAACCTAGAGGAGTTAATTAATTAGATCAATGAACTAGAGGAGTACTTTGATTATGAAGATATTGAGGATCTTGATAAGGTCAAGTTTACAAAGGTAAAACTGAAGGAACATGCAAAGATCTGGTGGTAGGAGGTTCAATTGGAGTGAAATAGAAAGGGAAAGGACAAAATCACTAGATGGGAGCGGATGATAGATAAACTGAAGTGGAAATTCATTCCTGCAGACTATGAGCTTGATCTATTGAAGAAGATGCAAGGGTTGAAGGAAGTGGGACAAATCTATTCAAGAGTATACTAAAGAGTTCTACCAAGTTCTCGTTAGAACTGGCAATGCAAAAGTTGATAAGGAGAAACTGGCTTGTTACCTTCATGGGTTAAGGCCAAGTATTTAGGATGAGCTAAGTCTGGTTCAAATGAATAGTATTGAGGAGGCATACTAGTTTTCCCTAAGAGTTGAGGAGAAACTAAGCAAGAAATTTGACAACAAGAATAGTGGAAGAGGTCATAGAGGAAGATTTAGTAGACAATCTTATGGTGGTTTTAATGATGATCAAAAGAACAAGGATGAGGTTGGGAGTAGCAGTTAGAACCAAAGGGGAAACAATTCCAATTGTTTCCATGATCAAAACAAAAGAGATCAAAGAGGAAGAGGTAGAGGACAAGGATCTAGAAGATGAGGCTTCTATGGGAAATGTTTTCACTAAGGAGAAGAAAGGCATAGAGCATTTGAACGTACCCAGTGCCAAGGAAGGATAGATCGAAGAACAGAAGGCTAGGCTAGAGTTGCACATGTTGATGAAGATGTTGGATCATCACATTCTAAAGATGATAAAAGAGGATAAGTCTAGTTAACAAAAGAGTCTTGTTGAGTGGTGAGAATCAACCAAATCAAAGAAGGGGCTTGTTTCAGACAAGGTGCAAATGTGAAGATACGTGTTGTGATGTGATCATTGATGGTGGAAGTACTGACAATTTGGTGTCAAAAATGATGGTCTCCAAGTTGAAGCTGAAGAGATAGAAATACCCACATCCATACTATATTTCTTGGGTGCAAGATGACCACAAATTCATGGTCAATGAACAATGCTCTTTGAAGTTAAAGATTGGAAGCTACCAGGATGAGGTACTATGTGATATCATACCTATGGACATATGTCATATGTTGTTGGGTAGGCTATGGCAGTTTGATAGACATGTTGCACATGATGGGTGAGAAAATACCTACAATTTGACCAAGGATGGATTAAAACATAAGTTGAAGCCATTGAAGGAGAAAGAAGAAAAGGTATGTAGTGCTGCCAGAATATGTTTTGTTGATGGAAAGGAGTTTGTCAAAGGTATTAATCATGAGCATATATGTTTTTCTATAATTCCTAAAGATAGTAAATAAGTAGAGGAGGTACCTGTAGAAGTTGCAAATATGTTGGGAGAGTCTTTTGATATTGTATCAGATAATGTACCAAATGGATTACCCCTAATGAGGAAGATCACTCATCATATGGATTTGGTTTTAGGATCTAGTTTTCCAATCAAGGTAGTGCACAAAATGACACTAGCAAAAATTGAAGAGTTGAATAGAAAAGTTCATGAGTTTTTATAGAAGGGGTTGATTCGAAAGAGACTGAGTTCGTGTGTTGTACTAGTAGTATTAGCACCAAAGAAGAATGGAGAATGGAAGATGTGCACAAATTCTTGTGTTATCAACAAGATCATGATCAAATACAGATTTCCATTACCAAGGATGGATGATATTATGGACTATTTGAGTGGAGCTGAGTATTTCACAAAGATAGATCTGAAGAGTGGATACCATCAGATTCGTATCAAATAAGGTGATGAGTTGAAGATTTCTTTCAAGACCAAAGAAGGATTGTATGAGTGGTTAGTCATGCCTTTTGGGCTAACCAATGCACAGAGCACTTTCATGTGGCTCATGAATGAGGTAGTGAAGGAGTTTCTAGGTAAGTTTTTCATTGTTTACCTAGATGATATTTTGATTTTTAGTAAGACATTGGAGGAGCATTTGATCCATAGTCACAAGGTGTTTGATAAGTTGAGGGAAGAAAAGTTGTTGATAAACCTAAAGAAGTGTAGTTTTGTAAAGAAGGAGTTGGTGTACTTGGGATTTTTAGTTTCAGCAGAAGGTCTAAAAATGGACAAAGAGAAGGTGAAGGCTATCCTTGAATGGCCTACTCCATAGAGTGTGACAGAGTTAAGATCTTTTCATGGACTGGCTAGTTTTTATAAAAAGTTCATAAGAGGTTTAGTAGTATTTGTGGACCCTTGATTGAAACAATGAGAGGGGATAGGAAAGAGTTAAAGTGGACTATAGGAGAAGATAAGAGTTTTAATTTTTTGAAACAAAAAGTTATAGAGTAGCCTATTTTAGCACTTCCTGATTTTAACACGGTGTTTCAAGTGGATTGTGATGCTAGTGATACTACAATAGTAGCTGTTATGAGCCAAGAAGGTAAACCTATTGCTTATTTTAGTGAGAAATTGAATGATGCAAAAAGAAAATATTATGTTTATGATTAAGAATTTTATGCTATAGTTCAAGCATTGAAGAAGTGGAGATACTATTTTCTTCCTAAGGAGTTTGTTTTGTATATTGTTCATCAAGCTTTGCAATATTTGAATAGTCAAGGAAAATTGAACCAAAGGCATTTAAAGTGGGTTGAGTTTTTGCAGAGTTATACATTTGTTTTGAAACATAGGAGTGGAAAGTCTAATAGAGTCATAGGTGCTCTTAGTAGAAGACAATTTTTGCTAACAAAAATATAGATAGAGGTGGTTGGGTTCAAGGAACTCAGTACATTGTATCCAGATGATCATGATTTTGGTGAAGCATGGAAGGATTGTACAAAACTTATTTACCCTTAACAGGAAAAAGTGGTAGGATTTCATGATCCAAGATAGTATGTTGTTCAAAAGAATCTATTTGTGCATTCCAAGAAGTTCAATGAGGGAGAATCTCATCAAGGAGAAGCATAGTGGAGGATTGGCTGGACATTTTGGCAAAGATAAAACCATAGCTTTGGTTGTTGAGAATTATTATTGGCCATAGTTATAGCAAGATGTGAAGAATTTTTTACAAAGTTGTAGAGTATGTTAGATGGTGAAAGGAGTAAAGCAGAATATAGGGTTGTATCAGCCATTACCTATACTAGAGAAGCCATGGGAGGATGTCAACATGGATTTTGTTATTGGATTATTGAGGACATAGCATGGGCATGATTCTATTTTTGCGGTAGTTGATAGGTTTTCAAAGATGGCACATTTTATTCCTTGCAAGAAGACTAGCGATGTTGTTCATGTAGTAGAGTTGTTTTTCAGAGAAGTGGTGATACTATATGGTCTACCAAAGAGTATAGTTTTAGATTAAGTTACCAAATTTGTTGGGTATTTCTAGTGTACATTGTGGAAGAAGTTGAAAATAGATTTGAAGTTCAATTCATCGCATCATGCATAGACTGATGGATAGATAGAAGTTGTGAATCGTAGTTTGGGAAACTTGCTGAGATGTTTGGTTGGAGATAAGCCAAAAGGATGGAATATGATTTTACCATAAGCATAATTTGCATATAATAATTCTATCAATAGGAGTACTAGAAAATCACCATTCCAAATTATAGATGGGAGTACTCCCAGAAATGCTTCTGAATTGAGGCAGTTGGATAAAGGAGAGATAAGTAGTGCCAAAGTAGAAGAATTTGCTAAACATCCATGAGGAGGTGAGGAAGCACATCATAAAGATGAACACACAATATAAGGCTAAGGAAAGTGTGAAAAGGAGGTATAAGTAATTTTAGATTGGAGATGAAGTCATGGTTCATTTGAGAAAGGAGCATTTTCTAGTGGGTACATATAATAAGTTGAAGATGAAGAAGTTTGGACCGTGTAAGATAGTGAAAAGGCATGATTCTAAAAATGCTTATGAATTAGAGTTGCCTATTGAATTGAATATCTCACCAGTATTTAATATTTCAAGTTTGATAGAGTACTATGAAGGAGGTGATGGAGATGAAATTGTAGAAGCGTAGTGGAGTATTCCAGTAGCTAGTTTAGCTACAAAGGAGATTAAGGAGATACTGGATAGTCATGTTGGAAAATGTACCAGGAACAAAACTTACAAGGAATATCTGGTCAAATGGAAAGGGAGGCCAGTAAAGGATTCATCATGGCTAGCAAGGGAGGAGGTTAACCATCTTGGTTTTCCTCTAAACATCTGAGACATTATAGAGTCACTTCTCATATTACCTCAAGCATTTGATGCAAGAGCATCCTGGGTGTAAGAGCAATCTCGCATCACCCAAAAATATTTTTATTTCAATCTTTTCTATTTTAATAAGGAATAGTAGACAGGGTGGTTACTATTTAAGAAAACTTGCTATTTTTAGTAAGTCTCTCATTCGAGCTTGGAATGTTCTCATCTTCTACATGAAGGTTCATTTTAGCATTATAAGGCTACCATAAAGATCCCATTGCTCCAACTTAAGTATCAGAGAAGTTATTGCAGATTTTCAGTGGAAAAATTTGTAGAAAAATCTTTAAGCTCACTATTGGAAGCCTTAGAGTGCCTGGATGAGGTCTGAAAACTCAATGGAAGGACACTTGCACCATTCCAAGCCTGTAGATTAGGAGTTGGCATTTCTTAAAAGTGGTTATAATAGCCAACTGGAGCAACGGTTCATGAGTTATGGCCTTCAAAAGCTGGGCTACTGAAATTTCCAAAATAATTTGTCAAAAATGTATTTAGCCAACTCTATATGCATTTTTAGGGTCTATTAGCCCCAGGTATTAAGTTTGAGCATCTAGAACCTTCCCAAGTAGCATAAAATTGTCTATTTAAGAAAGGCTCAAACATTGTCTAGGACAACTTTGGGTGATAGTTCATAGCTTGTCTTGCAGATTACTACAATGAAGGTACCCATGTGGGTTAGCATATTGTACTTGTTAATTTTATAATTCCGCATTTGTGGCACAAATAAGAAGTCCATATTTTGTTCTCTCATTTGTTGTCATTTCTTTGTTTCTATTATGATTTTATGCTATTAAGGGGAGCACCCTTCATCAATAGTTATTTGGAGAGTTAATAGTTATTAATTACTAGGCATTTATTTATTATGTTATGCATAATTTAGAAGTTTTAATTATAGTTTACATGATTTAGAGATGCATTAGATAATGCATGTTGAATGTATGGAATATAAGAAAATAGAATTAACTATTTTTAGGAGACATCATTGGTATATAGTGATGTTAGGTTATTGAGTTTATTAAGCTTTAGAATAGAAAATCTAACAACCATTATGTAAGACCTCATCATCGAGACAATATGTATTGAAAGAAAGATCAATAAAAAGTTATTTGTGTGTGTAAATATCTGTTTATTATGTTTTCTTTGTTCTCTATTTTACCCCATTTTTAGATTCATCAATTGGTATCACAGATGTATGGAAAGATCCAAGGAAGGATATTATCAGAGAAGTTGAAGACCTTGGGGTGTGTGGTGTGTTCGTGAGATTATCATGGCTATAATATTTAAGGAGAGAAGAGTATGTAAGGAGACTCTAGGCATGATACTTGCAGATTTATTGAAGACAAAGAGACGGTTACACTAAAAAGGATATCAATGTTTTTATTTGTACAAGGAAGATTAAAGATTTGTGGACATTAAAGGAGATCTATTTTGTGTAGACCAAGAACAATACCCATTAGCATCAGCAGAGGTAATTTATTTGTGTAAGGAAAATAATTGTTCTAATGGAAAAATTGAGCAAAAAGGTAAAGAAAGAAAATGAAAGTTTGATTTGTGAAAAAGATATCTTGAATGTTGAATTGACAAAGTTGGAGAAGTGTAATTTAAAGTTGGTAGAGAATTTCAAAAAAATTGGAAAGGAAAGATATCATTATCTATGTCAAATTGATGATATTTTAAAAGACCTAGAAAATATCAAAAGTGAAAATGTTGAATTAAAGCACAATTTAAAATTATTTGATGAAGTTAAGCAGAAAAGTGAAGATTTAGAAAAAAAAAGTTGCAAATTTTGGAAAAAGAAATGGAAAATTTGAAATCAAACAAATTGATTTGTGAAGTTGCATGTGATATAGATGATTTGTGCCCATTTAATGTGGATGATGTAGTCAAAATTTCTTCAGGGAAAGACTACAAAGATGAAGGTAAGAAAATGTTTACAAGTATGGATGAAATTTTTTGTGATGAAAATAACATTTGTTTAAAAGATAATATTAGTTTAAAAATTATGCAAAAAATAGGATTTAAAGGAAGTGGATTAGAAAAGCATGGGAAAGACATGATGGATCCCACCCAACCCATTTGTTGAAAAAAATATGAAGACCTAGGATTTGGTTAAAGAGAGAGATCTCATGTAGCTAGTGATAGATCTTATGTTGCAACTATGAAAAGTTCAAATAAATTAGTTGAAAGAGTGCATTATTCTCATTTTCATCAAAAAGGACATTCGAAAGATAAATATTGAGATCTTCACCCTTTCAACATTTGTAGGTTAAAGAGTCATAGTGAAAAGACTTGTTGGAATAGATATTGTGATAGAGAATCTCCAAAATGTTGTATGAAGATTGATAATGGATCAATAGATGGATCGTGTTGGTAGAAGGTCACAAAGATGTTGAAAAGGTTTTACAAACCTCAAAGTTTATGTGTCAAAATTGACAATAGTGGATCAAGGTTTTAATGTTTAATTGAAATAGTCAAGAATACTTATTTTGATTGGCATGGATGTGTCATGAGTCTTCTCTATGTTAGAGAAAGGAGGGAAAGGCTAAGCCTTGTGATCTCTCATGAAAGAGTAAAATTGATAAAGGGATACTTGAATTCTACTAGAAGCTCTATACGAGTCTATAAGACTCTACTGACGACAAGTTTCATGGATTAGTTTAAGTGCCTGGAGATCATACTATGAATCTTGACATCAAGGGGGAGTGTTGAGATAATTAACGTTGAGACTCAAAACTCCACCATTTATCTTTTCTAGTTTGCATCTGATTTGATCGTGCATAGTTTGTATTTAATTCTGTTTTACAAAGCATAAAATAAGGGACATAGTTTTCATCATAGTGTTAGAATTAACCATGAATAGAAAAATAAAAATTACAGATGAAAATATAACCAATATCATAAACTAATAAATTGCACAAAAGACAACACAAGACACAAATATTTAACGTGGTTCACTCAATCCCTAGGCTACATACACCAAACAAAAAGTTTGATATTTTTATTATTTGGTGATTACAACCTAATTACAATCTATAATCCCTTATAGCTCAATATCACCACAGGAAGTTATTATCACATCAAACATCATGAAATCCCTAACCCTAATCCATTTTATAAAATTTTTTTTTACCTCTTTAGATCTTAAAATTAGTTACAACATGTCAGCCCAAAAATGCTGATAAAGTAGCCCCAAACCCCATCAAGGAATTATGGAGTGTGTACAGTACTTCCCTAATTAGTCACCACAAACTAAAAATCTTCTATTCAAAGATTGATCAGGATCCACACTAGACAACAATCTCCCACTTGGAGACTGATCTTGTAGCAATGGTGCTACTCCATGAGGCTCCCACTGGATCAAACTAACCTAGAATTAGTTATACCTTTATTTTGTTTACTCTAGTAGAACAACCAAAGTTGAAGTGGATTTTATCTTCTCTCTTGTCATGACCTTTGTAAACATATCTATTGGATTATCATCTTTATGTATCTCATCCATCTTTAAGTGTCCATCATTCAAAACCAACTAAATGAAATGGTACCATAACTAAATGTGTTTTGTCTTCAAATGAAGAGAAAAATTCTTGGCAAGATGAATGACACTCTAACTATAAGTAAATAAATAATTTTCCTTTTATGGGTGCCCCAATTCTTCCAAGAATAATTGAATCCGTATCATCTCCTTCTAGTTACCTCTATAGCAACAACATACTCTTCCTCTATAGTGGATAAAGCATTAACCTTCTATAACTAAGAAACCTAACTCACTATTGCCTAGCTAAAAGTAAATACATAACTTATAGTACTTTGCATGATATCAATATCCCCTACCAAATCTAAGTCAACATGGCCCTGTAAATTAGTAGTAGATACCCCAAAACATAAAGACTTACTGAATGGTCCTCTCAAATATATGAGAATCCATTTGACCACATTCAAATTTTCAATTTAGGGATGACTCATATACTTGTGAATGACTCCCATTGCCTGTGTGATATCCATCTAGTACATACCATAGAATATATCAAGCTTCCTATAGCTGAAGCATAAGGTGCCTTGGGCATCTTATCCTCCTCTTCTTTTGCCTTTGGACACATATCCTTAGTCAACTTCAAATGACCAGGTAAAGGTGTAATGCCCCGCCAAGGGATCCAAAGAATTTTACTAAGTTTTTCAAACATTTTTTTTTTTTTTTTAAACATGAAAGATAAAACCATTCATAACATTTGCGGAAGCAATAGCAACAATTCAAATAAAAATAAACATAACATATATACATAACAGGCTACATTCTTTAAACATTCGTTAACATTGTATCACATCTAAATTAACTATTCATCTAACATCCCATCCTTATGAAATAACAATGATACATCCAATGTACTTAAACAATATACAAGTGTTCTTTTGTAATTATATTTTAGTTTAGCTCAATCATCCACTGTACATATCACAGAGTATGAAAAGCTTAAAAGAATAAACATCCAAGTAAATAAAGTACATCATCATCATCTAATACTAATCCATGATGCAATAACCTAAATGAAACCACATATCATACATGATACATCATCACAAAAGATATAAACATCCATCACAAAAGATAACCATATATCACAAACATAAATAACTAAGTGCACGGTTCCTCCCAATCGTAAATAGCATCATTAGACCATCATGGATCCTAGCCATCCCTCTGTGCATAACATTCCAAAGCACTGAAGAGATCATCGGTATAAACATAGTAGGAATGTCACTCCTATAACATCCTACTAACATGCAAAGTAAATCATAAGATAACATCATCTAACATATGCAAATCATCAATTTAAGAAACATACCACTAAATACATCCATCATGCTTGTTCACATAGTTTTCTCGGTTGTGGCTATGGCCATGAAAGCTTCCATGTTTGTATAGCAATGGTATTTTTGCTGAATAATACATGGTGATGGATGCTTTTGGAGGCTGGGTTTTTCCCTCAATGAGGGTTTTCCAGGGTATATCTTGTGTCACAACGCTGTGGGTATGTTGTCTATTCTCTTGCATGTGGATTTTAATTCCGTGTTTATTTTAGATCTATTATGGGTTATGTGGAAACAGTTATATTCTTTATTGCCAAGTTTCCTTACAAGTGGTATCAGAGCTATAGTTTTATTATTGTAACCCTAGATTGAATCCATGGGAATGCATGAGAGGATAAAAGAAAGGGCGAGATATCTGAATGGTTTATTGTAGATCTGAAGGTTTTGGTTTTGCTGTTATGATGGGATGTTAAAATATTTGGGCATGTGAAATTGTTGGACAAAAGAGTTTTTTGGATGTTTCATTTAAATGAGGGTTTTGGGGGGTAGCGTGCAGAAATGACTTCTTGGGTAAAAACAGACCTCACCACTGGATCTGGGTTGACATTTCCATAAATTTTCATATATAATATGCCCTAGTTTGGCCATGTTAAGAGGAAATGAAAGAGTTTTTTAGTTTCAGCCCATGATGGCCGTCAAATTTAATCCCGTCGGAATTTTCGTCACTGAAAAAATAAAAAATGAAAAATCGTACTGAAAATGGTAAAAAGATAGTTTTAGTAAAACGGCCATAACTTTCTCTCAGAATATCGGATTTCAGAGTTCTTATAGGCGTTGGAAAGCTAATTCAGAGCATTACAAGATGGTGTAGGTTTGGTTCTATGATTTTGAGATTTTGTCAAGTTTTCAGAGCCCTAAAGTCAGATGTTATTTATTTTGAGTACGGATTAGGGCATAACTTGCGCATACAGAGTAAGATTTTGGACTTTGAGTAGTCAACGGAAAGCTCTTGGAGAGCTCTACACATTGGTTTAGATTTGGTGTAGGTTTGGCATGATTTATTTGTTGATATATTGATCTGAATAGTTTATTGATATATTTTGACTATGGTAACATTGTGAGTTTATGGCATTGGAGGTTTAAGATTTGATATCATTATATACTCCATTCATATTTCAATTTGGTCTCATGATGATATGGTTATCAGTGTTTGGTTTGGATATGTGTGATGACTTGTTAGATCTACAAGTTGTGCAGTGTTGTAAGCAGTCTATACTTATAGGTTGCATTTATAGCTTGGTTATGGGTTGTCTTTGCCCATTGATCTTTCATTATTGATGCATATTCAGATTGGTAGCTTGGATTTGGGTTGTCTATGCCCTAAGTCACATGATTTACTATTTTTTTTATGTAGAAGGGATGTGATGTTGTTACCAGGTACAATCATGGTGGAGGATTGTAGTTGACTATTTTATGCTAATAGGTTGGACATATTGAGAGCTTGATGCTCAATTCATGGATGTAATCATGGTGTCATGGATTTTGGCATGACATGATTAGATATATAGGTACATCCTTGATGTTTATTAGCTTGAATTTTTTGATTCAGTTATGGTGGTATATCTTCTTGGTTGAGGATCATGGTTATTTGGTTTCTTTTGAGGAGCTCATGATGTGCACTTTGAGTTCTTTGATGGTTTGATGCCTTGGTTGATTCTCATGGTTAGAGGATGAGTTTTCATCATGATGTCATGGATAGCTTGGATACACGGTTTAGTGGGAGCTTGTGACAGTGATGAGGTGATAGTGCAGGATTAGTTCCTGATTTGGTTTATATCTTCTTGGTTTGGAGAGGATGGATTTTATGATGCCATAGGTGACTTGGTACCACGGTTGAGTGGGAGTTGTTGGCATTGATATATTTATTCAGTGTTTGCAGATGTTGGAGGTTTGTCTTAGATCCTGTTGCTGCAGAAGCATCTTTGACATTTGCATGGTGCACTTGTTATCTTCATGGTGTGTAAAGATGGTTAGATCTTGAGGACTCATGGAGTTCTTGGTTATCTTCATGGTATGTGGAGATGGTTCTTCCTAGTATGTGAAGATGGTTTTCTTCATGGTGTGTGGAGATGGTTTTCTTCATGGTGTGTGGAGATGGTTGCATTTTGAGGACTCACAGGGTTCTTGGGAAAGGTGTAGTTTATGCTTTTATTTGGCATGTTATCCTTGGTGTGAGGATGGTTTCATTATTATGTCATGGTATACTCTTGATATGCGTTTAGAGTTGTGACATGTTATGGCGTGTTCATGTGGAGCATGTTATCTCTTTAGTTGAGATGGTAAGATCATGTTGTCATGTTTATGTTCCTGAGGCCATGGTTGGAACATTGGCATTGATCTTGGTTTAGTTTCTTGGTATTGAGTACACTAGTCATAAGATGGATACTTCATGATATTGCTATGTTGCATTTGGAGTTGGCATGGATTGATTGGTTACAGGTGCTCATGGATACTTAGAGACGGTGGTGACGCTGATTTCTCTTGGAATAGAGAAGTATTTGTCGGGACGGTTGATAGTTTCAGCAGAAAGTCTGAGGGGCAGTCACCTGATATGGACTTGAGAGGAGATTGTTCTTAGATGAGTCTTGGTTGGAGACTTGGTTATCTTGATGAGCATTCTCATTCCCCACTCTTGGTCTACTCGGCGGTTTGCTACTTAAGAGGTATAGCCCATTGTTTCTCTCAGTTGCATTATATTTATGCTTGTCTTTCATGAATATGGATCTTGAGCTATGGTACATGAGTTAGTTCTAGAGGGTTCATTTGAGAGATGGTTTAGCATTGGTTATCTCCATGTGCATATGTTGTTATGTTGGTTGAGTTTGGGAGATGGTTTTATTGGGCATATTCCTTGGATTAGGAATGGTTATTCTTTGGTTTAGGAATGGTTTTATGAGTTTGATCTTCTTGTGAGAGGCTTACATCCATGATGAGTTATATGGTATGGTTTGGGTGTTGTTGAGGCTTCTTATTGGGGTTTTATGGAGGAGATCATACTTGCACAGTTTACATCTAGAGGTGTGTGTAAAAGGACATGATACATGTTATGATTTGCA
Organism: Cupressus sempervirens; assembly: GCA_028749045.1. NCBI lineage: Eukaryota > Viridiplantae > Streptophyta > Pinopsida > Cupressales > Cupressaceae > Cupressus > Cupressus sempervirens. Next base: position 740,727,263 of record CM053786.1, read on the forward strand.
TATTTCTCCGATCTTGGTTATCTTCTTGGATGTTCAGTTTTTCCTACATGGGATTTGAGATTGGTTAGAGATTGTGATCACTGGTTTGTGCTCATGTATGTCATGTGAGAGATGACATGGTTATTTTTTTATCTCTTTCCTTTGTTGGTTGTGGTGAATTTGGGAGAGCATTGGAGACTTGTTATGAGAGTTGTTCTTGTAGGATATTAGTTTATGTATTGTGGATGTCCTTGATACTACATGGATTCACTTCTTTGAGATGTGTTGAGTGGATTGATTATAGATTTGACATTATCTTTTGCAGTGAGGGCTTCTTGGCATATATGTGGCAAGTATTGCTCTTGAGGCTTGTGATTGCAGGTTATAGATTGGATATGTCGGTGATATGAGATTCACTTGTTATACCTTTGAGGTATGGATAGTTGGATGGGTTGGCACTTTGTTTTGGGTGCTATTTCAGCTATGGATATTTTGACAACTACAGATACATGTGATTACCTTTGGATCAGGTTTTTTGTGCTTGGAATTTCAGTTGGTACAGGATTTTATGATCTTCTAATGTGACAGGTTGGGTGGCTTTCTCTTTGGATGGCTTCTATGTATGTCTAGTGGAAGTGGCATAATAGGAGGTGAGATCATTCATGTTTGAGATGCTGGATACTTTGATTTTGTTGCGGGTACCAAGATGGAGCACTTGGTGTATTTTGATCCATGATGGTGGATGTCCTTGGAGGGATTTTTCCCTTATTCATTTATGTGGCTACGGATTGACCCTATGCAATGTATACAACAAGTGGGAGATTGTTGAGATAATGGGTGTTGCACACATTGCATAATATTGTTATTTTATTGTTTTATTTTTTATTATGTAATGTTGTAGCTAGATGGACATGCAACATGTAAAGATTCTCATGGAATATTCTTGATTAGTTGTATTGTAACATTGTAAAAATATTTTATGTAATTATTTAATATTGGGGAAAAAAATTAAATGCTCAATATTAAATGTGAGGTCAGTGGGTTAGGTAGCACATGGTTTATGTAATACCACTTGGTGTTTTTGTGGGACTTGCTACTATATAAGCAGCCACAAGGGTAGTTGTTGTGAGAGAAAGAGTGAGAGTGACATGGAGAAGACAAAAGGCAAGAGTCAAGCAGGACAAGGCTTGACAGGTTAGCCAAGGGAGCATTTGTGAAGGTTGGAAGCATGGCATGGGATGTGTGGATTCATGCTTGTTCACATAGTTTGCTCGGTTGTGGCTATGGCCATGAAAGCTTCCATGGTTGTATGACAATGGTATTTTTGCTGAATAATACATGGTGATGGATGCTTTTGGAGGCTGGATTTTCTCCTCAATGAGGGTTTCCCAGGGTATATCTTGTGTCACAATGTTGTGGGTATGTTGTCTATTCTCTTGCATGTGGATTTTAATTCTGTGTTTATTTTAGATCTATTATGGGTTATGTGGAAACAATTATATTCTTTATTGCCAAGTTTCCTTACACCAAGGATACTCCAGCCACGGTGTCTCGGACGGATCTCAAATGATAAGAGTGAAAATACACTACCACCCGACTGCGTGGAACCTAAGTGGTCCACTCCCACCGTGCTAAGGAGATAATCTTAATTCCCAAATAGGATATCAATTCACGAATCACAAATCTCTATAAGTCCAAAAATCCTAAAAGTATACTAACTCAAAGGTTCCAACACACACAAAATCAACATCTAATTCTCAGAGGCACACAATGACATGTAGGAAACCTACTCTACAAGTGGAAAAGTGTCATCGCAATTATCACGTACAAGTTACCCTGGTAGTTAGCTAAACTCCACAGATCCATACTGATCTCATGCGACCACTAGTATCCTCTCATACTGACGAGGCATACTACGCAATGCACGGTCGCAATCATGCGTTCTCACTACTCCCATCCTAGCCTATACAAGCACTCAAGGCATGGGTGAGAACATCAATAATTATCTTTTTAGGTTTATTTAATCCCCATTTAGTGTGTAAATGTTATCACTTATTAACCAAACTTACAATAAGTTACCCTAGTAGCTAGTTAGGGCCCCGACCCTCATTGCAAGCCACTTCCCGACACTACAAGTAGATTACCTACCCTAAACTCATGGAAACATAAATCTCAAAATCATAAAAGGATAATGCATAGTAAAATCATCAAATATTCATAAAGCATCAAATATCCATAATAAGAATCATCAAATCTCCAAGATAAGAATCATCAAATCTCCATGAGCATCTGAAAAAGCATCCATAGAAAATCATGACCACAACAGTTCTCTATTAGCAACTGAAGGCATCACTAATAATCATAAGTATTAATTGGTTCTAAATAACCAAAACATATCTCAAGATAAATGGTTCTCAACAAGCAACCAAGAATATCTCAAAATCATACTGATCGAAGACTCCAAAATGGTTGAGTCAAACATGTCACAACATGACATCATCAAAAAATAAATCCACATTTCAGTCCCATCATGGAGACTAGAAAGTAATCCAAGGATAACTGATCGATGACTCAAAAATGATTAGCTCAAGCATCTTAGATATATATATACATCTTAGCTTCACACATGAAGGCTGAAGAACAAATACAAACATTTCATAGAGCATACGATCACATAACCATGGTTGGGTTTATAAAAATCAAAACTGAATAAGATCATCATGGTATCACATGTCATAACCCCCAAGCCTCTTGTAACAACCTAGGATTGGTCAACACTAGTTAACCCAAAACTCAAAACAAGAAGCATATAGAATACATGATGCAAACACATGTTTTTGTTTTGCTATATTACATAGTTGAATCAAGTGTAGAGGTTTCCAATTTTCTATTTGCAAGTATATTTTCAAGTGTTTTAAGTTTCATCATTTGACTTAGAAGTCAACCCAATTGTTCCCCGATAGCATTACCCTTCCATTGTTAAGAATTACATTCTAAGAACAACTTAAGGATAAATATTTACTCATTAAATCATTTTCTTTATTCGCTAAGATCCATAGTACTAATTGATCAAATCTTCCTTAATGTTACTTCTATATTTCAACATAATCAAAAGATCATTATTCATTCATAAAAGAACCAGTTATCAATCTTCGATTATGAAGATTATAACTTAATTAAAATGATTAATTTAATCTACCAATTAACATATGTGCACAATTTCATAATCCATTACCATTTTAATGGTTAAAACTCAATTAAGTAACTCTAACACTTAAGCCTCTTAATTATAATCATTATTAAATTGTCACTAATAACTGTTAAAATGTCTAAGTCATTATTCAAGTTATTAGAATAAAACCTATCAACTTGATATCAATATTTCCACAATCTCATTAAAAGAAGTATATCAATAAAATCTCTATTACACAACTTAATTATTAATTAAATTCAATTAACTCTAGTTAATTTATTTAATTAATAATTTCACAACCAAACCATCAACCTAATGAATATGAGTTGACTAATAACTAAAAGTCAGCCACACACAAATATTCATGTTCATAGTTCAATAATAATAACTTGCTAATATTTAATGACAAGCTATATTGAGAATCTTATTATTAAATCACATTCATCATTTTTTATGAATACTAATGTTTCCTTAATTAATTCGTATTAATGATAGTCATTTCAAGATGAATCTCAATTGCATAATTATATTGACAACTCAATGAATATTAATTGATTAAAAATCAATCATACTTCAAACCAAAAACTAATATATTTTACAAAACTTTAATCATTAAATAATCTTCAGTAGATTAACTCTAATCGTATTTACTATTCAAACTATTATTTATTAATAGTTTGCTAGTTCTTACAAACATTAATAAATAATAAACTCCTCAAACTATACATAATCAATCTATAGAATTCTTCCATAAACTCATTAGTTAATATTTAGCTAACTCTTAACTCCATTAAAGTATTCAAACATATTAACCAATAACATAATAATTCAGTCTGAATCCAATATCATTCAGAGCTTCTAAATTTAAATCAACATAATATAAATGATCATCTTACAATTATTTAATCAATATTAAAATCAACCATTAGACTCCATTTATTAATTGTTCTAATAATATTTTGCCTATATAAATGTTGTTTGAAAGAGATCCCTATCACAAACCAATAAGACTCATTGTAGATTTTAACATGATTAATCTCCAAATTCTTAACATTATCATCTTCATTAAACAACTCTAAAATTGTTTAATATATATTAAATAGTATCCAATATACATTATAAAAAGTCCACTATATAAACTATATTAAAATCTCTTTTCTTTTAATTTTCTCTCATCCATTTACTTAGATTGACTAATAATTAATTTCACTTCTTCTACTATTAATTAATCTTAACTAAATTTGATTTAATTAGATGAGATAATAAACTATATAAAATTAATGCATATTAATAAGATTCTAATAAGGGAAAATTGCAATAATATCTTAATTCATTTCATGCTTTGATATATATTATTTTTGTGAAGTTTAAGGATAAAGAACTCTTGGTTATAGGAAATGGAAAAATATTTTTTTGAATATAACAGTCCCAATATGACGGCCATATCTCCCTAATGAACCATTGGATCGGATTGAAATTTAAATATGTTGGAGAGGGTCAAGTTGCGCCAATTCTGACTTGAGCGATCGAATAAATTTGATCACGATAAAAAGTTATGAATAACTGAGTTTGGGTCTATCCAAGGGGTAGCGATAGGACAATCTGTGATGAATTAAGAATTTCTTCTTAAAATGTAATTGTTCTCTAAATTTACCCATTCATCTATTTAATAGGTTTGTCCATACGCATCTGAAAATATAATTTGATAGAAAGATTACATCTAATCATACGAATTTTCACCATAAAATTTCTATTTTAATTCCAAATCTTGTCTTTCTAATTTAATATAAATTCGAACCCAAACTCGATTAAAATCTAATTTCTTTCTTATTTGGAAATAGGGTTTTTCTATTATTATCTTCTCATCCAAATAAAATATCTAGATTTCAATTTCAAATACAGAGAGTATTCAGACACATAAAACAGATATGATGAAGACAGGAAGAGAAAGAGTGCAAAGCGAGTATGAGAGTATCACGAGTGCACCTGGACACTGATGCTAATTTGCCATGCCTCAGAAGTCCATAGAAAATCCCTTCCTTCTTCATCATTCACAATTTTTCCAAGAATCCAAGCCGATCGAATCCTCCAAGTGAATAGAAGAGCTAGAAGGAGCATAGAAGCAAGTAGAAAATATATGAGCATATGAATCTTCTCCCATGCATGTAAGCTTTGAAGCTTCTATTTTTTTTTAGCTTGTAGCTCGAGGCTTCCATTAAGCTTCTCATTTAAGCTTCTATGAATGCCTGAATATCAAGAGCTCTCAAGAAACTTTTGGAATGCTTTTTGAAACCACTGAAAGGTGTCACCAACTAAGCATGGGTCTTTTCTAATTCTTTTTGATGAGTCATAGAATTGTAGACACCTTGTACTTAATTGATTTACTAACCCCCGTGTTGTTGACATATGTTAATTCCCATGCAAGCTTATAACTCTAATTTATTTTTTAAATAATTTCTATTTAAATTTTATAACTTTCATTTTAATTTTAATAACTTTTATTATTATTATTTTATTTATTACTTTATTATTATTTTATAATTATTATTAATTTTAATTTCTAGTTTTCTTTTATTTAATTCCTTTTTCTCAATAATTCACATTTAATTAATTACAATCAAAATATCAAAGATCATGATATTTTATTAATTGTTTCAAATAAATAATTTATTAATTAAATCTATTTATTGAAACTTAATTAATGGAAAATTCATCATAGACCTTCAAGATAAAATATGAAAACCCATCATAGAACAAATCATACAAAATAAATCTAAAGGATTAAAAATCACGAAATATGTCATCCGACACATTCGGTGGGTATTCAACTCAGATACTTGTCCTAATTTTTCAATTAAGAAAAATGGCTCAAAGGGTTAGAATTTGGACTTGAGAATTTATCTCCCTTCTCTTATCATTGAGATAATGTGATAGGGTATGCTCATCTTGGCAATTCAGAGAAGTCGATACCCGATATTTGCAACCTGCATAAAAATTATGCATATACAAACATAATATATACTAAACTAAATAGACAATGGTAGGAAGTGGTGCATCGTGTAGATCCCGACTAGTAGGTGACTACGACTCCCTTCCTTAAATACATCAGACACGTCATACAAAAGCAAACACACAAGGCAAACACGCACACCATACACATGCAAGTATGTGGTAAGTATCCATAAGAAAGCACATATGATAATAAATCATCTTAGTAATCATCATTAATAATTGAAAGCAATATAATAATCATCATCAATAATTGCAAACACTAAAAATAATCATCATACATACATGAAATGTAGAGTCTAAATAATCACATCACATAATAAACTGAATCCATAGCACAATATCTAATAATCTCAAAAGAATGCTGCTAACCAACAACATAAAACTAGCTCTAAAAGAGTTCAACAATGATAACAAAATGCGAACTAGGGGTAGGCACTACATCGACCCCCCCTAGGATTAGGCTTACTCCTGGAAGCCTACAAGAATGAGAAATTAAGATACTCACTATGTGGGTCCCATTGAACCCTTTCCCTCTGTAGGGAAACATGTTTTCACTGAGGATATTACAAAATCCTTAGAGCAATATGATTCTGGTTTAATAGTAAATCAAAAATCATATCGATCGAACATTTCTTCTTTTAACAACTGCTAAAATAGATCCCTTAATTTATTCTAAACAAGAGCAACTTAATGATTGCAAAAATAAACAGACGTTTACTACCTTACAACATAGATAAAAGATAAATATTTTGCAGCTAGAATGAGTTTCAATTTTTAGTTTAGCCTTTGTTTAAATTTTCAATAAAATTTTTAGTTTTGAAAGCTAAGTGTTGAAATATAAAAAAAAATGCAAGTAACAGTTTTAAGTTCTGTTTTAGTTCACCTAATTTCAAGTTTTTAGTTTGAAAAAGATACACATGATAGTTTTAAATTTTCATTTTATTCAACTAGTTAATAACTAGTAGCATTCCAATATACCCAAAGCTCCCAATGTTGAAACTCGGGCTCTGATACCAAATGTAATGCCCTACCAAGGGATCCAAAGAATTTTACTAAGTTTGCCAAACAATTTTTTTTTTAAAACATGAAAGATAAAACCATTCATAACATTTGCGAAAGCAATAGCAACAATTCAAATAAAAATAAACATAACATATATACATAACAGGCTACATTCTTTAAAGATCCCTTAACGTTGTATCACATCTAAATTAACTATTCATCTAACATCTCATCCTTATGAAATAACAATGATACATCCAACGTACTTAAATAATATACAAGTGTCCTTTTGTAATTATATTTTAGTTTAGCTCAATCATCCACTGTACATATCACAGAGTATGAAAAGCTTAAAAGAATAAACATCCAAGTAAATAAAGTACATCATCATCATCTAATACTAATCCATGATGCAATAACCTAAATGAAACTACATATCATACATGATACATCATCACAAAAGATATAAACATCCATCATAAAAGATAACCATATACCACAAACATAAATAACTAAGTGCACGGTTCCTCCCAATCGTAGATAGTATCATTAGACCATCGTGGATCCTAGCCATCCCTCCGTGCATAATATTCCAAAGCACCGAAGAGATCATCGGTATAAACATAGTAGGAATGCCACTCTTATAATATCCTACTAACATGCAAAGTAAATCATAAGATAACATCATCTAACATATGCAAATCATCAATATAAGAAACATACTAGTAAATACATCTATCATAAGGTATATTATCTATCATAATGCTCCAAGAACATAATGAAGAATAAATACCAACCAAGGATACTCCAGCCATGGTGTCTCGGATGGATCTCAAATGATAAGAGTGAAAATACACTACCACCCGACTGCGTGGAACCTAAGTGGTCCACTCTTACGTGCTGAAGAGATAATCTCAAGTTCCAAACATGATATCAATTCATGAAGCACAAATCTCTATAAGTTCGAAAATCTTAAAAGAATACTAACTCAAAGGTTCCAACACACACAAAATCAACATCTAATTCCTACAGGCACACAATGACATGTAAGAAACCTACTTTGCAAGCGAAAAAGTGTCACCACAATTATCACGTACAAGTTACCCTAGCAGTTAACTAAACTTCATGGATCCATACTAATCTCATGCGGCCACTAGTATCCTCTCATACTGATGAGACATACTACGGAATGCATGGTCGCAACCATGCGTTCTCACTACTCTCATCCTAGCTTGTACAAGCACTCAAGGCATGGGTGAGAACATCAACAATTATCTTTTTAGGTTCATTTAATCCCCATTTAGTGTGTAAATGTTATTACTTATTAACCAAACTTAGAATGAGTTACCCTGGCAGCCACTTAGGGCCCCGACCCCCATTGCAAGCCACTTTTCGACACTACAAGTAGATTACCTACCCTAAGCTCATGGAAACATAAATTTCAAAATCATAAAAAAATAATCCATAATAAAATCATCAAATATGCATAAAAGCATCAAATATACATAATAAGAATCATCAAATTTCCAAAATAAGAATTGTCAAATCTCCATGAGCATCTAAAAAAACATCCATAGAAAATCATAACAACAATAGTTCTCTATTGGCAACTAAAGGCATCACTGATAATCATAAGTATCAATTGGTTCTCAATAACCAAAATATATCTCAAAATAAATGGTTCTCAACAAGCAACCAAGAATATCTCAAAATCATACTGATCGAAAACTCCAAAATGGTTGAGTCAAACATGTCACAACATGACATCATCAAGAAATAAATCCACATTTCAGTCCTATCATGACGACTAGCAAGTAATCCAAGAATAACTGATCGATGACTCAAAAATGGTTAGCTCAAGCATCTCAGATATATATATATATATATACATCTCAACTTCACACATGAAGGCTAAAGAACAAATACAAACATTTCATAGAGCATACGATCACATAACCATGATTGGGCTTATAAAGATCAAGACCAAATAAGATCATCATGCTATCACATCTCATAACCCCCGAGCCTTTGGTAACAACCTAGGACTGGTCAACACTAGTTAACCCAAAATCTAAAACAAAAAGCATATAGAATACATGATGCAAACACATGTTTTGGTTTTGCTATATTACATAGTTGAATCAAGTGTAGAGGTTTCCAATTTTCTGTTTGCAAGTATACTTTCAAGTGTTTTAAGTTTCATCATTTGACCTACAAGTCAACTCAATTGTTTTCCGATAGCATTACCCTTCCATTATTAAGAATTACATTCTAAAAATAACTTAAGGATAAATATTTACTCATTAAATCATTTGCTTTATTCGCTAAGATCCATAGTACTAATTGATCAACTCTTCCTTAATGTTACTTCTATATTTCAACATAATCAAAAGATCATTATTCATTCATAAAAGAACCAATTATCAATCTTCGATTACGAAGATTATAACTTAATTAAAATGATCAATTTAATCTACCAATTAACATATGTGCACAATTCTATGATCCATTCACATTTTAATGGTTAAAACTCAATTAAGTAACTCTAACACTTAAGCCTCTTAATTATAATCATTATTAAATTGTCACTAATAACTGTTAAAATATCTAAGTCATTATTCAAGTTATCAGAATAAGATTTATTAACTTGATATCAATATTTCCACAATCTCATTAAAAGAATTATATCAATAAAATCTCTATTACATAACTTAATTATTAATCAAATCCAATTAACTCTAGTTAATTGATTTAATTAATAATTTCACAACAAAACCATCAACCTAATGAATATGAGTTGACTAATAGCTAAAAGTCAGTCATACACAAATATTCATGTTCATAGTTCAATAATAATAACTTGCTAATATTTAATGACATGCTATATTGAGAATCTTATTATTAGATCACATTCATCATTCTTTATTAATACTAATATTTCCTTAATTAATTCGTATTAATGATAGTCATTTCAAGATAAATCTCAATCGCATAATTATATTGACAACTCAATGAATATTAATTGATTAAAAATCAATCATACTTCAAATCAAAAACTAATATCTTTTACAAAACTTTAATCATTAAATAATCTGCACTAGATTAACTCTAATCGTATTTATTATTCAAACTATTATTTATTAATAGTTTGTTAGTTTTTACAAATATTAATAAATAATAAACTCCTCAAACTATACATACTCAATCTATAGAATCCTTCCATAAACTCATTAGTTAATATTTGGCTAACTCTTAACTCCATTAAGGTATTCAAATTATTAACTAATAACATAATAATTCAGTCTTAATCCAATATCATTTAGAGTTTTTAAATTTAAATCAACATAATATAAATTATCATCTTACAATTATTTAATCAATATTAAAATCAACCATTAGACTCCATTTTTTAATTGTTCTAATAATATTTTGTCTATATAAACGTTGTTTGAAAAAGATCGCTATCACAAACCAATAAGACTCATTGTAGATTTTAACATGATTAATCTCCAAATTCTTAACATTATCATCTTCATTAAACAACTCTAAAATTGTTTAATATTTATTAAATAGTATCGAATATACATTATAAAAGGTCCACTATATAAACTATATTAAAATCTCTTTTCTTTTAATTTTCTCTTATCTATTTACTTAGATTGACTAATAATTAATTTTACTTCTTCTACTCTTAATTAATCTTAATTAAATTTGATTTAATTAGATTAGATAATAAACCATATAAAACTAATGCATATAATAAGATTCTAATAAGGGAAGATTGCAATAATATCTTAATTCATTCCATACTTTGATATATATTATTTTTTTGAAGCTTAAAGATAAAGAATTCTTGGTTATGGAAAATAAAAAAATACGTGTCTTTGAATATAACAGTCCTAGTACAACAGCCATATCTCCCTAATGAACTGTTGGATCGAGCTGGAATTTAAATATGTTGGAGAGGGTCAAGTTGCACCAATTCTGACTGGAGCGATCAAATAAATTTGATCCCGATAAAAAGTTATGAATAACTAAGTTCGGGTCTATCCAAGGGGCAACGACAGGACAATCTGTGATGAATTAAGAATTTCTTCTTAAAATGTAATTGTTCTCTAAATTTACCCATTCATCTATCTAATAGGTTTTGTCCATACGCATCTAAAAATATAATTTAATAGAAAGATTACATCTAATCATACGAATTTTCACCATAAAATTTTTGTTTTAATTTCAAATCTTATCTTTCTAATTTAATATAAATTCGAACCCAAACCCGATTAAAATCTAATTTCTTTCTCATTTGGAACTAGGGTTTTTCTATTGTTTTCTTCTCATCCAAATAAAATATCTAGATTCCAATTTCAAATACAAAGAGTATTCAGACACATAAAACATATATGATGAAGATAGGAAGAGGAAGACTGCAAAGGGAATATGAGAATATAACGAGGGCACCTAGACACTGATGCTAATTTCTCATGCCTCAGAAGTCCATAGAAAATCTCTTCCTTCTCTATCATTCACAATTCTTCCAAGAATCCAAGCCGATCGAATCCTCCAAGTGAATAGAAGAGTTATAAAGAGCATAGAAGCAAGTAGAAAATATATGAGCATATGAATCTTCTCCCATGCATGTAAGCTTTGAAGCTTCTATTTTTTTTAGCTTGTAGCTCGAGGCTTCCATTAAGCTTGTAGCTTCTATTAAGCTTCTCATTTAAACTTCTATGAATGCTTGAATATCAAGAGCTCTGAAGAAACTTTTGGAATGCTTCTTGAATCCGCTGAAAGGTGTCACCAACTAAGCATGGGTCTTTTCCAATTCTTTTTGATGAGTCATAGAATTGTAAACACCTTGTGCTTAATTGATGCACTAACCCCCGTGTTGTTGACACATGTTAATTCCCATGCAAGCTTATAACTCCAATTTACTTTTTAAATAATTTCTATTTAAATTTTATAACTTTCATTTTAATTTTTATAACTTTTATTATTATTATTTTATTTATTACTTTATTATTATTTTATAATTATTATTAATTTTAATTTTTACTTTTTTTTTATTTAATTTTTTCCTCCAATAATTCACATTTAATTAATTACAATCAAAATATCAAAGATCATGATATTTTATTAATTTTTTCAAATAAATAGTTTATTAATTAAATCTATTTATTAAGACTTAATTAATGGAAAATTCACCATAGACCTCCAAGATAAAATATGAAAACCCATCATAGAAAAAATCATACAAAATAAATCTAAAGGGTTAAAAATCACGAAATATGTCATCCGACACATTCGGTGGGTATTCAACTCAGATACTTGTCCTAATTTTTCAATTAGGACAAATTGCTCAAAGGGTTGGGATTTGGACTTGAGAATTTATCTCCCCTCTCTTATCATTGAGATAATGTGATAGGGTACGCTCATCTTGGCAATTCAGAGAAGTCGATACTCGGTACCTACAACTTGCATAAAAACCATGCATGTACAAACATAATATATACTAAACTAAACAGACAATGGTAGAAAGTGGTGCATCGTGTAGATCCCGACTAGCAGGTGACTACGACTCTCTTCTTTAACCACATCAGACATGCCATACAAAAGCAAACACGCAAGGCAAACACGCACACCATACACATGCAAGTATGGGATAAGTATCCATAAGAAAGCACATATGATAATAAATCATCTTACTAATCATCATTAATAATTGAAAGCAATGTAATAATCATCATCAATAATTGCAAACACTAAAAATAATCATCATACATACATGAAATGTAGAGTCTAAATAATCACATCACATAATTAACTGAATCCATAGCACAATATCTGATAATCTCAAAAGAATGCTGCTAACCAACAACATAAAATTAGCTCTAAAAGAGTTCAACAATGATAACAAAATGCGAACTACGGGCAGGCACTAGAAAAGGTGTGCTCACAACTTTTGCATTATCCATAGAGAAATGTTGCAACACCTCAATATAATCAGCTTGAGATAATGTCAAATTTTTGTCCTTTCTATATTTAAAAGTTTTCATACTAGGGATTTTTTTTGCTTCCCCCAAATTCTTCATAGAAAATGGATGTGATATCTTCTCTTTTAACCCCTTAATGTGATCTATGTTAGACCTAACTACAAGCATACCATCAACACATAAACATAAAACAATGTAGATGTCATCATCTAACCTCTTAAAATAAACACAATGGTTAGAATGACACCAAGCATAACCATGCTCATTTATAAAACTATCAAATTTAAGATATCATTGTTAAGGTTTTTGCTTCAAGCCATATAAATTTTTCTTCAATTTTGCTATGGAGTCCTTGGAATAGTTTTATATTTATGAATACCAGTAGTGGAGAAATAATCTTCAAATTTATTGCTATAATATTCACCACCATTATTAGATCTGAGACATTTTAGCTTCTTATTAGTCTCATTTTCCATCAAGCATTTTCATTTCTTAAAACTTATAAATACATCATATTTTTGTCTAAGGAAATAAACCCATACTTTTCTAGTTGCATCATCAATAAATGTAACATCATAATGAGAGCCACCAAGGAAAGATACCTGAGCTAGTCCCCATACATCTATATGCACAAGCTCTAATTTCTCATTTTTCTTTTCCTTCCCACTCTTCACAAAATTAACACTCTTTGATTTTCCATACACACAACTTTCACAAAATTTTACATTGACACATTTCAAACTTGGTAAAACTTTCTTTGAATGAAGTAATTTCATACCTTTCTTATTCATGTGCACTGTTGTCTATAGGTTATGAGTGAGAAAGGTATGAAATTACTTCATTCAAAAAATTTTTTACTAAGTCTGAATGTTAGGATAAACCACAGACATAAATAAAAACTACATGCAAATATAACCAATAACAGAAAATAATAGAACACACAGAAATGAACACAAGGCACCAAGATTTAACGTGGTTCACCCAATCCTTGGTCTACGTCCACCAAACAGCAAGTCCGATCTTATTACAATCCAGTGATTACAACCTGATTACAATCCGTAATCCCTTACAGCTCAATACCGCCGCAAGAACCAATTTCGTATCACCACATATGAAAAATACCCAACCCTAAGCCCTTTTTATAAAAGTATTAAATCGCTTCAGGGTTATAACATGTCGGCCATATGTCGGCCATAATATGTCGGCTACCATGTCGGCTACTTCCAAAAAAAAATTTCCTGATCAGTCACCACAATCTAACACTAAAATGTGTCAATATGGATTTCTGTGAAAGTTGAGTGTATAGAGAAAAAAAAGAGAGTGATTTTTCTGAAGAGTGGGAAGGGGGGAAAATGAGAAATTAAAGCTTGTGCATATAGATGTATGAGGACTAGCTCAGGTATCTTCCCTTGGTGGATGTCATTATTATGTTACATTTATTGATGATGCAACTAGAAAAGTATGAGTTTATTTTCTTATACAAAAATTTGATGTATTTTAAAATTTTAATAAATGGAAAAGCTTGGTTGAAAATAAAAATGGTAAGAGATTAAAATGTCTTAGATATGATAATGGTGGTTAGTATTGCAGTTATTAATTTAAATATTATTGCTCCATTAATGGTATTAGAAAACCTAAAACTATTCCAAGGAATCCATATGAAAATGGAGTGGCTAAACATAAGAACATGACACTAATGGAGAGTGCAAGGAACACGAGGTTTCTCAATTCAGGGATGACTCATATTTGAGGTGCATGTTGAGTTGTTCTCAAATATGTTGGCCGATGCTATCAATACTATTGTATATTTGATTAATAGAGGTCCCTCTACTCTTTTAGGGCATGATATTCCAAAGGAAGCATGGACTAGTAAGAAGCAAAGTTGTTCTTTTCTCAAAACCTTTAGTTGTGAAGCATTTGCACATATAGATTATGAAAATAGAATTAAGCTGAAATCTAAGTCAAAGAAATGTGTATTTTTTGGATATGGAATTGATGAATTTGGTTATAGGATTTGACATTTTAAAAATCATAAAATTGTAAGAAATAGGGATGTCATTTTCAATGAGAAATTGTTGTACAAATATCTGTTGCAACAACATAAGAAGGAATAAAATGACTATGTAGTGTTGGATGATACTCCAAAAGATGATGTTTCAGTAGTTTCTCATGCTCCGCAACAACCACAACAACAAATACCACACACCCTAGTGAATGCTAGATAGTAAAAAAGACTAAGTAGACCTCCAAAAAGATTTTTCCCTCTTTATATTCTATTTTATTAACATATGCTAGTGAATAGAAATGTTATAATGAAGTTGTGCAGGTGGATACAAAGATTTAGTGGGAGTTTTTAATGAAAGAAGAAATGGACTCCTTACTAAAAAATAAGATATGAGACTTATGCAAGTTTCTTGTAGGTAAATGGGCTTTATAAAATAAATGGGTTTACATGTTGAAAGAAGAGGATGGATGTAAGAAAATATTTAAAGCTAGGTTAGTAGTAAAAGGATTTGCACATAAAAAGGGCATTGATTTCGATGATATATTTTCTCCTATTGTTAAAATGGTCTTTCTTCATGGTGATTTGGATGAAGAGATATATATGGCACATCTACAAGGATTTGAGGTCAAAGGTAAGAAGAAATTAGTGTGCAGATTGAAGAAAAGTTTATATGGCTTGAAGCAAGCACCTTGGCAATGGTATCTTAAATTTGATAGTTTTAAGCATGAGCATAGATACATTTAGAGTCATTCTTACCATTGTATTTATTTTAATAGGTTAGACAATGACAACTACGTTATTTTATGTTTATATGTTGATGATATTCTTGTAGCTAGGTCTAACATGGATCACATTAAAGGGTTAAAAGAACAATCAACACATTCATTTGCTATGAAGAATTGGGGCCAACAAAACTAATCCTAAGTATGAAGATTTGTAGAGATAGGAAAAATAAAAAAATGACTTTATCTTGGGCTGACTATATTATGAAAGGTATTACAATGTTTCTCTATGGAGAATGTTAAAGTCCTTAGCAAACCTTTACTTGGTCATTTAAAATTGACTAAGGAGATTTTTCCCAAGGCATAGGAAGAGGATGAAAAAATGTCCAAAGTATCCTATGCTTCAGCTGTAAGGAGCTTAATGTATGCCATGGTATGTACTAGGCACGTTTAATGAGAGTTATCAGCAGGTATATGAGTCATCTAGGACTTGAGCATTAGAATGTAGTTAAATTGATTCTCATATATTTGAGAGGAACATCTTGTAAGTGTTTACATTTTGAGGGTTTTACTACTGATTTACAAGGCTATGTTGACTTATATTTGGTAGGAGGTATTAATATTAGATGGAGTACTATAGGTTATGTATTTACTATTGGCAGGGTAATAGTGAGTTGGGTTTCTTGGTTACAAAAGGTGAATGCTTCATCCACTTTGGAGGAAGAATTGGGACACCCATAGAGGGATAATTATTTATTAACAAATAGCTAGAGTGTGATTCATCTTGCAAAGAATTCTTCTGTACACTCAAAGACAAAATACATATGGTTGCACTACCATTTCATTTAGCCATTTTTAGATGATGGATAATTAAAGATGATGAAGATACATACAGATGATAATCCAACAGATATGTTTACCAAGGTAGTAACAAGGGAGAAGTCAAACTCCTCTTCATTTTGGGTTGGCCTTCTCAATTAAACTGAATAAAAGAGTAACAAAGGGTTGATATTCTAGTGGGAGCTATAGGTTTAGCAGTTCTATGATTAGTCTCCAAGTTTGAGGTTGTTGTGATGTGGAACCTAATTAGACTTAGAGGTTTATTCAATGGATTTTCCCCCCATATTATTTCAATCGGTGTTTGGAGACAGTGTCCCTTCTAGGGTCCTTAGGCACAACCCCTTTTGGGGTCCTAGAGCAACACCCTAGGTGTGCTCCATGTTGTAGTATAGGGTGGGTTCAATGGGAAACACCCTTGCAGGGTTTTTTGGGGGTAGCACCCTGAAAGCCAAAAATTACTCACTATTGTTAAAGGCATCAACTGTTATTTTTTTACTAGATGACTTATTCTAGCCCTAATTTTGTAAGTAGTAAAAGCTTGTATAAATAGATTAGGGTTAGGAATTTTATAATGTCTAATAATATTGTAGCTTCTTGCAATGGTATTGAGCTTTAAGGGATTATAGATTCTAACCATTGGATAATAATAATATTGGACTTGTTGTCAGTGGTCATAGCCTAGGGATTGGGTGAACCGTGTTAAATCCTTGTGTCTTATGTTCTCTTTTGTGCAATTTATTATTTTTTGATATTGGTTATATTTGCATGTGTAGGAAATAGAAGAGTAATTGAGAGCGGAGGGGTGAATCAGTTAACATAAAATAAATTCCAGATCCCTTAGATGTCAATATCAATTAAAACTTTGTTTAAACTATATATTTTTATAACTAGGCAAAAACACATGCACTTGGCTTACACTAACAAATGTTGTAACTTGGTAAACAATGAAATAACTTGGTAATTGCTTAACATGAAAATATTTAAGATATTATTTATGATTAATCTTACTTAACTTTGTTGCATACACATAAGAGAAATAACATGAACACAATTGACATCAAGATTTAATGTGGAAACTCAATTTGGGAAAAACCACCAATTGCAACTAGTTACTGATTTTCATTCTTCTGAAGTGAGCCAACTTTTTTAAAGGTTACAAAATACACTATTAGGTGTGACCCTATTAGAGGATTTAATCACTCTATTAGGAGTGGCCTTGTTAGAGGTCTTTAAACAATTCAATCTAGAACTGCCACCTTGTTAGAGGATTTACAAATAGCTGTTAAGCCAACTCGGTTAAGAGATTTAGATCATTGCTACAATGGTTAGAAAGTAACAATGAGATAACCTGATTTCTATTGCAGTTGAATTTTTGATTACAGATCCCAATTCTAGCTTGCATACTTGATCCTTCCTGATAAAATGTATCTTTGCAACTCAACAAGGATATTCTACTTATCCTTCTAATTTTCTTCCTCTAAGCATCATCAAATCTCTTATTATGTTTCACACACTCAATCCTCAACTTTACCTTATATTTATATTTTGCACATTGTTAAGTCGGCTTGAATACAACTTAGAATAATTAATATTCATCTCCTCAGTTAGCTAGAACCAACAAATAATTTAATTAAGCTCAATATGCCAAAACAAGAAAATCCGTTGTTAGTTGACCATGCTTGATAGACACTAACTCAGAAATGATTTTCCTATGTTAACCAAGTGAACTCGATTAACACTACATATACAAAAAGTTCCTTTGATAACCAAGTGAGCTTGGTTAACATTGGTTCCATCCAACATTTTCTTTATTAACTAAGTGAGCTTGGTTAACACTTAATTTTTGCAAACTTTCCTTTGTTGTTCGAGTGAACTTGGTAGACACTGTCTTCTAAACTAGGCAAACTCTAGAATGCTCGATAGACACAAGAAACTATCTTCAATGCCCAAGTGAGTTTGGCATACATTGACTAGTAATGATATGACATTTTATGTAATATCAAAGACAATACACAATTAATGAATTAATTTCAATAATCTCCCTCTTTGGCATTGATGGCAACACATTTCAGAGCAAGAATAAAGTAAGGAACATATCCTTAGTTTTATTCTGATTCTCATCCATGAGAACTTCATCTATCAGTGTGAACTCCCTCTGCCTTTAGTTTCTCCCTCTATTTGCAAAAATCTATCTTCAACATCTTCTTCTGATAGAAAACTTTCCTTCTTTGGTATCAAACCAAGTTCTTCCTCTATGACATCTCTCTCTTTGTCATCTCTTGAAGTGATAAATTTTTTGTCAGATATGACATCAAACTTCTCCCTCTTTGATATCCTATGCCAAAGACAATGTTCAATGAATATTAATGTACCTTATGTACTAATTCATTTGCAATGTACCTTTGTCAATGCTGCATCAACTGACTGATCTTCAACATGCTCTAGTCAATGCATCACTAAACTACATTTAGTGAGCATTAGATAGGGGAATGACCCTTAACTTACCTCTTAGATACAAAAATGAATCCTTAGGTAACATCTTAATGAATATTTCTTTATTTTTCTCTTTAGTAATCACATATTCTAATCTTACCTCTTTATCTTGTACCATTTCCCACAAAAAAAAACATTTTATAGAAATGTGCTTGGTTTTGGTATACATCATAGGATTCTTTGATATATTAATTGCACTAGTGTTATCATAGAAGATAACCACTTGATCCTTGATCTCTATCTTCATACCTGCCAACAGTTGCTTGAACCAAACAATATTAGAACAATAAATTGCTATTGTCACATATTCTATCTTTTTTGTGGACTAAGAAATACAATTTTTTTTCTTGCTTGTTCAAGACACTAATTTTTTACCAAGAAAGAATGCTCCACCACTTGTGCTCTTTCTATCATCAACACTTCTTACCCAATCAACATCTGTGAATGCTTTCAAATCCAAATTGCCTCCTTTTTTGTACCATAAACCATATTCTTCAATATCTTTTAGATATCTCGTGATTCTCTTGATTTAATGTGATTTTCTTTGGAATTTTTGAGAATCTTTCCACCATACCAACTCTTAATGCAATATAAGGCCTTGTGTGCACTACATATTGCAATTTTTCAATCATTGATTTGGATGTGGTCTAATCTACCTCTTTGGAATCATCATTTTTGAAAAACTTATGTTGAGTAGACATAGGTGTTCCAATAGGTTTGGAATCTTCCATACCAAACTTCTTTAGTATCTCCTTGATATATTTGAATTGAGTATTGTAGATACCATCTTTCTTTTGCTGGATTTGCAATCTAACAAAGAATTTTATCTCTCCAAAAATTAGACGTCTCAAATTATTTACTCATCTCTTCTAAAAATGCCTTGCATAAGTCATCATTTTTGCTAAATAAAGTTTCATCCACAAATATTTCTGCCAACATAATCTTCTTGTCTGGTCCTTCTTTGATGTATAGACTATTGTTAGCTTTTGTTCTTTGAAAAGTAATCTTTATCAAATAGTTATGAAGTCTTTCATACCAAGCTCTAGGAGCTTCTTTGAGACCATATAATGCTTTGTGTAATTTGTAGACCATATCTCTTTTGCTAGGATCTACAAAACCTTTAGGTTGTTCTATGTAGACTTCCTCATCGAGAATTCCATTCAAGAATGTAGATTTTACATCCATTTGATATATTTTAAATTCTCTATGTGCTGCATATGCTAGTAAAGTTGTAACACCTTCTAATCTTGCAATAGGATAAAAAGTTTCACTATAATCAATACCTTCTTCTTGAGAATAACCTTTACATACTAAGGTCTTGTTTTTTTCTTGAGACTTTTTCATCTTCATTTAGCTTATTTCTGAATACCCACTTTGTGTCAATTACATATTTATCCTTGCATCTTGGAACAAGAGTCCAAGTCTTATTCTTCTCTATCTATATTATTTCTTCATTCATAGCTTCGATCCAACTTTCATTATCCAAAGCATCTTCAACATTTCTAGGTTCAAATTTAGCAATAAAAGATGTACCTTTCAATTTATTTCTTATCATTGTTCCATCTGACTTGTCTCCAATGATCTAATTAGGTGCATGGTGCTTTTTGAAACATCTTGCTAAAATAGTTACTTTGGATCTGGAATTCATTCCAATAACATTTTCATGATCTTCTATATTAAGCTCAGGTCCCATTGTTTGTGACTTGGGTTCATCAGACTTGGTTTTCTCTAGCACTAGCTCAGTAGCTTTTGACTATGACTTAGGCCCTTCTGATTGTGACTTGGGTTGCACTTGTTGCAACTCGATAGCTTTTGGAGATTTTGGGGACTCGAGAGGTGAGGTCTCTTAACTTCCAAATAGATTTGGTAATGTAGTAGGTTCATAGTAAACAAAACTTTTGTAATCTACAGGTTCTTTGTTGCTTTCGTCTTCACTCTTTTCTCCAAATTCATCAATTCTCACATGTGCATTTTCTATGACCTTATGAGTAGTTACATTAAAAAACTTGTATGCTTTATTTTTGTAGGAGTATCCTAAGAATATGCCTTCATCACCTTTGACATCAAATTCACCTTTCCTAGATTCCTTCAAGATATAACATTTTATACCAAATACTTTCAAGTAACTTACATTGGGTTTGTAGCCATACCATAGTTCATAAGGAGTTTGATTTGAGTCTTTCTTCAATAGTACTCTATTTAAGGTATGAACTATAGTGTTGATTACTTCTTTCCAGTATTTGATTGCAACACTATTTTCTATCATCAATGTTCTTGCACAATCCATGATGGATCTATTCCTCCTTTTAGCTATACGATTCTGCTGAGGTGTAGTAGGGGCTAATACTTATCTCTTAATTCCTTTCTCAATGTATAATTTATTAAAATAATTCAAAATGAATTCACCACCTCTATCTAATCTTAAACATTTCAGTTTCTTTCTAGTCTCTTTATCTACTCTTGCCAGATACCACTTAAATGTTTGAAAAGCTTCAAATTTTTCTTTTAGATACATTACAGACATCATTCTAGAATAATCATCAAAAAATAGAATAAAATATTTATCTCCATTGTAACTCTCTATTTCAATAGGTCCACATAGGTCTGTATGAGCCAACTCCAAGACTTCTTCTGAAAGATAGTTCTTTCTTTTGAAACTTTCTTTCCCATCTTTCCAATTTGACAATTTTTTCATAGACCCATATCAGGTTTCCTCAGACTAGGAATACCTCTTACTCTTATATTTTTTCTTATCTTCACCAAATTATCAAAATTCACATGACACAACCTTTTATTCCATAACTAGCTTTCTTTTAGTTGAGCAATAAAACATGACCTCTCACTTAGATCTAAGTAGAATAAATTACCTTTTGTTTGTTTTGTAGACCCAACTAGATTTCCTTTTTCATCCAATAGTTTGGCCTTCCTATTCATAAATTCCTCCTTGAATCCAATGTTATTCAGCTATGCCACACTTAGTAGATTATTCTTTAGTCCTTCAACCCAGTAAGCATTGTCACATCTAAGTTCATTGGTTAGTGAGATACAACCTTTTTGCTTTACGCAATAAGGTTCATTGTTTCCAAATCTCACACTACCACCATCATAATGTTCCATGTGTTCAAATTTTGATTTATCACTAGTCATCTGATGTGAGAAGCCACTATCAATAATCCATGTATCATTTTTGCTAACATGAGAAATAAGTGTCATTTTATCTCCTGCATCATCAGATTCAACTTTTACAACAATATAAACCATTTCATCATCTTCACTACTATCTAAATCTTTAGCTATGAAACACGATTTCTTACCTTTGCCCTTATAGTCCTTGTAGGTTTTAAAATCCTTCTTTCCTTTGAACTTTATGTGCTTCTTTTCATCTTTGTCTTATCTATTTGGGTACTTAGTAGCAACGTGTTCAACTTTTTCACAAGAGAAATAGATTAAAGGAATTTCACCTTTATACTTTCCTTTGCTTTTGGGATAACTCCTTGCAAGTAATGCTTCAATGGCTTCAAGATCACTATCAAAACTATCTTCCTCTTCACTTTCAAATTGATTTCTTTTAGACTTTTTGGCTTTCTTCTTGAGTGATACCTTGGCTTCAAATATTGACTCAAGATTGCTAGAATTAGGAATGTTATTATCATAGTTATCATAGTTATCTAGTTCAAATGTTGTACACCTTACAACTAGAGCATCTAAAGTTATCTTGTTATTTGAATCACATCTCATTTCTTGAATAGCATACACTCTTATTGCATAGATAGGAAGAAGGGTTCTGAGTACCTTTCTTACCATTGTTACATTATCAATTGTTCCTCAAGAGGCTTTTATAGCATTGACATTGGCTTTGATCCTAGCCACATATTTTGCAATGTTTTCATATTCTCTCATTTTCATCTGATCAAATTAACCTCTCAAGATTTTTTCCTTGGATATTTTTACATCATCATCACCTCTATAGATATCCTTTAGTTTGGTCCACATTTCATGAGCAGTAGCATATCCTTTGACTTAATCAAATTTAGCATAGTTAAGAGTTGATGGTATGTCAATCATCATGAGATTATGATTTTAGTTTTCAATGATTTCTTCTACAAACATTGTACCAGTAGGAGCCTTATAAGTAGTGTTTAAGCATTTCAAACCTGAATCGCTGATGGTTTCTAGATGCAACTTCATAAGTTCTTGCCATGCTATAAAGTTATCTCTATTCAACTTTGGGATCTTCCTTCTGTAAGAAATCATGACCTTTAGCTTAGGCCCTTGAAACCTTTTCTGCAAGCACCAAGAAGCTCTGATACCAATTGTTGGAAATATAAGAGGAGTAACTGAGAGGGGAGGGGTGAATCAGTTAACACTAAAATAAATTCCAGATCCCTTAGATGTCAATACAAATCAAAACTCTATTTAAACTATATTTTTCTATAACTCGACAAACACACATGCACTCAACTTACACTAACAAATGTTGCAACTCGGTAAACACTAAAATGAATCGATAACTAATTAACATGAAAATATTTAAGATACTATCTATGATTAATATTACTTAACTTATTTGAATATAGATAAGAGAAATACCATGAACACAATTGATGCCAAGAGTCAATAGGGAAACCCAATTTGGGAAAAACTACCAATTGCAACTAGTTACTAATTTTCACTCTTCTGAAGTGAGTTCTATTAGGAGTCAACCCTATTAAAGGTTACAAAACACACTATTAGGTGTGATCCTATTAGAGGATTTAATCACCCTATTAGGAGTGGCCTTGTTAGAGGTCTTTAGATAATTTGATCTAGAACTACTACCTTGTTATAGGATTTACAAATAGCTATTAAGCCAACTTCGTTAAGTGATTTAGATCATTTCTACAATGGTTAAAAAGTAACAATGAGATGACCTTATTTCTTATGCAATTGAATTGTTGATTATGGATCTCAATTTTGGCTTGTATACTTGATCCTTCCTAATCAAATGTATCTTTTGAGATCAACAAAGATATTTTTCTTATCCTTCTAATTCACTTCATTTAAGCATCATCAAATCTTCTATTATGTTTCACACACTCAATCCTGAACTTGACCTTATATTTATATCTTGTACATTGTTAAGTCAGCTTGAATACAACTTAGAATAATTAATATTTATCTCATTAGTTGGCTAGAATCAACAAATAATTTAATTGAATGCAATATGCCAAAACAAGAAAATCCTTTGTTAGCCAACCATGCTCGGTAGACACTAACTCAGAAATGATTTTCTTATGTTAACCAAGTGAACTTAGTTAACACTGCATATTCAAAAAGTTCCTTTGGAAACCAAGTGAGCTTGGTTAACACTTCACTTCTATAAACTTTCTTTTTTCACCTAAGTAAACTTGGTAGACACTATTTTTTGAACTAGGAAAACTCTAGAATGCTCGACAAACACATGAAACTATCTTCAATGCTCAAGTAAGCTCAACATACATTGATTGGAAATGATATGAAATTTTGTGTAACATCAAAGATAATACAAAATTAATTATTTTTTTTCAACAACATGTAACTATTATTTCTATTTTTAGTTAATCCTAACATGCCCAAGTCTATTGTGCTATAGCGTTGTATTAGAATCTACAACTATTTGTTCTTCCTGCTCAACTACAATAATTGTTCCTAAAAATTATTTTTTCTCTAAAAAAATTAAATTAGAAGGAACAATATGACTTGTGCAAAGATATAAAGTGCCTACTTTCATACATTTTTCTACTACAAGGGAAACTTTTGAAACCATGCAATTTTTATCATTAAAAGTAATTGTCCAACACTCATCACCTAGTTTCCCTACTGAAATTAAATTCCTACTCAACCTTGGAACATTTATTACCTCACGTAGTAGGAAAAGATTCTCATTCTACAACTTAATCTTAACTTTTCCCTTTCTAACAATTGGACTAGGTTAATTATCCCCTAAACAAACAAGCTCGAAATCTCCTTAGACATAATCAATAAAATAAACTCTATGGGGTGTAGCATGAAATGAATCCCTAGAATCTAAAACCTAAGAATCATCAACACTTTTTAAAGGAAGAAGAAAAGTACACTCTTCAAATTTCTTACTTACCACATTTTCCTCTTTGCTCCCTTTTGATTTATCTCCTTTATTGTCCTTTTGAATCCAACATTCTTTCTTCTTATGCCTTGGTTTCCCATAGTACTAGCAATTTCTTGGTCCTCTAGATTGAGAACTCTTCCTCTTTCATTTTCCTCTTGATTTATTCCTCTATTAGTCATTTTGCCTCTACTTTATGCATTTAAAGCATGTCCTTTGTTGAAAACAAATTGATATAAGTATGATAAATGCATTTCAATCATTGTTTTGTCATTGATATCAAACTTGCTACTTGCTAGTAAGACAATTTATTATATGATTTAAGTACTGTCATTTGTTTGATTTATGAAGAGGATTTCATCAAATGAGGTAACAATATCACCTAGAGGAAAGGTTGAGTTATGATATGAAATATTATAGTGCATTTATAATCTACTTAAGGTTGAAAAAGTTCATTACAATGAATAAGTTTAGAAGAACAAGTTAAATAAAGTTTGTCTCCTAAGCTTGACCAAGTGGATAGTAGGTGTTGATTAATAATCAATTGGAGCCAAGAAAAGTCAATATTCGTGTAAGTTGAGTAAAGTTTAGTTAATGATGAGCACTAGTAAACTTTAGTTCATCCTGAGTGTTTTGACAGTGAATGTTGAGCAATGTAGTATGTGCTAAGCATCATAAGCTAGTTAATATTGAGTGTCAACATTATGAGAAAGATCAAGAATTTGATGAATCTGTGTTGAAAAGTTTGATTTCTTGGATTATGTGAACCATAAGATAAGGTTGATGATTTGGTGGCACATAATTTATGGTGAACCATTTTAAGGGAAAATTCAAACAGAATTGAAGGATAAGTTCCTAGAAGGGAATGAAATGAAATGAGGGTTAGATTCATTAAATCCTACCTAATCTAACGTAACCCTAAAATGGATGATGGAGGATGAATGAAAAAATATCTTAATTTTTTTATTAATAGAGATGGTTGGTTATAAGCAAGGGTTGTCATGTGTGAGAACCTAAAGAAGACAAGGAGTCTAGGGTATTGCTTCATTCAGTGACCTAAGAGAAGAGATTACATTGGAAAGAAAAGAAAGAAGGCTTAAGGATATGGATGTTTGAAGGGTGCACAAGCTATTAGAACTGAAGTGTATGAAAGCTAAGTAGAATGTAGGATTGAAATAGAGATCTATAATCTGTAAGTGTATTGTAAGTTGTTATCAGATCAACTCTTACTATTAATCTCTAATCATTGTATCAGAGTAGGGTAAATACTTTGGATTAAGGTTGCCCTAATAGTCATTTGTAAATCCTTTAACTAGGTGACATTCCAAGTGAATGATTTAAAGTCCTCTAAAAAGACTCACTCCTAATGGGGTGATTGAAATCCTTTAACTAGGTTGCATTTAATAGTGTGCATTGTAACCTTTAACAAGGTTGGCCTATCATAGGGAATCACTTCAAAAGAGTGAGAATGGGTAGCATGTTACTAGTGGTTTTTTTCAAACTAGATTTTCATGTTAAATTATTATGTCAAATGTGTTATTCAATATG
The DNA here is from genome assembly GCA_028749045.1 of Cupressus sempervirens. Lineage (NCBI taxonomy): Eukaryota > Viridiplantae > Streptophyta > Pinopsida > Cupressales > Cupressaceae > Cupressus > Cupressus sempervirens. Next base: position 740,754,150 of record CM053786.1, read on the forward strand.
TTATGTTTCATGTTTACATTTTTGCAAATTGATTTGACAGTAACCTACAAGTTTGTAGTGCCTGCCCCTAGTTTGCATTACTGTTATCATTGTCAAATTCTTTTAGGTTGATTTTATGCATTGATTAGTTTAGAGATATTGGATTTACAATATTATGATATTATTTCATGTCTTGAATTACAAATGCATCAGTTATTATTGCTTAGTTGATTTCATTCATGTGTTGTTAATGGTATTTTGATGATTCCTAGTTAGTAAATGTGGTTTCTTTCATAAAAATGTTAACATGATGTCTTTAATGATGATTATGTTGTATTGATAGAGATGCATTATTATATGTACGCATTTGATGTTAGACTTGTGATTTTTACGATACTTACCCCATACTTGCATGTGTATAGTGTGCGTTTTTATTTTATCTTTCTGTCTGACGTGTTTGATGTGGTTAAGGGAGGGAGTCCTAGTCACCTGCTAGTCGGGATCTACACGATGAACCACTCCCCGCCATTGTCTGTTTAGTTTAGATATATTATATACATGTACATGCTCGTCTTTTATGCAGGATGCAGGTATCGGGCATCGACTTCCCTGAATTGCCAGGATGAGCGTGCCCTATTACAAATACTCAAATGGTGAGAATGGGAAGATAATAATCAGGTCCAATCCTAGCCATAAGCCTATAATACTTGTCCTGCAAGGAGGACTCGTAACAGACTGTCTACCCTTTTTAAATCCGTGAGTCTTTTGTGTGTATGTTGTTTTGTGAGTCTTTGATGAATTTCTATTAATTAAGTCTAATTAATAGATTAAATTAATAATTTAATTTAATGAAGAATTATTATGACTTTTTGAATATTTAATTATATTTAATTAATTGAGAAATTAATTAAATATAAAGAATTGTATTGGAAGATAAAAGTTTTAAGATTAAATTAAGAACATGATAATATTTATTTAATTTAATAATAATATATTTAGAGTTCATTTTTAAATAAATGCTAAATATTATTGTTATTTAAGTTAATAAATATTTATCAAATTAGACGTTCAAAATATATTAAAAAGGAAAAAGATATTAAATTATGAATATGTTTTAAGTTCACATGAATAAGTTTAAAATATAGAAATTAATTTAAAAGATAAAAACATGTGAACTTGAATAAAAGTATTTTAATAAAGTATGCATGAGATTAAAATTATAAATTAACTTTAAAAGCAAAGTCAAAGTGGAAAGTTGAATAAAGTAATTTAACAATTCACTTAAAGTGCATGAAGGATTAATAAAAGAATATCTTAATTAAAAAGAAAATTAATTGTGCATGAATGAATTAATTAAATAAGAGAGAATTAAATATTGGAGATAAAAGTTGAAGTTTAAATTTAGAACGTGATTATATTTATTTAATTTAATAATAATATATTTAGAGTGCATTTTTAAATAAATGCTAAATATTATTTTTATTTAAGTTAATAAATATTTTATCAATTAAGTTTCTAAAATGAAATTAAAATTTAAAAGATATTTAATTATCATAAAGATTATAGTTCGCATGAATTATGCATGAGTTGAAAATAAAAGAAATTAATTGAAAAGATTAAACATGTGAAAGTTAATAAAGATATTTAATCGCATTAAGTGCGCATGAGATTTATAAGTTATAAATTGATTAAAATAGAAGTTGAGTGGAAATTAAATAAAGAGATTTAATAATCCATTTAACATAAAAGATGAGAAAATAAAGGTTGATTTTAGAGTTAACAAGATTGATCAAGAGACCTCTCAGGTAAATGCACAATTAGTGCCCCGATTGTAGGAAGAGAACTCCTTATCAAATTTGATGGGGTCATTATTTAGGGGGGGAGTTTTCAGACATAGTGGGGGAGAACACACACAGGTTTGGAGAGCAATTCAGAGGGTTTGGAAAAGAAGGAATTGTTCGTAGCTTGAGGGATTTTGCTTGCAATAGAAATTTTCATCCAGCTGTTAGCGTTTTAGCATCAGTACGAGGTAGGGTTTTGAAATTCTGTGAATGCAATTTTAATTGGAAATATCTGTCTGCTTCGTGATTGTTGGGTGATTGAAATTACGGTTGTCATCTTGATTGTTTATTCGATCTGACTGATTGATAATTAGTCTCCAGAAATTTTGTTTATCATTTCGATTATTTTCAAGATCTGATTGGTTTAACTTAGTTTCTCATTGTTTATACAGAAGAATCATTGAGGAAATTAATTAAATCATGTAGAGTTTGAAGGAAAATAATATTTAAATTTAGAAAGAGTCTGTCCGTGGAAATGAAAATTTTAGGACCGAAAATTAATCCGGAAATGGACTTGAAAGAGAAGAAAATTCTAATTTAAAAAAAAACAATAAATAAATAAATAAATAAATAAATTTTTAAAAAAAAATAAAATTAAATTAAATTATTTATTTGTTAAAAATATTATTAAAAGATTGTGATAGTTATTTTTTTATTAATTAAGAAATTAATATAAAATAAATTAATTTAAAAATAAAAATAAAACGTTTTTCGAAATTGTATAGTTTTAAAATTTTAAAAAAAATATAATAATACATAAGGCAGGGTGGGGATATTACCCCCCCCCCCCACCGTACCTGCTGCCGGCATTCATTGCCGTGGCAGCCGGTACCGCTGCTGCCGCAGGCAGCAGTACAACTGTTGCTGCGCGCAGCAGGGTACCTGCTGTCGCAGGTACCAGGCCGGTGGGCCTTTAAACACGCCAAAATATATATATACATTTTATATATATATATATATATATATATATATTAAAATAAATTTTAATGCGTTTTAAAATGTAATTAATAAATCTGATTTAATAATGTATTATTAATGATTTTTATTAATATTTAATAATTTAAATATTAATATATATTAATTTAGTTTTCATAATTATTAATAGTTTTTAGTTAAATATTAATAAATTGATAATCAATGAAGATTTTAATATAAGTATTTAAATGAAAAAATTATTGATTAATTTAATTAATATTAGCTTAATTAAAGTTAATTAATAATGGGCATTATTTGTTAAAATTTTAAAATTCGATTATTGATTTAATAGAAGATATTAATGAGGGTTTAATGATTTTAATAAAGTCAAATTTGTTTTATTTAAAATCATTAAGGATTTTTTTTATAATATAAATAAATAAATGATTATCCTTAGCTTAGTTATAAGGTAATTGAACAATCATTTAAATATAGAAATGGGTTAGTTAAAAAGGAATGATTGTGAATACTTATTACCTAGAACATATGTTTAACTGAAAATGAAACCTTATGTTCAACTTAACTATGTGAGTTCGATTAAACCAAACATGAAACTTACTCTTGGTATCTGTTTTGTTTTACTTGTACTTCCTATGCTTTGAGATTTTGGTCTTGATTAGATGTCGACCAGTCTAGAGAGTACACCAGAGGTTTTTGTGAGATTTATTTTATACTATTTATATGGCTGGATGTCATGATGTGTTTTGTGATTCAAATTGAGATTATATTTATGAGATTTACTTTGTGGAGCATTTATGTGTACTAGGATGAGAGAACCATTGTGTTATTAGGTTGCCTGTTAAGGAACCGAGTTTGATCTTTATGAATTTTGTGGTATGGGACACAACTGTGTTTTTATGTGCTTAGGAGAGGTTGTCTAGGTACGTGACTTGGGAGTGGCTTGCATAGGGGTCCGGGACCCAAAGTGGTCAGTACCAGGGTAACCTAATGCAAGTTATGTAATAAGTGATAACCTAGTAACTAAAATTTATGGGGGAAAAAATACACTAAAAAGATAAGTTAGAGATAATTGATCTACCAATGCCTTTAGTGCTTGTATAGACTAAGGATGGGAATGAGATGAGTGCCTCGTCTTCTTGAGAGGGCTTTCTAGTTCCCATATGTGTGATGTTGAGGGTCCGGGGTTCATAGTAACCAGTCCAGGGTAACTCAATGCTTGAGGGTCCGGGATCTCTTAAGAGATCAGTCCAAGGTAACTCAAGCAGCCATGTGATGACACTCCCTAGTATGTAGCCTGAGTCTCCTCTGTAGATCTTGTGGACTTTGTGTATCTCTGGTGGTGTACTTATTGTATGGTGGTGTATCTATTGTTGGATGTGGTTATTTACTTTCATTAATGATGATTGGTGTTTCATTATGTTGTACTTTTGACATGTGGTTTTTGACTTGAGGAGGATTATCTTTTGTTGACTTTATCTTGTGATCTTGGTATTTGGTTTATACTTGGTTTGTGTATGATGTTTGGTTATGTGATGTCAGTATTGGATTGAGTGTTCTTTCTTTCTGGTTTATTTTATCTTCTTGAGTAGTATGTGTTACCTTTGAGATAGTTTTGGCTAGTAGGTATTCCATGCCTAGGAGTGTTTTATGTTTGATAGCCATTTGTGGATCGTTCATTATCTTCCCTGGATGGTGGGAGTGGAAGCCTGACTAGGTAACCACGCAGTCGGGAGGTAGTGCCTTCTTACCATTTGGGTCCCCCTTCACATTGCTAGCTGTTGGATGTTCGTTGTAGAAGATGTACCTTTATCATTCTTACTTCTTATCTCAGAGACTTCTTTTCAGATGAAGTATATATGTTATCATGTATTCCATTGTACAGTATCTATTTTCACATACCCTGCGACATGTGCAGTGGATGTTATTGATTGGATGTACTTTCATTGTATTGTTTATACTTATGCATTTGCTTATGCGACTATGTATCTGTTATTCCTTTATGATATTGAGACATTGTACTTGAAACTTAAACTAATTAATTTAAGATTATTAAATGTGACTCAACGTAAAGGAACCTTTGAGGAATTGAAACTATATCTGTAATTGCAAATGTGTATTTGTTGTGTATGTTCATATTGCTTCCACATTAATGTTATCTTGATGTTGTTTAAACTTCAAAAAAAAAAAAAAAGTTCAGTAAACATTGTAACATGTTAGGTTTATTTCTCTTGGGTTCCCGAGCGGGGCGTTACATATGGTATCAGAGCCTGAGTTTCAACATTGGGAACTCTGGGCATTATGTGCGCCATCACTTGAGCAATTAGTAAACTTACAACGTATTTAAATGACAAACTTATATTGACATCAAACTTGAAACCAAACTATTGAACAACAAACTTTGAAATGATATAGATTCTAAACATGGAACTAGAAAACTTATAAAACTTTTCGGATTATTGCTTTATGTCAGTATGTTATGACCCTATGGTTATGATGGATTCTTAGATGTCATTGTTGTGTGTGGGTGTTGTAGGAGAGATGACTTCTGGTTCTAGATCCATTGCTAGGGGTCGTAGCTCAGGACGTGGTAGAAGTCGTGGGAGAGTTAGTCACCGTATTCCTTCCTTGGTCCATTCAGGGGACCCTATTCAGGAAGAGGCTAAAGAGGATGCTAGTGTTAAGCAACATGCTGAGACAGAAGGACCAGTCACTAGAGACTTGGTCAAGGAGATCCTAGCACACCTACCGTTACAAGATAGAGCTCATCATTCAGAGCATGGAGATAGAGATAGGTCCATGAGTCCTAGAGGGAGGAACCTAGAAAGCATAAAGCGGTCTAGCCAGTCCATCCAGGTGAAGGACCTATTACGGGTCAAGATCAAACCTTTCAATGGAGAAGGTACTGGATATGATGCTGAGAATTGGTTGATTTCTCTAGATAGATGTTTTTCCATGCAAGAATTTGACTCCAATGTCAAAGCAAGATATGCCATCACCCATTTAGAGCACTTTGCAGCAATTTGGTGGAATATAGAGGAGAAGAAACTTGGGATAAATATGAAAACTGTCACATGGGAGTTGTTCCACGAAGACTTCTGTGAGCGATTTCTATCAGAGCAGTGGCAACTTCAGAGGGCAGATGAGTTCCATGACTTGAGAAAGGGTACTAAGATTGTGGTGGAGTATGAGCGTAAGTTCTTCGAGCTTATGTCATATGCAGGAATTAGTGATAGCTCACCATTGATGGTCCAACATTTCATTAGAGGACTTAATGCTAACATCATTGGGGGTGTTAAGGTTTTCCAACCTAAAACCCTTAAGGATGCTATATTGCGAGCTACTTTGGTTGAGGTGAGTATGACTTCAGGCCAAGGTGGCCTACCAGGTGTTCAGGCTAGAGGGGCACTTTATTTAGGAGCATTGAGGGACAACCAGTCTCAAGGAGTTGGAAGTTCTAGAAATTCTCCTAACTTCTCTAAGGGTAATCAGGAGAAGCCAGGAAGAAAGTTCTTCCATGGTAACAGTGGTGGTTCACAGTCAAGGAACCATCGCAACTGGAAGCGTAGTATGCGCAACAGGTTGGATCGTGTTCCTCGAGCTCTCAGTGAGGATGCTAGTGTTGGTAGTTTTGATCAGTCGCGTGCACCTGGAGCTCAAGGAGGCTTTAGTGGAGATTGCTACTTTTGTGGACAATATGGTCATAGAGCGACCAATTGTCCCAATCGTGAACCTTAGTTTTGAGTTTTTTGAGTTTGATTCATGTTTCTTTGTAATGGGCTTCCAGGAGTAAGCCTAATTCTAGGGGGGGTGGATGTAGTGCCTGCCCCTAGTTTGCATTGCTGTTATCATTGTCAAATTCTTTTAGGTTAATTTTATGCATTGATTAGTTTAGAGATATTGGATTTACAATATTATGATATTATTTCATGTCTTGAATTACAAATGCATCAGTTATTATTGCTTAGTTGATTTCATTCATGTGTTGTTAATGGTATTTTGATGATTCCTAGTTAGTAAATGTGGTTTCTTTCATAAAAATGTTAACATGATGTCTTTAATGATGATTGTGTTGTATTGATAGAGATGCATTATTATATGTACGCATTTGATGTTAGACTTGTGATTTTTACGATACTTACCCCATACTTGCATGTGTATGGTGTGCGTGTTTATTTTATCTTTCTGTCTGACGTGTTTGATGTGGTTAAGGGAGGGAGTCGTAGTCACCTGCTAGTCGGGATCTACACGATGAACCACTCCCCGCCATTGTCTGTTTAGTTTAGATATATTATATACATGTACATGCTCGTCTTTTATGCAGGATGCAAGTACCGGGCATCGACTTCCCTGAATTGCCAGGATGAGCGTGCCCTATTACAAATACTCAAATGGTGAGAATGGGAAGATAATAATCAGGTCCAATCCTAGCCATAAGCCTATAATACTTGTCCTGCAAGGAGGACTCGTAACAGACTGTCTACCCTTTTTAAATCCGTGAGTCTTTTGTGCGTATGTTGTTTTGTGAGTCTTTGATGAATTTCTATTAATTAAGTCTAATTAATAGATTAAATTAATAATTTAATTTAATGAAGAATTATTATGACTTTTTGAATATTTAATTATATTTAATTAATTGAGAAATTAATTAAATATAAAGAATTGTATTGGAAGATAAAAGTTTTAAGATTAAATTAAGAACATGATAATATTTATTTAATTTAATAATAATATATTTAGAGTTCATTTTTAAATAAATGCTAAATATTATTGTTATTTAAGTTAATAAATATTTATCAAATTAAACGTTCAAAATATATTAAAAAGGAAAAAGATATTAAATTATGAATATGTTTTAAGTTCGCATGAATAAGTTTAAAATATAGAAATTAATTTAAAAGATAAAAACATGTGAACTTGAATAAAAGTATTTTAATAAAGTACACATGAGATTAAAATTATAAATTAACTTTAAAAGCAAAGTCAAAGTGGAAAGTTAAATAAAGTAATTTAACAATTCACTTAAAGTGCATGAAGGATTAATAAAAGAATATCTTAATTAAAAAGAAAATTAATTGTGCATGAATGAATTAATTAAATAAGAGAGAATTAAATATTGGAGATAAAAGTTAAAGTTTAAATTTAGAACGTGATTATATTTATTTAATTTAATAATAATATATTTAGAGTGCATTTTTAAATAAATGCTAAATATTATTGTTATTTAAGTTAATAAATATTTTATCAATTAAGTTTCTAAAATGAAATTAAAATTTAAAAGATATTTAATTATCATAAAGATTATAGTTCGCATGAATTATGCATGAGTTGAAAATAAAAGAAATTAATTGAAAAGATTAAACATGTGAAAGTTAATAAAGATATTTAATCGCATTAAGTGCGCATGAGATTTATAAGTTATAAATTGATTAAAATAGAAGTTGAGTGGAAATTAAATAAAGAGATTTAATAATCCATTTAACATAAAAGATGAGAAAATAAAGGTTGATTTTAGAGTTAACAAGATTGATCAAGAGACCTCTCAGGTAAACGCACAATTAGTGCCCCGATTGTAGGAAGAGAACTCCTTATCAAATTTGATGGGGTCATTATTTAGGGGGGGAGTTTTCAAACATAGTGGGGGAGAACACACACAGGTTTGGAGAGCAATTCAGAGGGTTTGGAAAAGAAGGAATTGTTCGTAGCTTGAGGGATTTTGCTTGCAATAGAAATTTTCATCCAGCTGTTAGCGTTTTAGCATCAGTACGAGGTAGGGTTTTGAAATTCAGTGAATGCAATTTTAATTGGAAATATCTGTCTGCTTCGTGATTGTTGGGTGATTGAAATTACGGTTGTCATCTTGATTGTTTATTCGATCTGACTGATTGATAATTAGTCTCCAGAAATTTTGTTTATCATTTCGATTATTTTCAAGATCTGATTGGTTTAAATTAGTTTCTCATTGTTTATACAGAAGAATCATTGAGGAAATTAATTAAATCATGTAGAGTTTGAAGGAAAATAATATTTAAATTTAGAAAGAGTTTGTCCGTGGAAATGAAAATTTTAGGACCGAAAATTAATCCGGAAATGGACTTGAAAGAGAAGAAAATTCTAATTTAAAAAATAAATAAATAAATAAATTAATTAAAAAATAAATAAATAAATTAAATTAAATTATTTACTTTTTAAAAATATTATTAAAATATTGTGATAGTTATTTTTTTATTAATTAAGAAATTAATATAAAATAAATTAATTTAAAAATAAAAATAAAACGTTTTTCGAAATTGTATAGTTTTAAAATTTTAAAAAAAATATAATAATACATAAGGCAGGGTGGGGATATTACCCCCCCCACTGTACCTACTGTCGGCATTCATTGCCGTGGCAGCCGGTACCGCTGCTGCGCGCAGCAGGGTACCTGCTGTCGCAGGTACCAGGCCGGTGGGCCTTTAAACACGCCGAAATATATATATACATTTTTTATATTTTGTTTTTTTTTTTTTAAATAAATTTTAATGCGTTTTAAAATGTAATTAATAAATGTGATTTAATAATGTATTATTAATGATTTTTATTAATATTTAATAATTTAAATATTAATATATATTAATTTAGTTTTCATAATTATTAATAGTTTTTAGTTAAATATTAATAAATTGATAATCAATGAAGATTTTAATATAAGTATTTAAATGAACAAATTATTGATTAATTTAATTAATATTAGCTTAATTAAAGTTAATTAATAATGGGCATTATTTGTTAAAATTATAAAATTTGATTATTGATTTAATAGAAGATATTAATGAGGGTTTAATGATTTTAATAAAGTCAAATTTGTTTTATTTAAAATCATTAAGGATTGTTTTTATAATATAAATAAATAAATGATTATCCTTAGCTTAGTTATAAGGTAATTGAACAATCATTTAAATATAGAAATGGGTTAGTTAAAAAGGAATGATTGTGAATACTTATTACCTAGAACATATGTTTAACTGAAAATGAAACCTTATGTTCAACTTAACTACGTGAGTTCGATTAAACCAAACATGAAACTTACTCTTGGTATCTGTTTTGTTTTACTTGTACTTCCTATGCTTTGAGATTTTGGTCTTGATTAGATGTCGACCAGTCTAGAGAGTACACCAGAGGTTTTTGTGAGATTTATTTTATACTATTTATATGGCTGGATGTCATGATGTGTTTTGTGATTCAAATTGAGATTATATTTACGAGATTTACTTTGTGGAGCATTTATGTGTACTTGGATGAGAGAACCATCGTGTTATTAGGTTGCCTGTTAAGGAACCGAGTTTGATCTTTATGAATGTTGTGGTATGGGACACAACTGTGTTTTTATGTGCTTAGGAGAGGTTGTCTAGGTACGTGACTTGGGAGTGGCTTGCATAGGGGTCCGTGACCCAAAGTGGTCAGTACCAGGGTAACCTAATGCAAGTTATGTAATAAGTGATAACCTAGTAACTAAAATTTATGGGGGGAAAAATACACTAAAAAGATAAGTTAGAGATAATTGATCTACCCATGCCTTTAGTGCTTGTATAGACTAAGGATGGGAATGAGATGAGTGCCTCGTCTTCTTGAGAGGGCTTTCTAGTTCCCATATGTGTGATGTTGAGGGTCCGGGGTTCATAGTAACCAGTCCAGGGTAACTCAACGCTTGAGGGTTCGGGGTCTCTTAAGAGATCAGTCCAGGGTAACTCAAGCAGCCATGTGATGACACTCCCTAGTATGTAGCCCGAGTCTCCTCTATAGATCTTGTGGACTTTGTGTATCTCTGGTGGTGTACTTATTGTATGGTGGTGTATCTATTGTTGGATGTGGTTATTTACTTTCATTAATGATGATTGGTGTTTCATTATGTTGTACTTTTGACATGTGGTTTTTGACTTGAGGAGGATTATCTTTTGTTGACTTTATCTTGTGATCTTGGTATTTGGTTTATACTTGGTTTGTGTATGATGTTTGGTTATGTGATGTCAGTATTGGATTGAGTGTTCTTTCTTTCTGGTTTATTTTATCTTCTTGAGTAGTATGTGTTACCTTTGAGATAGTTTTGGCTAGTAGGTATTCCATGCCTAGGAGTATTTTATGTTTGATAGCCGTTTGTGGATCGTTCATTATCTTCCCTGCACGGTGGGAGTGGAAGCCTGACTAGGTAACCACGCGGTCGGGAGGTAGTGCCTTCTTACCATTTGGGTCCCCCTTCACATTGCCAGCTGTTGGATGTTCATTGTAGAAGATGTACCTTTATCATTCTTACTTCTTATCTCAGAGACTTCTTTTCAGATGAAGTATATATGTTATCATGTATTCCGTTGTACAGTATCTATTTTCACATACCCTGCGACATGTGCAGTGGATGTTATTGATTGGATGTACTTTCATTGTATTGTTTATACTTATGCATTTTCTTATGCGACTATGTATCTATTATTCCTTTATGATATTGAGACATTTTACTTGAAACTTAAACTAATTAATTTAAGATTATTAAATGTGACTCAACGTAAAGGAACCTTTGAGGAATTGAAACTATATCTGTAATTGCAAATGTGTATTTGTTGTGTATGTTCATATTGCTTCTGCATTAATGTTATCTTGATGTTGTTTAAACTTCAAAAAAAAAAATAGTTCAGTAAACATTGTAACATGTTAGGTTTATTTCTCTTGGGTTCCCGAGCGGGGCGTTACAAAGTTTAAGTGATTGTATAATCTAATGGATGCATGCATGATGAAAATGATTTATAGATATGGGTTGGATAAGTTGTGAAAAGTTTTAATTACACATCTAGACCTTGGATAACTAATTCACCCCCCTCCTCTTAGTTATTCTAAAAAATTCCAACAATTGGTACCAGAGCCATCTACTTAAGATGACTAGTTTGAAGGTACTAGAAGCACAAAGATCAAGATGTCAAAAAGAGAAGTGCCAAAGCTTAATAGATATAAGTTTCTTGCATAAAAAAGTTTGATGAAGCTACACCTAGGAGGTCTTGGAGATCATGCATAATCTACCATTTCTATTGAGCATACTGATCCTACTGGAGCCCTAACTGCTAAAGATCTAAAAAAGAATAAAGAACAAAATTGGGTAATGTTGGAGTTTGTCTCTGCCCTAAGCTATGTCAAGTTTGATGATATCAAGGGTTGTGACAGTGAAAAGAAAATGTGGGATGCTCTACACACTGTTTGTGGAGATGACAAGAATGTTCTAAGAGCCAAAGCTAAAATTCTCAAAGGTAAATTTGATGACATGAAAATGGAAGAAGGTGAGAATATTGCTCAATATTACTCTAGGATAAAACATGTTAATCAATAAGAGGAGCTATTAGTAAAATAGATGATGATACTATACTAAGTAAAGTTTTGAGAACATTGTTGTCCATCTTTGCTATTAGACTTTCTACAATACAAGAACTGAGATGTATTCTAGGGAATGATCTAACTCTTGAAGGTCTAGTAGGTAGGCTCACTACTTTTGAGCTATCTAAGTTTGATAATTACAAACTTAAAAATATTGAATCTTCTTTCAAAGTTAAGTTGTCATTAAAGAAACCTAATGAGAAGAAGAAAAAGAAAAAGACAAAATATGTGTCAAGTGACAGTGATACAGATGAGAAAGATGTAGATTAGTTTGAAGCGCTATTAGCAAGGAGATTTCATAGAGGTAAAGAAAATTTTAAAGGTAAGCTACCTATCATGTGTTCCAATTGTAATGAGGTTGGTCATATTGCTACTAGATATTTAGAAAAGAAGAATTACAGAGGTGGTGACACATAAAAAAGTAGAAGAGATGAAGATAGAAAAGAATACAAAGACAAAGGCAAGAAGTCTTGCTACATTGCTAAAGAGGAAACAAAAAATGGATTTGAAGATCATGATGATGAAGTGGAGTATGTTGCAATGAAAGATGAATCTAATGAGGATGAGGCAATTGCACTAGTCTCTTGTGTGAACAAGAATGATAGATGGATCATTAATAGTGGGTGTTCACATCACATGACTAGAGATAAAAGTAAGTTCATTACCTTGAAATATAATGATGGAAATAGTGTAAAGTTTGGTAATGATGCACCATGTCTGATAAAAGGAAAATGCTCTATCAAGCTCATATAAAAGATTTTATGTGACAATGCTTACTATGTTGAAGGACTTAACTATAATTTGTTGAGTGTGTCACAACTAATTAATTTGGGATGTAAGGTTGAGTTTGAGAAATTTTTTTCTAAGATATATGATAGTGATGGAAAACTAATTAGAAAAGGTCATCAAACTAGAGGTAATCTATTCTACCTTGATATAGAGGATGCTACTTCTTTAGTTGTAGAATTTGATGATGCGTGGCTATGGCACAAGAGGTTATGTCATGTCAATTCTGGTAAATTTCTTAGTATCAATAACATGAGAAGAGTCAGAGGTTTGCCTAAGTTGAAAAAGCCTTACAATATAATTTGCAAACAATGTCAGTTAGGAAAAATGACAAAGTCAAGTTTTAAGAGTAAGACTTGTTAGTTTGTGGTGACTAATCAGGGAAGTACTATACATACTATTCACCAATAGCTAATATTCACTAATTAAATATTATTTTTATTCACCAATTTATGGTCGACATATTGTAACTAATTATAACCCTAAAGAAGAAAAAATACTTGTATAAAAAGGGCTTAGGGTTAGGGATTATTTCATAAGTTGTGATGCAAAATTACTTCTTGTGATGGTATTGAGATATAAGGGATTATGGATTGTAATCAGGTTCTAATTACTAGATCATAACAATATTGGACTTTTTGTTTGGTGGATGTAGCCTAGGGTTTGGGTGAACCATGTTAAATCTTGGTGTCTTGTGTTCTCTTCTATATGGTCTATTATTTTTTGTTATTGTTTATATTTGCATGTAATTGTTATTTCTATTCATGGTTAAATCCTAACAAGTGGTATGAGAGAGAGGTTTTCCTTTTAGTTATCTTCTGCAGGAAAGTCTCATAGTTGAGTGGGTGTCTCATGGTTGAGTGGGAGCAATGGAAGACAAGGGTAAGCTAAGGGTTGAAAATTTTACTAGGCAGATCTTTTAGTTATGGATGTATATGAGAATTGTTAGTATGCTAATAGAAACCAAATTTAAATAAAGCTTCTACAAATTAAACAAAATTCATAAACTTCAAGATAGACTAAGATGAGCTCTCAATTGAGAATATGAGCCATTAATGGGCTCTCTCAATAAGAAGCTCTCTTGTTGAGTGGCTTTGTCTAAATAGATAGGATGTATGCTCAAGCTTATGCTTCAAAAAGGGCTTCAAATGGAGTTGAAATTTGGGTGTGAGTGTATGGTTTTGATGTAAAATGGCTTCTTAAAATGGCATTATGACTTTACTTCATGGATTGTGTTGTTTTGAAAAGGGGAAGGATCCAATTTATAGGCAAGAGGCTTGAGGGATTGAGGGCTAAGATGCAAGGATGGGGAAAAGCTCATGGAGGGCTCATATTGCATGAGAGGAGAGCACATGGATTGTGCTTCCTTACAGCCAATCAGGGAGTGACACATGTCACAAGGTGAGAGGATGGAGGAAAGGGGAAGGATGAGTCAACAAAGGAGGCTCAAGGGATAAAATCTTCATAAAGACCCTCATAATGGATTGTAAGAGCAATGAAAGGGCTTTGGAAGAGTCATTTATGGCCTAGTGGGCTTCATAAAGTTTTATGGTTGGGATATTTTGAGGGAGATGAGAGGAATTTTTACTTGGGCTTGATTAGGAAGGTTTTAAGCTTGCTTAGGCTTGTGCAAATGATTAGAGGATGAATTAGGATGGTTTAGGATTATCTTAGGGATAGGCAAGTGGATGGCATTTAATGAGGGTGGGTGAAGGAGGAGATATTTGTTAACTTTGGCTTGGGTTAGTAAGTTTTAACCCATGTTTAGAGAATGTGACAAGGTTAGGAGGGGATTAGGATTAGGTTTAAAGACATCTTCTAGAAGAGTCTAGATTTTGGATGAGGATAAAGACTTTCTAGAATAGTCTAGAACTTCCTAGGATGACGATGAAGACTTTCTAGAAGAGTCTAGAACTTCTTAGGATGAGGATAAATTAGATTTTTAGGAAATACATAAAGTTTTATTTATTTCAAGGGTTTGGGTTGAGGGGATATTTATTAAAACTTTTTTAATAAACATGAGGATTAATATTTAATCATAATTAAATATTTTGAGTTGGGATTAGGGGTAGGAAATGATGGGATTAGCCTTTAATCAAAATTAAAGAAGGATTAGAAGATTTTGGAAGAGGTTAGTGGTCTTAAGGAAATTGGCCAAGCTTTGGGCAAAAAATAAATTTTTTATTTATTTTGGGGCTTTTGGTCAATTTATAAATTAAATAATTAATAAATAAGGAAATAATGTTTAAATAAGATTTAAACATTTTTGGGAGGGATTCCTTAATTAAATATTTTTAATTAAGATAAAGGGATTTAGTGGCATAAAAAATTAATTAATAAATTAAATAATTAATAAATGATGATGTCATCAGGGACTTTTTTCAGAAAATAAAAATATTTTATTTTCTAAAAGATTTTTAGGTGTCTACATTTTGCCCCTCTTTGATGTGATGCCGCAAGTGCCATGGCATCAAAGATAAGAAAATAAGATGCCCAAGGCTAGAGCAGAAGAGGAGAGAATGGACTGCGAGATGCCCCCTCAAGAAGGTGGTGGGGAGAGAAAGTGAGGCTCGACAACTTCTTGAAATATACAAGAATCTTGGCAGGTGGGAGGATGAAGAGTGGCTTAAGAGAAGAGGTTTAGTTAGCTCAAACTCTCACTATGGGAGAATGATAAAGGAGAATCGGAGGCACACGAGGAAGCAAGCTTAAGATCTCAGGGATTGCAGAGGATGAAGGAGCGGAGCGCTATAAAAAGGAATCCAAGATAGGGAGATGGATGATGGGATGATAAAGCTGATGCAATAGGATTTCAAAGAGTCAGTTTGGCAAAAGATGGGTTTTGAAGATCCCTAAGACTAGGATTGTGGAGCTCGAAAGATGAGGCTTGGTGGATTGATTGGATTGGTGGATCCTTAAGACTAGGATTGTGGATCCCTAAAGCTAAAAGTGTAGATTGATTCAAAGAGGTACTGATGCATAAGATGGGGTAGGAGAGATAGATGCTAGTTATGGATGGGGGATAATGGAGATGAAGGGAAACCATTGAAACTTTTTTGAGTAGGGGGATACTTCAAAGAGAAGTACCACCATGTAGCTGAGCACTAGATTTTCTATAGGACTGTTGGTTAATTGCCAAGGTTACCAAGAACATCAAGGCCGTGTCACCAACCATCCAGAGGACTGACAGACTGACTTGAAACAAACACACAAGGATTGCCCCAGCATCACACATGAAACCCAAAGGAAATAGTGTGGAACTGACACTGGGTAACCTACAAGCAAAAAAGAAATAAAAAAAAGACTTGATCAAAATCGTATGCTCAAAGTGCCCCATTCGCAGCACACCATGATATGGAAGATTGTGGACACCTTGAGGAGGGAACAAAAAGATTGCTTGGAAAAGATACTTCAAGACCCAAAAGGGAAGATTCCAAATCGAAAGAAAGTGAAAATCCAAAAGAGAACTGTTTGCCAACGAGATGGGTAGGACGAGGTACTAACAGACCAAGATCAGACATGAGGAAAGTTATATTCTACAAGGATCTATCAGAGAGCATGTAAGCCGATGGATCTGGGTGAGTGATGCATCTAGCAAGCTGAACTAAGAAGGATAACACTTTGGTGATAGAAAATCTAGCTAAAGGATGCATTGGAATAGCTAACCAAGATGTGCGATGTGTGCAAGATGTTGATCAAGGAGGAACTGACACAAAAGCTGGATAGATACAATGGTACTAAGCTAAAGAGGATGTATAAGCTGACAGACTAAGATATGTTACAAATGTACAAGGTTATTCATGTTTGGGTTTTGTGAAATGGAAATATTGGTGAAAGGTGGGATGTCTGCAATAGTTGATAAGCGGATAGGTAGATGCTTTGCAAAAAGCTTAAGTGAAAATGGGATTCTTTGTGTGCATGTGATAGGATACAAACTAGGATACAAGCTTTGGACAAGATTTGGACATACAAGCTATGGTGCAAGATTTACAAGGTATAATACAAGCTCCATTAGATTTTGGATATTTGGTTGGAACACCAAAGGAACAAGCAGGTGTGTTATGGGATGGTGGGTGGATGGATGAGGGATAGGATAGTGATAGATAATGGATTAGTCTTAGTACATAAGGTGCCTGAATTACCAGATTTTCACCAAGGTACCTATCCAAGGCGCTTGAATTGCCAAGTTTTCACCGTTGGACGCTTATTTCTCTTTACTACTTTTTTTTTTTGTATTTTTCAAAAGCTGGGTATACCAAGGATCTTCAAGCATAGAACTTCTTGAGATGAATGATGTTATTAGGATCATTCAAGAGTTCTCCTTCTAGTGTAGATAGGTGATAGGCTCCAGAGCCAAAGGATGCAGTGACAACATAACGACCAAGCCATGTAGGTTCAAACTTGCCTTTCTTTTCTTGATCTGTTTGGACTTTTAAATTCTTTGAGGACCATGTCGCCTAGCTGAAAGTGTCGTGGAAGCACCTTCTTGTTGAAATTCCTTTTGAGACGAGTTTGATAGACTATGAGATGATCATAGGCTTTTTGTCACTTCTCATCTAAGAGATCTAGCTGGGTGAGCCGAGCTACTCTGTATTCTTCATCTGATATTTGCCCTTGCAAAGATATGCACAAGGAGGGAAGTTCAACCTCGATGGGTAGTACCACTTCAACACCATAGACTAGGGAGTATGGATTTGTGCCTGTGGATGTACAAAAGGAGGTTCGATAGGCCCATAGGGATAGATTTATTTGTAGGTGCCAATCGCGACCGAAATCATTGACAACTTTCTTTAGGATTTTAAGGAGGGTTTTGTTAGTTTCCTCCGCCTGGCCATTACCTTGTGGGAAATATGGGCTAGAAAAGTGATGATGGATGTGGAGGGAAGTGTATAATTCTTCCATGTTCAAATTTTCAAAGTTACCTTCGTGGTCGGTGAAGATGGTGGATGGGATGCCGAAGCGGCAAACAATGTGGTACAAGATAAACTTAGAGACCTGAACTTCTGTAGCTGAGACTAGGGGGACTGCTTCCACCCATTTAGTGAAATAGTCTATAGCTGTTATTATCCATTTATGTCCATCAGATGAGAGGGGTGTGATAGTTACAACTAGATCAAGGCCCCAACAAGCGAAAGGCCAAGGTGGTGCAATAGGCTGTAGATCTTGTGCTAGAGCATGCACAAGATTTGCATGCTGCTGACATGGGAGACACTTTCTAACAAATTCATAAGAGTCTTCTTCAATGGTAGGCCAATAGTAGCCTGCTCTAAGGATTTGTCATGCTAGGACAATACCACTCATGTGGGCATCGCAAAGTCCAGAGCGTACTTCTTTTAACACCATTGTGGCCTCATTTTGGTCTAAACATCGAGAGAGAGTATCATGATAACCCCGACGATATAGGGTATTGGCTATGATAACATAGCGGGATAATTTTCGAATGAGGTTTTGGCGTTGGGTACGTGTGAGGTGAGAGGATATGATACCATTGTTAAGGTAAGCATGAATCTCATGGTACCAAGGGGATTGGGGACCAACCAAGATACAAACATGGTTTGAATCCTCATTCGCATAGGTGGGTGTGAGGAGTTGCTCGACTAAAAACTCATACTATGTAGCTTTGTGGGGAATTTCCAAGAGTGAGCCAATAGTAGCCATAGCATCTGCTTCTTTGTTCTATATTTGAGGCACTTGTGTAAACTGAAGCTTTGTAAAATGCTGGGTTAGCTAATCACCTAGCTCTTTGTAGGGTAATAGCTTTTCATCTTTGGTTTGATATTCATTTAGGGCTTGCTTGATGATGAGCTGAGAATCGCTAAAGATTTGTAACTCGGTGATGTTCCATTTTGCAGCTATCTTTAATCTTGCTATGAGGGCCTCATAATCAGCTATATTGTTCGTGCTAGGGAATTGTAGCTTGAAGGCTTTTGGAATGTAATCTCTTTGAGGTGTGACCAACAATATTCCTGCCCTTGATCCATGAGATGTGTATGAGCCATCAAAATAAAGTTTCCATGGGGGTTGTTCTTCAATTAGATAGATATGCTCATCTAGAAATTTTGTGATCAACGGATAAGCATCTATTAGAGGTGCATCAACTAGGTGATCTGCTATAGCTTGCCCTTTGATTGCCTTTCTGTCCACATACTGGATGTCAAATTTGCTAAGGAGCATAACCCATTTGGCCAAACAGCCTGTTAGTGCTATTCTGGAGAGCATATACTTGAGAGGGTCAATCTTGGAGACTAGTTGGATCCTATGACTTAGCATGTAGTGGAGAAGCTTTTGAGTTGAGAAAACAACTACCAAACAAGCTTTTTCCATAGGAGTGTAATTGAGTTCATAACCAACTAGGGTTCTACTAATGTAGTAGATGGCTCTTTCTTTGCCGTAGTCATCAAACTGTACTAGAAGTGCCCCTAAAGCAGTAGGCATTGCTGATATGTACAAGATCAAGGGACGACCAGGAACTGGTGGAACCAAGATAGGGGGACTGGTGAGATACTGCTTGAGCTGATCGGAGCTGCATTGACATAAAGGATCCCATTTGAAGTTCTCATCCTTCTTTAGTAAATGTGAAAATAGTGTACACTTATTTGCAAGATGGGAGATGAAGCGTCAGACGGATTGAAGCTTTCCATGAAGAGAGTGAAGCTGTTGCAGTGTCTGGGGAGGAGACATGTCTAAGATAGCCTTGACCTTCTTGGGGTTGATCTCTATACATTGTTTAGAAACTATAAAGCCTAGAAGCTTGCCAGATGTGACCTGAAAGACACATTTCTTGGGATTTAGCATGAGATGATATTTGGCTAACCTATCAAAGACTTTCTCCAGGTCAGCAAGATGATCCATGAAGATATGAGACTTGATCAAGATATCATCCACATAATCCTCAAAAATGCTATGGATGAGATCATGAAAACTGGCTGTCATAGCTCTTTGATAGGTAGCCCCAACATTCTTTAGGCCAAAAGGCATCATGTTGTAGCAAAAGGTTCCCCAAGGGGTAGTGAATGATGTCTTATGCTGATCCTCTTCTGCAATCTTGATTTGATTATACCCAGAAAATCTATCCATGAGGGACAAAGTTTCATGTCTAGCTATAAGATCTACAATCATATCTATGTTGGGCAAGGGAAAATCATCTTTTGGACAAGCTTTGTTAAGATCTCTAAAGTCAATGCAGATTCTAATGTCACCGAAAGGTTTAGTGACGGGGACCATGTTGGAGATCCACTCTGAGTAGTTGATAGGTTGAATAACCTTAGCAGCTAACATTCTTTCTAATTCAGCTTTGACTAGTAATGCCACCTTGGGGTGCATTTTTCTAAGCTTTTGTCTGTTGGGCTTGATCTTTGGATCGACTGCAAGATGATGAACTACAAGCTTTGGATCAAGTCCTGGCATGTCCTGATATGACCATGCAAATCGGCCAATGTTCTCTCTTAAGACCTCAAAGAGGAGGTCAGCTTGGTCTTGTGATAGGGATGCAGCAATGTGAACAAGTCTAGGGATCTCTAAAGAACTGATGTTGACTTCTCTAGTATCCTCAATTAGAATAGAAGATGCCTCTGGTTGATTAGCTTGAGGAGGCAATGCTAAATCCTCATGTTCTTCTTATGGCTATGGATGTTCTTGCTGAGGGGTTCTCTTCATTGCCTTAGCTAGTCTCGGATTCACCTTAGTTCTAGTTTTGGGTGTATTGGAACTAGGTTGGGGATTTTCTCCAAAATACCCATTGGGATCTAGCTTGTAGATATAGGTAGAATTTGGCTTTGTTTGCTTATGAGGAGTTTCGGCTCCCATGAATCTCAGAAGCGCTTCCTCTGATGTGAATTCATCAATGTGTATGACGCTTGGATGGTCCCAATCTATGAGTTGTGGATGGGTGAGTGGTAGGTCAATGAAATGGATGGATAGTTCTTGGAGAACAGAGTCTCCTAGGGAGATTTGGTCTAGGATATCGTTGTAGGCTCTCTTTTCAACTTCCTTAGGAATTTCTTCGATTTCAACAAGGTCACGGTGAATGTTCGAAAAAGCGTGGCCATTCGTATTGGTGCCCCCAGTTGTGGGTATGCAAAAGTGAAGACTTGACTTCGATTCCCACTTGTGTGCATTGATGGGGCACTACATGCCTCTTTCTTCTGGTCCTAGACCATGACCTTGATAGTTCCATTTGTCAGTGATGAATTTATGTTCTTGGGGATATTTCTGGCTGAAGTGATCAAGGAGTGCTTGATTTCTTTGAGGTGCATCCTTATGTAACCAATTGTTGATATCTGGAGTGAGTTCCTCATAAAGAGGGATTTTTGAGGATAAAAAGGTTGTTGGTCCAAACTGTTTGTATCAAGGAGGTGGAATCTCCTTAGCTTTTTGATATGTCGGTCGTCTATGGGCATGTGGATCAAGTGGGAGTACCCTGACAGCAAATGCATCTGACAGACTATACTCTCCGCAACCTTTGTTATTGATCTTCATGGTCGATAGGGTGGAGGCGGGGATGGTTTCTAGGTCATTACAAGTGTGGGATGAGTAGGTGATGGATGAGCCAATATCAATTCCAAGGCAATGGTTTGTATATGAAGCTTCAACCGCATTGCAGTAAGCAAAGGGTTTTGGCTCGGCATGGATGGTTACCTCAGTGCCTTGATGTGAAAATTTGACGCACTGATGGTAAGTGGATGGAACGACTTTCATGGAATGAATCCATGGGTGATGTTAAATGGTAGGTTTAGATCAATAACATGGTAGAGTGTCTCTTGGATGACTGGCCCAACCTTGATTGGCAGAAAAATAGTTCCTTCTGTGGTTCTTTCCAAGTTGTCATAAGCTTTGATGGTGATAACCTCACTGATGATAATTGCATCAGTATACCCAGCTTGTTTTATAAATTTTAGGGTGAAAATATTCAAGGCTGATCCATTATCTATCATTACTCTTTTCATGGCAAAATTGGATACCATGGTGGCTATGCAAAGCGGAAGGGTGTGATCTGGCTCAACCACGGGTATGTCGGTGGGTTTGAATGATAGAGCACATGAGGAGGATAGGTTTCCAACAAGATTACAAAAATTAGTAACGTTGATATCTAAAGGGACACGAGATTCTATGAGAGCACTGTCAAGGATGTTCTTGTACACAAGACTAGTGCAAAGAAGATCTAAAATGGAGATTTGGGCTGGCATGTCCCCAAGGTGTTCCAAGATATTGTACTGGCTTTTTGATGGAGCTGATGGTGCTGGTGAAACTGGTGGGCCTGCGATGTTAAATTGCGCTCTCCGAGTGGTAACTGCACACTTATTGTTTGGTCCTTGGATATTGATAACATTGATAGAAGGCTCTTTCTTGGATATACAACCTATGAGGCTACCATAGTCTATGTAGGATGAAGTGTGGCCATTTTTCTTCCCATGCTGTTGGTTTGGCTGGCGGTTGTTGGTGTTGTTGTTGGCTTGGATAGGTGCTTTTCCAAGATTTTGGTTGTTGTGAGGGGGAAAAGCATTTTGATAGATCTGTAAGCCTGCATTGGGAGAGGTTTGGGCACCAACGGTGATTTCTTTTCGATCAATGAGGTCCTGCACATAATCTTTCAGTTTCATGCATCTCAGGGTAGTGTGACCTTTTACCCTACGAAATTTGCAGTACTCATTGTCTTTGTACCATGCAGCTTTGGATTGTCTTGGGTTGATTTGCTGGGTAGGAGGAAATTTGATGAGGTTTGCCTTGACTAATTTCTCAAAAATGACATCCAAAGGTTCACCAAGGGGTGTATAGTTTCTAGGTACAGGATGGAATCTGGGCTTTTGTCCTGCAACTACATTGATGGCATTAGCTTGATTGCTAGACCCTTGAAAGTTGGGTCTTGGATTGTGGTTTTAATAGATTTGGTTATTCTGTTGTTGATAGTTGATAGCTTGCTAATTGTTTAGTTGATATGGTGGGTTGGACTGGTTTTGAGAAGGACCAACAATATTCACATGTCTGGTGTCGATGATGCCATCTGTTGCAACATGCTTGTTTTTGTTCCAATACCTAGACTTGTCATTGGAATGTGATTGATTTTGGTTTGCTTCCTTGTAAATCTTGACCACACCATCTTTAATGAGTCCTTTCTCAAGGATCATTCCTTTCTCTTTGATATCTTTGTAGGTCTGCAAACAGTTCATGGTCATGTGGTGAGCCAAGCTAGGATGGGCATTATCAATAAACATTTTCACCAAATGGCACTCTGGCAAGGTGCAAGATATGCAGGTGGTAAGGGTTTGCCATATTTACAGATATTCAGGAAGGCTTTCTCCACCTTTTTTCTTAGTGTGGAAAAGATCAACTACTGATAGCTCTGTTTCAACAAGATGGGCATATTGGGCTACAAATACCTTAGACAATTCAACAAATTTTTTAATTGTGCCATAGGGGATTCTATAAAACCATTCAAGAGCTGGTTTGGCCAAGATTTTGGGAAAGAGATGCAAGAGGAAGATGTCATCATATGTCACTTCTTGGCAGTGCATGTGAAATTCTTTGATATGTGCGATAGGGTCTACTTTTCCTCTGAATTTGTCAAACTTGGGTGCCTCAAAATTCTTGGGAAATGGTGTCATGGTAATGGCTCTGTCAAATGGGTAAGGACACACATTCTCAAACTTGAAGGTTTTTGGATCATTTCCCTCCTGGATGTTCTTTAAAGTTGTCTTCATGGCTTCCCATTTTGAATTAATGGGTGATGGCTGGGGTGCCCCCAATGTAGGAGTGCCCTGAGGTAGGTATGTGCTAGATGGGGCAATGAAATATGGATGGCTTTGAGGTATGGGCTGGTAGAGATTTTACATGGCTTGGCCAACTGAATGGTGGATGATGGGTTGCTGAGGTGGAGGTGGCACATATTATTGTATGTGTTGTGAGGCTTGTTGTTGATATTGGATTTGAGGTTGGGATTGAGGAACATAAGTTGGCTGTGGGACAAATGGATTTCTTTGTGTAGGTAAGGTATAAGATGGTTGTGAAGCTTGGGGAAAGGATCAGGGAGCTTACAAAACTTGACTTTGGATTTGAGAAGTTTGACCAATATATGTGGGTTGTGCCCCCATTTGGGAAGGTATCTGCATGGAAAAGGAGGCCAAGTAATTGGTGGTTGGTGGTGGTGGATTTCCTCCTAGAAGTGGTATAGAAAAATAGTTGGTAATAGGAGGTAATAGATTAGTTGGTGGTGGAGGTGGTGGGAATTGAAAGCTTGGAAATGGAACTAATGGGGTTTGATAGCTTGGTGGCTGGATTTGAAACCTTGGTAGAGTGGTGGCAAGAGCTTGGGTCACTTGAGAGCTCGACAGAACATTGGTAGTAGCTTGTGGGGTTTGATATCTTTGTGGAGTGAGGGTAGTAGCTTGTGGATTTTTGGCTGATGGCACTGAGCTCCAAGGACTGAGTGGAAATGATGGAATCATGATTTGAGTTGAGGTAAACAAGATGGAGGTGATGAAAGGTTGATTACTTGGCCCCATGGGTGGCATCCTTGTTTTTTATTACTGAGGTTGGCCAAAGATACTAGCACTGATTTGGGAGATGCGTGGATTTGGAAGGTTGGGTTGGGGAACAGCTCAGCAACAATAGTGAAGGGATTGAATGATGAGGTGTTTTGGGCGAAGGTGGTTTGGGATGGAGTGGTATGGACCAATGGTGGAGTGGTGGTGGTTGGATTGTCTTGTGGAAGGGAGATCTCAAATTGAGTGGAGGATAGTATGTTTGGGTCTATTAGATCATATGGGGTGGGTTAAGGCTCTTCTTTTGGCACATATTGAGGATAATTTGAATCATAAGAGCCTATGGGTGGTGGGAGTTTCTCAAAGAAGGGGTGAGATGGATCTGATAAGGGGGGAGGTCTTCCAAAGTCGAAGGCTCCAATGTTGTCCCTTCGGAATTTAGCCATCATTGTTTCCTTGTTTTTTTCTATAATGGCATTCACTAATACTACATTTCTTGGTTGGTTCATGAAAGCTTCAATATTAGTAGGTGATGGTATAGCATTCTCTGGGCTGAAAGATGGTTGAGTGCTCAAGGGGAGCGATGTTGTTGGATCCAAATGATAGGGCTCCATTGTTTCCTTCTTCTTCTTGCCTAATTGAGTGACAGATGGCATGAAAATACAGAATGTTCCTAGGGATGAGATGCAACAATGCTGATGGATGCAAAAAGGGGGGAAGGCTTTTCTATGCAAATGATTTCCTAGGTTGAGGAAAAGCTATATGATAAAACCTAAGGAGGATTGAGTTGGGGATGGTAACTTCAAAGATATGTTGCCAAAGCATGAAAGGTCTGGTTTCCTATGTGCAAGCTTGGTGGTGATTGTGTCAACTTAAGGATAGACTGATGATCCTTTAGGAAGAACACGAGATTGACCACTTGTAGATCCAAACCTTTAGCTCAAGGTGATGAGGGATAAAAAGAGACAAAGTTAGATCACCCTAGACAAAGCTCTATCAAAGGGATAACCTTGGTGAGGCTGGTGGATTTGGAAGATGTTAGGAATGGAAAAATTTTGGCAAGGTGACAACAATTTTGAAGGCTTGGATGTGAAGATTTTTGGATTGTTGGCTAGATGGTTTAGTTCTAAATGAGATGGATGAGCTAAAATGCTTAAGGGGATGACTAAGGATGGTTGGCTTACCTACAAGGATGACTCTAAAGTGAAGCTTATGCAAGAAGATGTGGAGAAACAAGGGGGTCTAATCATAGAAGTCATGCCTAGTTGGTAAGAGATAAGCATTGTTAACTCCTGGATGTTGGTTAAGTTGGATGGTGGGATCTAACCAGGCATCTTGAAGGGCTTCGTCAGCAGCTTTGTCCTCTACTTTGTGGAGTTTGGCAATTCGAGGGCTTGGTGTTAGTTCCTTTCTCTTGGCTGAAAGTTCTTAGTATGCCTGATATGGCTTGAGTTTAACTTTGTGAAATTTCTGTTTGGGTTTGGGTTGTTCTAACATGAATTTTTGAATCTGCTTGGCTTTGAGAGATGTCGATTGTTTTTCTTCAACTTGTTCAACTTTTGGAATAGGTAGTGACTACGCTAAGTGTTCCCTAAGCTAGGATTGACCAAGTTTGGCAAATATTCATTCAACAAATAAAAAATCAAGCAATAGATAGGAACAACGAAATAGAAGTTTTGGATTTTAAGAATGTGATACTTGTTCCAACGAGTGTGTATGTTTTACAAATGTTTTGATCAGTCACTTCAAACATATTAACATCCTAGATGGTTGTCTACAAGTCTGATAGTTGGTTTAGCTAGGGAGTCCTCAATATACCCAAGGTACGTGAGGCCCAAATCTGTAGATAACACCAAAACAATGTCACACAGCCGAGAGGAGTGGTAACCCACTTCTCCTCTTTCACTTCTCAAGGGTATAAAGTTCCTTGAGGCTTAACCCGACTGACAAAATCTTGATTCCAAGAGAGGTGTCTTTGGATTCACCTCCTGATCTTTATACTCCGTCGGAACACTGGGGTTGATGTCATCCCAAGGGGTGATGAAATCCCCAAGTAGACCTCCTAAAAAGAAAAATAAGGTTTTGGATCCTAATCTTATGCACCCAAGACGGCCTCGAAAGACGACAAGGGGAGAGAAGACTTGGATGACCTTGGGCTAAAAAACATGATTGTTCCTTTTCCAACTGACTCTTATGTGTGCTGATCTAGACTTTGCAAGCACTCATGTTTAAGATGCAAATGTTCAATTCCAACTTTGAAATGAACTAACAAAGAAAAATTGATTGAAGAATGCAAAAAAGAAGAAGAGTTAGGGTCAACAAGAAAGTAAACCCGCGCGCCCAGAGGCCCTCCACATCAAGTATCGATTAATTTATTTTAAGGCATTCAAGAGTTGGTGTGATTTTTTTTTAAGCTCAAAAAAAAGATGTGTGAAATTTGATTTCAAGCGCGTGCCTGGAGGCCTCTCACGTCAAGATTTGTTCAAATTTTAATGCCCAAATGAAGTGTTAGCGAGCCTAATGTGCATTCAAGGAATTTTCTAAGTTAGAAAAACAAATAAAAACACAAGCAAGTGAAGTTTGATCTTTGTGGAGCACTTAACACCCTCTTAGGTGGACCCATCCCCATAGATGGCGCTGAGATTGCAACCAATGGTTAAATTGATGGGTGATTAAAGAGGGTGAGTCCAACTACAAACTCACTTAAAGCATCTTTATTTGGTTTTTATAATTTAGAAAGTTTCTAGAATGTAGATTATTTTTATGCCCCAAAAGATGATTATTTGTTCTATGGGATTCAAGATTGGATTTTTTGTTTTAATCATGTATTCATTAAAAAAAAAAAATTGATTTTAATCCATGGCACTCAAGAGTGATTTTAGCAACATGCATTCAAAGACAAGTGATTAAACATTCAAGTTTTTTCCTTTGAGCATTCAAGATTGAGATTTTGTGTGTTGTTTTAAGAACTTTGAAGTGCTTTGTTTTAACCTTAGATCATTCAAGATTGTTTTGGACTCAAAAGTGAAAATGACTCTTTGGACTTTGGTTTTCATTCAAGATTTTGTGTTCTAGTTTTCATATTTTAAGCCCAAAAATGATATTCCTAGATTTTTTTGATGCATGAAAAACCTAAGAAACATTCAAGATTTTGCAACAAGACATTTTTTTGGAACAAATAACAAAGCTTTTAGGACAATTTTTGGCAACCATTTAGGACTCTTAGTTTTCATGAGATTTTTAAAAGAACTTTAAAATATTTGCAAATGAGGTTCATTTTATCTTTGATTGATGTTTTGAGTTTGATTTAGATTTTAGTGTGCACTTAGTGTTGATTTTGAACCTTTTGAAATGGAAACTTGAAGTTCTTTTTAAATTTTCAAAAATGAAGTGTTTCTAACTTTGCATGAATGCATCTTAAACCTTGATGTTGCAAGGGTGCAAATGATTGGATTGGTTTAGTTTCACTTGTTAAAAGATTTTTTTTTTTTTTTTGCAAATTTTTAGTTTTTAATGGATTTAAGTATGATTTGGGGGTTCATTTTAAGCACTAAAAAGAAGTGTATATGATTTTGCTTCCTTAAAAAAAAATGGCCAAGATCTCCCACAAGAAGAAGAAGAAGAAGATGGAATAAGAAGAATATAGACAAGAAGAGGAAGAAGAATTTCAAGTGCTTTGTCCACCTATAAGCTTGAAAAATCTGCAAACACTATGAGATAGACTATGAGTTCCTTTGTCTTCTTCATGCTCGTGTGGACTAACAAAACCAATTTATACAATCCTACCAATCACAAAAATAAGAAAAATTAGCCAAAATTAGCAAATGACATACAAATATTGACTAATAAAGCTAATGAAGATAACTCATGCGGGGTCCCACCGGGCATGCCAAAATGTATATGAGCAATGTTAGTATGCTAATAGAAACCAAATTTAAATAAAGCTTCTACAAACTAAACAAAATTCAGAAACTTCAAGATAGACTAAGATGAGCTCTCAATTGATAATATGAGCCATTAATGGGTTCTCTCAATAATAAGCTCTCTTGTTGAGTGGCTTTGTCTAAATAGATAGGATGTATGCTCAAGCTTATGCTTCAAAAAGGGTTTCAAATGGAGTTGGAATTTGGGTGTGAGTGTATGGTTTTGATGTAAAATGGCTTCTTAAAATGGCATTATGACTTTACTTATGGATTGTGTTGTTTTGCAAAGGGGAAGGATGCAATTTATAGGCAAGAGGCTTGAGGGATTGAGGGCTAAGATGCAAGGATGGGGAAAAGCTCATGGAGGGCTCATATTGCATGAGAGGAGAGCACATGGATTGCATTTTTTTACAGCCAATCAAGGAGTGACACATGTCACAGGGTGAAAGGATGGAGGACAGGGGAATGATGAGTCAACAAAGGAGGCTCAAGGGATAAAATCTTCATAAAGATCCTCATAATGGCTTGTAAGAGCAATGAAAGGGCTTTGGAAGAGTCATTTATGGCCTAGTGGGCTTCATAAAGTTTTATGGTTGGGATATTTTGAGGGAGATGAGAGGAATTTCGACTTGGGCTTGATTAGGAAGGTTTTAAGCTTGCTTAGGCTTGTGCAAATGATTGCAGGATGGATTAGGATGGTTTAGGATTAGCTTAGGGATAGACAAGTGGATGGCATTTAATGAGGGTGGGTGAAGGAGGAGATATTTGTTAACTTTGGCTTCAGTTAGTAAGTTTTAACCCATGTTTAGGGAATGTGACCAGGTTAGGAGGGGATTAGGATTAGGTTTAAAGACATCTTCTAGAAGAGTCTAGATTTTGGATGAGGATAAAGACTTTCTAGAATAGTCTAGAACTTCCTAGGATGAGGATGAAGACTTTCTAGAAGAGTCTAGAACTTCTTAGGATGAGGATAAATTAGATTTTTAGAAAATAAATAAAGTTTTAGTTATTTCAAGGGTTTGGGTTGAGGAGATATTTATTAAAAAAAATTTAATAAACATGAGGATTAATATTTAATCTTAATTAAATATTTTGAGTTGGGATTAGGGGTAAGAAATGATTGGATTAGCCTTTAATCAAAATTAAAGAAGGATTAGAAGATTTTGGAAGAGGTTAGTGGTCTTAAGGAAATTGGCCAAGCTTTGGGCAACAAATAATTTTTTTATTTATTTTGGGTTTTTTGGTCAATTTATTAATTAAATAATTAATAAATAAGGAAATAATGTTTAAATAAGATTTAAACATTTTTGGGAGGGATTCCTTAATTAAATATTTTTAATTAAGATAAAGGGATTTAATGGCATAAAAATTAATTAATTAATTAATTAATTAATAAATGATGATGTCATTAGGGACTTTTTTTAGAAAATAAAAATATTTTATTTTCTATAGAATTTTTAGGTGTCTACAATGGAAAATGCAAATGGAAGACTATCTTAATCAGAAAGATTTATGGAAGCCATTGGAAGGTAAAACCAAGAATCGGGGATCTATGACAAATGAGGAATGAGATCTTTTAGAGAGAAAGGAACTTGAAAGAATTTGATTATGTCTAGTACCATTAGTGGAATTTTAAATTACAAAAGAAAAGTCAACAGAAGAGTTGATGGAAACCCTAGAAAAATTGTATGAAAAGCTCTCTGCTACAAACAAGGTATTTCTCATGAAGTGTTTATTTAATATGAAGATGATAAAAGGTGGATCTATTGTAGTTCATTTAAATGAGTTTAATACTATTACTAGTCAATTATCTTCTGTGGGTATTAATTTTGATGAAGAAATTAGAGCTCTCTTAATTTTTTCTTCTTTGCTTGAAAGTTAGAATGAATTGGTAATGGCTATGAGTAATTCAATTTCTGGATCTAATACTCTAGAATTTGATGATGTGATTGGTGTTATTTTAAGTGAGGAAACTCATAAGAAAACCTCAGGCAAATCTACATCTAAAAGTGCTTTGGACGCACAAAGTCAAGGAAGAATGACTGAGAGAGGAAGTAATTCTAAAAATCATGAGAAATCAAGAGGAAAGTCAAAAGGGAAGATGTCTCAATTGAGAGGACCAAATAACTGTTGGTACTATGGGAAACTAGGGCATACGAAGAAAGATTGTTGGACTCAAAAGAAAAATGAAAGGGAAAAGCAAGATAGAGATGAGAAGGAAAATGTAGTAAGTAACAAATCCAAAGAGGATGCTTTGCTTCTATCTTTAGAAAGTGTTGATGATTCATGGGTTTTAGATTCTAGTGCTTCATTTCATGCTACATCTCATAGAGGTTATTTTACTGATTATCTCCAAGGGGATTTTGGGCTTGTTTATTTGAGGGATAATGAACCCTATCAGATAATTGGAAAGGGAAAAGTTAAGATTAAGTTGCAGAATGGAAATCATTGGCTACTACATGAGGTAAGACATGTTTCAAGGTTGAGTAGAAATTTAGTTTTAGTGGGGCAACTTGGTGATGAGGGTTGTGTAGTTACTTTTAATGATAAAAATTGGAAGGTTTGAAAAAGGTTCCCTTGTAGTAGCAAGAGGTGTAAAAGTAGGTGCTTTATATCTTTGTACAGGTCATATTGTTACTTATACTTTAATTGTTTCAGAGAAAAATGAATGTTCAAGAAGAGTTTCTATAGTTGAATAGGGAGAACAAATAGTTGCTATAGATTCTAATACAAAATTGTGGTACAATAGGCTTGGGCACATGAGTGAGAAAGATATGAAAGTACTTCATTCAAAGAAACTTTTACTAGGTCTGAAATGTGTTAATATGGATTTCTGTGAAAGTTGTGTGTATGGAAACCAAAAGAGAGTGAGTTTTGTGAACTCTAGGAAGGAAAATAAAAGTGAGAAATTAGAGCTTGTTCATACAAATGTATGGAGAGCAGATTAGGTATCTTCCTTTAGTGGCTCTCATTATTATGTTAAATTTATTGATGATACAATTAGAAAAGTATGGATTTATTTCCTTAGATAGAAATCTAATGTATTTCAAACTTTTAAGAAATGAAAATGCTAGGTTGGAAATGAGACTGGTAAGAAATTAAAATGTCTTAGATTTGATAATGGTGGTGACTATTGTAGTCATGAATTTGAATATTATTGCTCCACTAATGGTATTCGTAGAAGAAAAAACTATTTCAAGGACTCCACAGAAAAATGGAGAAGCTAAACACATGAACATTACTGTAATGGAGTGTGCAAGGAGCATGAGGTTGCATGCTAGGTTTCCCTTAAACATTTGGGTATAGGCTATTAATACTATCATATATTTGATTAATAGAGGTCCCTCTACTCCTACGGGTTGTGGTATTCTAGAGGAAGCATGGACTTGTAAGAAGGTGAGTTATTCTTTTCTCAAAACCTTTGGTTGTGAAGCTTTTTCTCATAAAGGATTCTAAAAATAGAACCAAGCTAGAAGCTAAGTTAAAAAAATGTGTATTTTTTGGATATGGTATTGATGAATTTGATTATAGGCTTTGAGATTTTGAAAATTATAAAATTGTAAGAAGTAGGGATGTTATATTCAATGAGAAAGTGTTTTACAAAGATTTGTCATAGAAACATGAGAAGAAAGAAGATGATTATGTAGTGTTGGATGATACTCCAAAAGATGATGTTCTAGCAATTCCTCATGATGTGCAACAATCACAACAACAAATACCACACATACCAATGAATGTTAGATGGTCAACAAGGCTAAGTTGACCTCTAGAAAGATTTTCTCCTTCTTTTTACTTTATTTTACTAATAAATGCTGGTGAACCTAAATGTTATGATGAAGCTATGTAGGTGGATACTAAGATTCGGTGGGAGTTTGCAATGAAAGACAAAATGGACTCCTTGCTGAAAAATAAGACATTGGATTTATGCAAGTTACCTACAAGTAAAAGGGCTTTACAAAATAAGTGAGTTTATATGTTGAAAGAAGAGGATGGAGGTAAGAAAATATTTAAAGCCAGGTTAGTTGTAAAAGAATTTGCATGAAAAAAATGCATTGATTTTGATGAGATACTCTCTCCTGTTGTTAAAATGACTTCTATCCATATTGTTTTAAGTATTGTGGCTACTAAAGATTTTCATTTGGAGTAGCTTGATGTTAGAACAACCTTCCTTCATGGTGATTTGGATGAAGAGATATATATGGCTCAGCTATAGGGATTTGAGGTCAAAGGTGAGGAGAACTTAGTGTATAGATTGAAGAAAAGTTTATATGGATTGAAGTAAGAACTTTGACAATGGTATCTAAAATCTGACAGTTTTATGTATGAGCATGGATATAGTACATGTCATTCAGATCATTGTGTTTATTTTAAGAGGTTGGATGATGATGGCTACATTATTTTATGTTTATATGTTGATGATATCCTTGTAGCTAGGTCTAACATGGATCATATTAAGGGCTTGAAATGCTAGTTAGCACATGCATTTGCTATGAAGGATGTGGGGGAAACAAAATAAATCCTTGGTATGAAGATTTGCAGAGATAGGAAGAATAGGAAATTGAATTTATCTGAGGCTGATTATAGTGAGAAGGTGTTGCAACATTTCTCTATCAAGAATGCTAAAGCTATCAGCACACCTTTACCTAGTCATTTGAAGTTAACTAGGGAGATGTGTCCAAAGACACAAGAAGAGGAGGATAAGATGTCCAAGGTACCCTATGCTTCAGCTATAGGAAGTTTGATGTATGCTATGCTGTGTACAAGACTAGATATTGCACATATAGTAGAAGTCATTAGCAGGTATATGAGTCATCTAGGAATTGAGCATTGGAATACAGTCAAATAGATTCTTAGATATTTGAGAGGAACATCTAGTAAGTGTTTACACTTTGGGGGATCTACTACTAATTTACAAGGATATGTTGACTCAGATTTGGTAGGGGAAATTGATACTAGGTGGAGTACTACATGTTATGTATTTACTATTGTTGGGGCAGAAGTGAGCTGAGTTTCTAGGTTACAAAAGGTTAATGCTTTATCCACTATAGAGGCAGAGTATGTTGCTACTATAGAGGAAACCAAGGAGATGATATGGCTTTAGCTCTTCTTGAAAGAATTGGGACACCTTCAAAGGGATAATTATTTGTTTAGAGATAGTCAGAGTGTCATTCATCTTGCAAAGAATTCTGCTTTGCATTCAAAGACAAAACACAGAGTTACAGTACCATTTCATTCAGTTAGTTTTGGATTATGGATAGTTAAAGCTAGACAAGATACATACATATGAAAATCTAGTAGATATGTTTAAAAAGGTAGTGACAAGGGAGAATTTGAATTCCTCTTCAGCTTTAGTTGGTCTTCTAGACTGAATAGGAATAAAAGAACAACAGAGTTCAGGGTGGTTTGATCTAGTGGGAGCTCCATGTGGTAGTAGTATTGCTCCATGATCAGTCTCCAAATGGGAGATTGTTTTCTAGTGTGGAGTCTGATCAATCCCCAAGTGGGAGATTTTTAGATTGTGGTTACTAATTAGGGAAGTATTGTGCATACTTCATAAATTCTTTAGGGTTCAGGGCACTAGCCTAATTTTTTTTTGGACTACTATTCACCAATGGTGGACTACTATTTTCCAATGGCTAATATTTTCCAATTGGCTATTATTGTTATTCACCAATTTATGGCCGACACATTGTAACTAATTGTAACCCTAAAGTGGAAAAAATACTTATATAAAAAGAGCTTAGGGTTACCGCTTATTTCATAAGGTGTGATGCAAAATTGCTTCTTGTGATGGTGTTGAGCTATAAGGGATTATAGATTTTAATTAGGTTGTAATCACTGGATCATAATAATATTGGACTTGCTATTTGGTGGACGTAGCCTAGGGTTTGGGTGAACCACATTAAATCTATGTGTCTTGTGTTATCTTTTGTGTGGTCTATTATTTTCTGTTATTGTTTATATTTGCATGTAATTATTATTTCTATCCATGGTTAAATCCTAACAAGACTCATACCTCTAAAGGAATATTAGAGATTGTTCATACTAACTTGTGTGGACCAATTGAAGTGCAAGCTACAAAGGATATAAGTACATTATGTTGCTTTTTGATGATTATTCTAGAATCATGACAATTATGTTTATGAAATAGAAATATGATGCTTTCCAAATGTTTAAATGGTACTTAGCAAGAGTTGAGAAATAAATAGCTAAAAGTCTAAAATGTTTGAGATCTGACAGAGGAGGAGAATTTACATTAAATGAGTTTGAGGTGTTTTTTAATGACAAAGGAATCAAAAGACAAACATCTTCTCCTAGAACCCCTCCACAAAACGGAATTACTGAAAGGAGAAACATATCTATAATGGACTATGCTAGGACACTCATGATGGAGAAAAATGTTTCTTTGAAATATTGGAGAGAAGCTGTAAGTATAGCTATCTATACCTTGAACCATGTACAAGTCAAGAAAGGTACTCATTCAACACCTTTTGAGCTATGGTCTGTATACTCACCCAATGTAAAATATTTAAAGGTATTTGGAAGCAAGTGTTATATTCTCAAAGATTTTAGGAATGGTAAACTAGATGCAAAAAGTGAAGAATGTATATTTCTTGGTTATTCCACAAGAAGTAAAGCTTATGAGTGTTTAAATACTAACACTAACAAAGTTGTGGAAAGTGAAAGTTTGAAATTTGATGAATATACAAAAGTATATGAGGCTAAACCTATAAAGGGACCAAAAAAATAAAAATCATTTTTATACTTTTATGAAGGTATGCCTCCTCAAGAAGATATTGTAAATCATGTTGCAAACCAACAACAAGTTTTAGTGACTACCGAGTCACATACTATGAATGTTGAGTTTCATTTAGGAACTGAGCTACATTCAGGTGCTGAGTTACCAAATGAAGTCAAGGCACATTCTGATTATGAGGCTAGTGTACATGAAAGAGATGTTGAACTACCTGATAGAGAGGTACATAGTGATTTAGAAGTTGAGAGACCAAATGTAGAAGCTAGAGCTGAACCAAGATTATCTAAGTATGTCAAGAGACATCATCCTACTACACAAATCATTGGAGATAAAAATGCTAGACCAATGACAAGGAACAAGTTGAGAAATGATACATGTTTATTGAGCATGCAAGAAAATCAACATCAAAAGTCACTAATAACCACAAATTATATGATAAATACATTTGGTAATCAATAATTTACCAAACTTTTGAGCTAGCTGTAGACTAATTTAGGTTATAAATTTGTGTTGGATAAAAGGGGGAGATTGAAATAATATCTTAGAGTTCATTACTTTATAGATTTGTTAGTTAGGTGTATGACCACTAGAATAATATGCAATGGGTGCTAACCATGCATGTAATTTTAATTATTAACCGAAGAATTTTTTGATTATCTAATATATTTCAGAAAAGGTCATATAGTAGTTTCTAAAAAAGACTTGAGCATTGACACATTTTTTGGGATTGTACTCATTTTATTATTATAGTTACTTGTTATTAATTGAGAAAACTTGTTTATGCAAAAAACCATTTTGGCTCAATTACATGTCTCATACAATATTCAAGAAAATTAACTAAGACATAGAACTAGATTCTATATTAAGGAATTGAAAATAAAGTTATAAAATATGAAAAACTCCTTTCTTATCTCATATTAGATTAGAACGTAGTTTCCCAAGCTTTTTGTTCCTTTTTGGTACAAGATGGTGATATATAATCACATGGTTTATGTCTAAAAATAAAGTATAATAAACAAAACAATAATTTAAAATTTGAATACTCCAATTTGACTGTCAACATAATACTTCATAAAAAAATTAATCTTTAGACTTTAACTAAATCTCTTTCAAAAAAAATTTCCCTACTCATATATCACCAATCACTATGTATTAATTATCACACATTTATATGTTAGTAACATATAATCACTTCCAAACACTTTCCATTATTAAATATGGAAACAAATTAACTACTATTTATGGGGAAATAAATGCAATGAATTGAAGACTATCAATTAGTTGAGATGATTTCATTAACTAACCACTTTCACACTAAGCTATTCAATATAAGAGAAAGAGGGGCTTTAATGGAAACATGCATGCATCCACTAAGAATGTTTCTACTAAAAAATGCCCGAAGATTAAGAAAAAACTTAAGAGAAATAAACATGAGAAAAGAGAGAACACAAAGAGATCTACCAACTTCGTGGCTAGAATGATCATATGATAATATGTGATATTATATTAAATATGATATGTAATAATTTCCCAAAGAAATTATAAATATAACACAATGGAGGAAAAGGTATGTAAGAGATATGAAGGGGTGTCATTTTGGGTTGGCAACATGGAAACCAAAAATAATTGGTTCTTCCATATTGTAAGCATCTAAGAGTACTACACAAGGGCACATATACGAATAATAGCACATATAAAACATAAGATGTAATGACATATAGAAGAGAAGAGGTAATTACTTTATTATGTTGTGCCAACAAAACAAAAATAATCTAAAGATACATCAAAGAGAAAAATAGGGGGAACACAACATGAACATACAAAGACTATCATGCTAGAGAAGTCCACCTTAGGCATCTTATATACCCTCCTCTCATATAAGTCTATAACACTAGAGAAAGGTGGGAGAATCACAAGAGGAACAACATCTAACATAGTATTGTGAGATCTAAGAACTGACTCTAGTGGGAGTTACTATGATGTTCACTAGGAGTTAGTGTTAGCTGCATAGAAGGTATGTTAGGTAAATCACAATCCATATCAATACTTTTAAATTCATCTATTGGTATCTCTAACTATTATTTTCTATTAGTGTCAAACACTTATTCATTTACAAGGAAGAGTCAGACGATCATAATTGTGACTGAGCTACTCTATATAGGTTGAGTCATGTACATAAGTATGTATGTATCAAGCTCTATAGGAGCCAAGTAAGTGTATGGTCACCAAAAAATTTATATACAAGTCGAGCTCAACATTGACTAAGCATTTTCAAGCATACAAGTATCGAGTTACATAGTACATGCCGAGCACAATACAGATCAATCAATAGTAATGTCAAGTATCAAAAAATAGTAAAGGCCGAGGAATGCAAAGTATACATAAAAGTCAATAATGGTATATATTTTGAGGTAAATCATTTTCAAGCTGACATGGAAGGAACATTTAATATTTGTAGAGGTTGTTATAAAGAGTTGTACACATTTATGACATGGATCAAATATTCTTATGCTTTGTGATTAATGATTCAAATGAAGAGGCTAATTATAGAAGCATGTAGAAAACTCTTTATGCAACTCTTTAAATAGAGAAGATCTTAACCTAGATCATGTGGTGATGAGATGAAAGCATAAGAGTATGTTTTCAAACAAGGAGAAACATACGAGTGATGGAGTACAAGGTTGACATCATATCATAAGTCAGTGGAAGTGTTATATTATCTCTTAACATAGCAATGACCAATTTAGAGAAGTGAAGGGGAAGAAAAGTATTATCAGATCAGAAGAGAGGATCAGTTAGCAAGGAGAAGACTTGAAATCAACTTACAAAGCATACTGATAGTCAGGTGCTAAATCAATTCTAACCAACTTGAATCGGGGTAAATCTCTTAATAGAATGGTCTTAACATATCTTTTTCAATCTCCTAATCAATTCTTTATTTCATTGCAAGTGTTAAATCATCTAAAAGGTAAGACCTAACAGTATTAAATCTTTTTAATAGGGTAAGCCCATTATAGGGTAGATCATATTTATGATCAAACATTGTAACCCTAACATTTTAGTTTTATTACTGTAGTAGTGAAGATTTGTGGGTGTCATCCTTGCCCTAATTTTACCTTTACCTTGGAGGATTTTTGGGTAAAAAATATTGTGTCATGTGTTTATTTTCATGCATGTGATAGATTAGATTTACATGTTACAACAAGTTTATGATTACAAATTTCACATGCACAAGACAATTGATGAATGTGTTAATGAATCGATGAAAAGTAAAAGTGATTAAGAATTTGATTCATCCCCCCATCCCCTCTCAGTATAGTGTTATCCTATTTATACTTCCATAAATCAACAAATGGTATTAGAGCATTGGTTCTTTTTTGTTATATGTTTAAGATTGGAGAAGTGGGAGACTATGAGATTAGAGAAGAATATGAGAAGTTATGTAGTGAAGGATACCTGAATAATTGGTCACAAGGTATTAAAATGACATATGTTTTCTTATAGGCACAAATAACACATTTGTGTATCAGTAAAGTTGAGGAAGGCTTGGATACAAAGTTTTGATTATGAAATTGATAGTGATTTGGTGAGTGCAAACATTGTTACACTATTGAAAGAAGAAATAGACATCGGGGCTAAATATTTTGGAAGATATGAGGAAGCTAAGGCCATAATAACTATAAATATCAAAATAGACTCTAAGGAGAAGAAAATAAAAATAATTATTGAAGACCTAGAAGAAAACTTGGGCACCCTAGGAAAGGGAAATGAACCATTACAAATAACACAAGGTCTTGGAGAGGATGAAAAATAGATAGTGGTGATGAGGAAGAGGAAGAAGAAGAAGGTGAAAAGGGAAAAGCCCTAGTTGTTGTCACTCAAATAAATAAGAAGGCTCAAGGAACTAAGAAGAAGCTATTAGTGACACCCCTCTCTCTTTCACCACCAACTAATCCAAGAACTAGGGTAGCCGCTAGTGTCAAGCAGACTGTAAAATAGAGGGTAATAGAGACTACAGAGCCTAGTAACCCTAAACCTAAGAGAAGGAGATTAGTCAAAGGACCACCCAAAGTGAAATCAAACTCTATTAATTAGGTAAGTATAGATCTAAGAAGATCTTTAAGATTATCTAGTTTTAGATTTGTGAAGTATGTGTTATAATTCTTTAGAATAACTGAGAGGGGGGGGGGGGGGGTGAACCAATTATTCAAGGTCCAATGCCATTTTTCATTTTCAATCCTCAATAGCACATAATTGAAACTATCATGCATGTAATTTGAACATTTAAACAACTATGAAAAGTAGACATGCATCACACCATAACACTAAGAATTTGATAACCTAGAAACCCTCCAAGAATAAGAAGGTAAAATTGGGATGGGGATGAGACCCACAAAATAACTACGCAATTCGATTTCAACCACTTCTGATGGTCTGCCCTGTTAAAGGCCTGCCCTATTAAAGGCTATAATACATTGCTAAATGCGACCTTGTTAGAGGATTTCACCATACTGTTAAGAATGGGTCTTCTTAAAGGACTTTGGAACATTCACTTGGAATGTCACCCTGTTAAAGGATTTATAACATGGCTATTAAACCAACCTAGATTCATAGGATTTATGTTAACTGTTACAATTGCTAGAGAGTAACAACAATGGCTTTTGATCTGATACAACTTACAACATATCTTGCAGATTACAGATCACACTTCAATTCAATCCTTTGGTTGGCTTTAATCACTTCATATCTGTCAGCTTGTCATCTCAAGTTTCATCACCTTGAGTCTTCTTACTCATCATACCAATGCAATTATATCTATGGTCACCTATCAAAGCAGAGTATCTATGCTTTCTTCTAACTTAGCCCCTTCTTCAGCACTTCATACTAGACCATCTCTCCTTCTTTGCTTTGTGACCTTGTGACTCCTTAAATAGAAATCTAGAATCTCTTTTCAGCTCGATTCTCCTTCTCCAATTTTAGGGTGTCAATAGATTAGGTAAGATACAATGTATCTATCCCATATCTTGCTCTTATCTAGAAACTTCATCTAGAATCCAATTGTATTTTCCAAAAAATGGTTTACATAGTGTTCTGTACCACCAGCTCATCATTCTTATCTCCTATCTGATTCATAGAATTTTAGATAACAACCATGTTGGCTCAAATCTGGCAAATCTTTGATTTTCAAAATAATGCAGCAACTTGGCATTATTGATTTATTGATGCTTGGTACCCTTTGTATTACTCGACACTTGAAGATCACTCGGCACTTGATATTTACTCGACACTTGAAGATCACTCGACACTTGATATTTACTAGACACTTGAAGATCACTTGGCACACTCTAATGGTGAACTTTCTGGGCTTCAACTAAGAATCTGTTCGGCACTAACTAGCTTGCTCAGCACTCTCTTATGAACTTAGTCAGGCTATACAAATGACTTAGCTAAACCTTACATCTTTGATATGTCTTGGTATGTCTATCCTCTGTGTCTTAGAGTATGTGATCAATATACTATTTCATCAATGGCTTAGCTGATTCTTATACTTCATTACAACATCATAACTTCAACCTTTGTCTAGGTACTCTAGTTACATCTTATTGTTTGCCACCTCCTTGTCAATCAACCAACTTATAATATTTGGACCACTAAAGTAATTGTCATTCCTGCAAGTAGAAAGTTTGACATCAATGAGAAAACAATGATTGAAAACATTCTTTACCAGTTCCATTACTCTTCATTGCTTTTCAATCATTTCCAACAATCTGTCTCTTTGACATTGATGGCAAACCAAACTAATCACTTGATCAACTTAGGTACTAACAAAATCATATTTGTTTCCAGCTACATTCTGATTCCTTCTTGACTGTTGCATCTTTTACTACTGATCTCATATATCTCCATATCTTTACCTTTTAGTTTCTCATAAATCTCCCTCTTTCATATATATCTCCCTCATGAGTATCTTCTTCTTACTTTGTATTGATCAATTTTCTGCATATATCTCCCTCTTTGACATAAATGCCAAAGATGTAGCATCTTTAACATGCGAAATATAAGCTTTGCATCTCATGTTTTCTCCCTCTATCACCATGCTTGTGACTAATGTGGAATTCCTACTCCTGTTGTCATCCTCTACATCATTCTTCTGATATTTCAATGATTTGTTCCTGTTGATGCAGGGCAACTTCTTTGTTGCTTTAAACTACTTGAGTTAGGGGTATTACCCCCAACTTGCCTCTAAGATATTCATAAGCATCCTTGGGAAATGCTTTGGTGAAGATATCTGCAATTTGTTCCTTTGTGTGAATGTACTCCATCTTCACTTGTTTGTCTTCTACCAATTCTCTGACATAATGATACTTGATTGCAATATGCTTGGTTTTTGCATGCATTACTAGATTCTTGGATATGTTTATAGCACTTGTATTATCATAATACAATATCACAAGTTTAGTTACCTCTTCTTTCATTCCTTTCAATAGATGTGTGAGCCACACAATGTTTGTGCAATTGACTGCTGCTACCACATATTCTGATTCTACAGTAGACTGAGATGTGCATGTTTTCTTCTTTCTAGTCCAAGTAACTAGTCTTTTACCTAAAAATAATGCTCCTCCACTTGTTCTTTTTCTGTCATCAATGTTGCCTCCCCAATCTGCATCTATGTATGCATTGAGCTCAAACTTTTCATTCTTTTTATAATATAAGACAAAATTTTTAATTCCTTTGAGATACCTCATTATTCTTTTTACTTCTATGAGATGATTCTCTTTAGGATTTGCAGAGAATCTAGCCACTATTCTAACTGCTAATGCTATGTCTGGTCTACTATGTACAACATATTTTAGTTTTCCAATCATGGATATGTACCTTTTTGATTAACTTCAGCCGATACATCATTTTTGGATAGTTTGTGTCCTGTTGCCATAGGTGTGCTGACTAGTTTGGAGTCTTCCAATCCAAACATTTTAAGTATCTCTTTGATGTAATTTGATTGTGTCATAAATATACCATGTTTTAGTTGATGTACTTGCAAAGCAACAAAAATTTTGATTTCTCCAAACATTGACATCTCAAACTCATGTTTCATTTTGTCTACAAAAATTTTGCAAAGCCCTTCCTTTGCTCCAAACACTATTTCATCCACAAAGATTTCAGATACAATAATATCCTTACCTTCTTCAGATTTGATGTACATGTTGTTGTTATCATTAGTTCTTTCAAATCCTATTTGCACTAGATACTTGTGAAGTCTCTCATACCATGCTCTAGGTGCTTGTTTCAGACCATAGAGTGCTTCATATAGTTTACAAACTATATCCCTATTATTTTCATAAATAAATCCCTCTGGTTGTTCAATATAGACTTCCTCTTCCATATACCATTTAGAAAAGTAGACTTTACATCCATCTGATAGACTTTAAAACCTTTATATGCAGCATATGCAAGTAAAGTTCTTACTCCTTCCATTCTCGCAATAGGGGCAAATGTTTCCCCATAGTCTAATCCTTCTTCTTGAGCATAACCCTTACATACTAGTCTGGCTTTGTTTCTAGTAATCTATCCATTCTTATCTAGCTTGTTTTTGAATACCCACTTGGTGCCAATCACATTCTTGTCAACTAGTCTGGGAACCAAACTCCACGTTTTATTCTTCTTTATTTGATCAATCTCTTCTTCCATAGCTTTATACCAGTCACCATCTTGTAATGCATCATACACTATCTTAGGTTCAAATTTTCTTAACAGACATGATTCATTTCTTAGTCTATTCCTTGTCATTGGTCTTGCATCTTTTTCACCAATTATCTGTTCAGCAGGGTGATGCCTCTTCACATATTTGGACAATCTTGGTTCTATTGTTGTTTCCATATTTGATCTTTCAGATTCAGGATCACTATGCACTTTGTTTTCAGGTAGTTCTACATCTCTGTCATGTGTACTGACTTTAGAGTTAGAATGAATATTTTCTTCATTCTGTAACTCGTCTTCTGAATGCAGCTTGACATTCACTGGTTGTGACTCGACTGAGAATGAAGTTTGCAGTTGAATCTCAATTTTATTGTTAGTATCCTCATCAATAGGCATTCCTTCATAAGAATATACAAAGGTTTTGTAGTCATCCATTTTCTTTGGTTTTTCAACTTGGACATCTGCATGCTCATCAAAGTTTACGTTTGTACTTTTCACAATTTTGTCAATGTTAGTATTTAAACACTTGTATGCTTTACTTCTAGTGGAGTAACCAAGGAATATGCCTTCATCACTTTTTGCATCAAATTTTCCATTTCTAGCATCTTTAAGGATAAAGCATTTGCAACCAAATACTTTGAAATGCTTTACATTGGGTGAGTGACCATACCATAGTTCAAAAGGTGTTGCATTAGTACCTTTCTTGACTTGTACTTGGTTTAGTGTATGAACAACCACACTTACAGCTTCTCTCCAATATTTCAGAGCAACAGTCTTTTCCATCATTAATGTTCTAGCATAGTCAATCATAGATCTATTTCTTCTCTCAGCAATTCCATTTTGTGGGGGAGTTCTAGGAGTTGATGTTTCTCTCTTGATTCCTTTGTCTTTGGAAAATATCTAAAATTCATTTGATGTGAATTCACCACCTCTGTCTGATCTCAGGCATTTCAAACTCTTTCTTGTTTCTTTTTCAACTCTAGCCATATACCACTTAAACATTTGAAAAGCATCAAATTTTTGTTTAAAGAACATAACAGTCATCATCCTAGAATAGTCATCAACAAAAAACATTATATATTTATCTCCTTTGTAGCTTTGTACTTCTATTGGACCACATAAGTCAGTATGGTCTAACTCAAGTACTTTTTTAGATGTATAATTTTTACTTTTGAAACTTGATTTGGTCATCTTCCCTAGCTGACATTGTTTGCACATGATATTGTTAGGCTTCTTCAGTTTAGGTAAACCTCTGACTTTCTTCATTTTGCTGATATTGACTAGATTATCAAAGTTGACATGACATAGCCTTCTATGCCATAACCATACATCATCAAATTTTGCAACAAGACAAGAAGCATTTTCCATATCAAGATAAAATAGATTACTTTTTGTTTGATCTCCTTTTCCTATCAATTTG
Organism: Cupressus sempervirens; assembly: GCA_028749045.1. Lineage (NCBI taxonomy): Eukaryota > Viridiplantae > Streptophyta > Pinopsida > Cupressales > Cupressaceae > Cupressus > Cupressus sempervirens. The sequence goes on from CM053786.1 coordinate 740,798,357, forward strand.
CCATCAGTATCATATATTTTTGCAGTTTTATTTCCAAATTCTACTTTGCACCCTACATTGCCTAATTGTGAGACACTTAGCAAATTGTAGTTTAGTCCTTCAACATAATATGCATTATCACATGAAATTTTCTTTGTAAGCTCAATGGAACCTTTTCTTTTGATTTGACATGGAGCATCATTACTGAATCTAACACTATTTCCATCATACTGAGTAAAGTTAACAAACTTACTTTTGTCTCCTGTCATGTGATGTGAGCATCCGATGTCTATGATCCATCTCTCATTCTTGTTCATACATGTTACCAGTGCTATAAGCTCTTCTTCATCAGATTGGTCCTTCATGGCCACATAAATGACTTCATCATCATTATCATCAAAATCCTCTTCAACAATATAGCACTTCTTACCTTTGTCTTTGTAATCTCTCTTATCATCTTCTCTTCTATTTTTGTACTTGTTACGTTCCTTGTATTCCTTTTTCTGTGTACACCTTGTAGCAATATGTTCTACTTCATTGCAATTGAAATAAATAATAGGCAGCTTACCCTTGAATTTTCCTTTGCCTATGTGGAATCTTCTAGCTAGAAAAGCTTCCAATTGTTCCACATCTTCCTCATCAGTGGTACTGTCACTGGATACATATTTCATCTTTCTTCCCTTCTTTGATTTCACCTGATCAACATCTTTTAGTGATAGCTTGGCCTTGAAAGCAGATTCAGCATTCTCAGGTCTATAGTTGTCAAAGTTGGATAACTCAAATGTAGTTAAGGATTTTGTTACAAGAGATTTTGGAGAAAAAGAAATGACAAGAAGAGTTAAGGAGATAACATAAACAAAAGTAAGTACTTTATGATGCGAATTTTTTTTTTTGATGCTTTTGATATTCACAATTTTCATGAAGAAGCCCTAATTATTACCCAACTTGTAAATATTGTTGAACAAGTAAATGCTAGTAATATGGAATCAAATAAAAATTTGATGGATTAGTTAGCAAGAAGATTCAAGAATAAGGTTTTGGATAAAGTTTACATAACAATTGTCATGCATAAAGTTCAATTGCAAGAGTATGTATAGGTTATGATAGAACTTATACATAAAGTACATCATTTGTACAACTTTTTGTCAGATGTGCCAAGATTCACAAATGATATTCAGGTACAAATATTATTTCATAGTTAGTAGGATCTAGCATTTATCATTACAGTAATTTATTGAATGTTCAAGGAACATTGGTCAAGCTTTAGAAAATTGAGAGAAACATGAGATCTAAATAGATCTCTATTCAAGCAATGTTGATACCTCATGTAGAGGTGATGCAAAGGAACATGCAATCAACCCTTGGATCTTATCAAAGAAGATCACAATATTTTAGTGGTTGACAACTTAATTGACTTAGATGCAAGATTATAGTTGCATAATCACATTTTAGAGGTAGCAAGAACCACATGGGATCATACACTTTCCATGATCACCCAAGTTCATCAGACATTCATTGATAAATATGGTTTTCTTCCACCCATTCAACCCTAGTAACCATAACATAAGTGTTAAAAATCAAGGGGGAAATGGATTTTTTGAAGGGGGAAATGAATTTTTTGGCATATTCATTTTACTTTGTCTATTGATTATTCACTTTGGCATAAGTCATAAGACTTAGGGAGAAATCTCAATATCAGATTGTATTTATAATAATGTAAATATGAAAAAAAAAAAATCTACTAATGTCAAAGAGGGAGATTGTTGGTATCTCTAACTATTGTTGTCTATTAGCATAAAAAACTTAGTCATTTACAAGCCAAAGTTAGACGATTGTAACTACGAACATGCTACTTTATATAGGATGAGTCATGTACATAAGTATGTATATACCAAGCTTTATAGGAACCAAGTAAGTTTATGGTCACCAATTATTTTCTATAAAAATTGAGCTCAATATCATCTGAGTAGTTTCAATCATACAAGTATCGAGTTAAATAGTACATGTTGAGCACAATATTGACTGAAAAACAACAATGTCAAGTATCAAAACATAGTAAAGGTCGAGCAATGTAGATTATATATGAAAGTTTGGAATGGTACACATTTTAAGGTAAATCATTTTCAAGCTGACATGGAAGGACCATTTAATATTTGTAGAGGTTTTTATAGAGAGTTGCACACATTTATAATGTGGATCATAGATCCCTATGTTTTGTAATTAATGATTTAGATGAAGAGGCTAATTATGGAAGCATCTAGAAAAATATTTATGAAAATATTTAAATAGAGATGATCTTAACCAATATTGCATGGCAATGAGATGAAAGGAGAAGAGTGTGTATGTGAACAAGGAGAAAAATGTGAGTGATGGAGTAAAAGATTGAAATCAGATCAAAACTTAGTGGAAGTGTTCTATTATCTCTTAACAGAGAAAGTAACATATTCAAAGCAATGAATGGGGAAGAAAAGTATTATTAGATCAGAAGAGAGGATAAATTAGCAAGGAGAAGACTCAAAACTAGCTTATAGAGCATACCGAGAGTCAGGTACTGAGTCAGTTCTAACCAACTTAAATAAGGGAAAATCTCTTAACAAAGTGGTCTTAACAGATCTTTGTAAATCTCCTAACAGAGTCTTTATTTTATTATAAGTATTGAATCCTTTAACAAGGAAAGACCTAACAGTCTCAAATAGTTTTAACAAGGAAGACCCCTCACAGGGTAGGTCATATTTTATGATGAAACATTGTAACCCTATAAGGTTAATTTTACTACTACAGTAGTGAAGATTTGTGGATGTCATTCCCACCCCAGTTTTACTTTCACCTTGGAGGGTTTCTAAGTAAAAAATATTGTGTTATCTATTTATTTTCATGCATGTGATAGATTAGATTTACATGTGACAAGAAGTTTATTATTACAATTTTTATATTCACAAGACAATTGATAAATGTGTTAATGAATTGGTGAAAAGTAAAAGTTCTTAAGATTTTAATTCAAACCCCACCCAACCCCACCCCCCTCCCCCCCCCCCCCACTTCCCCAATATCTTGTTATCCTGTTTATACTTCAATCAATCAACATCATCATGACTAACATGTGAATTAGAATGATCATCAATTTATCTTCAAGGTTAATAGAATCTAAAATATGAACATAAGAAAGAATATGGGCCTTAGCCTTATCTTGATGGTTCTTACGACACTGATAAGCATGTTTGTTATGAATGGTTATACGAGATAAACTATAAGAATTATGATCAATGGTCATTGGTTTTAAAGAGGTGACAAATATGGGTCGAGTAATAGTAAGAAGATGTATAGGTGGGGTAGGTGAGACAGCTACAAGAGGATTAACATTAGGAAGGCTAAGCTTAACAATATATTTTACCCTCTACTTCTGATAGGATTGATAAGGATGATCAAGATGTTTAGGTGGTGTGATAGGGAGAGATGGTTAATATACATTTAATTTAGCACAATCTTGATAACACAAGATTTTATAAAGAGAATGATTAATGGTGACAACATCTCCTTTATGGGGAAATTTTATGCCCTTATGAATAAGAGAGGCTAAAACTTCCTTAAAAGAGAGCCAAAAAATAGTAATACTAACTTGAAACTGATCAGAAGTCTAAATAACAATGATGGTCATATAAAAAAACCATATTATAAAGAGTCACAAGAATATTGATAGAACCACAAGGACAATAAAGAAAACCATTACAAGTTTGAATCCAAACATTAGATGCATCATAGATATCCTTATGAAAATCTTTATTAAAAATGTGTTCTTTAATGATAACATTAATGAAGGAAACTCTAAAGAAAGCTAGAGGGTGCTCCTCTGAAGATGCAAATTTTGAAGCAAAAGTAGACAATTTTAACAAGGAAACCTAGTCTCCCAAAAAGATGAAAGTGATGGTTGATCTTGGAATTTTTGGTAATGAGAACTTCAAGGCCTTTGATAAAATAGAGGTAGGGGAACAAGATGTCTCCCCTACTCTCATCTAGAGACAACTGGAATATTTCAAAAAGGATTGTGTAAAAAGTCTCACTAGTATCGATGAGAAGATTGATGTGCTTAACAATAAGTTTAATATGGCCATAATTGGGCTTGATCTAGGTGTGGTGGTTTCCATGATTTGTAAGGTGTAGAAGGAAATGATGAGAAAGGCCATATTTGGATTGATAAATGGGAAAAAAAACTCAATATGGCTAGCCAAACCAAAGAGAAGTGTGACAAGATAAAGAGTAGCACATAGATCAAGAACTAAATGGAGAAGATCAAGTACCTCATGAAAGACTTGGAGCACATCAACTAGGCCTGGCCACCCTTTTTTGTGTTTGAAACTTTTTTATTCTCTATTGGTTTTAGATTTTTACTATGGTTTTTTAAAGAGAAATTTCATTTTTAATGCTCTTGATGCTGTCAAGCTGGTCTCACTTTACTGTTATCTATTTTAATCCCTACTGTTGTTGGGGTAGCAATACCTTTATTTTTGTTTCTATGTTTAGTATTTTTTAGGTTAGACTTATGTTAGTTTTAGGTTTGGATGACTTAAACTATTTGAAGAACATGGCATGTTTTGATTAATTTGTGATTTTGTAAGTTCTGGGTGGGACTCTGGCCATTGAGGTCAGAGTTTTCTTCTCTATTGCTTGGTTGTTATAGCCCAAAGAAGAGATGTCTTTACTTTTTCTATCTAGTTTTAGGACCTTCTTCTGATCTTTTTTAATCAAAACAAACTAGGGGAAGGGATGTGATAAACCCTATTGGCAATGTATAGAGGACCATTAGGTTATTTAAACACATCAGTATGATTAAAGGTGATAGGATGTGTAGGTTTAGGTTTGTGTAAAGGTAAAGTCAAAGGTTGAGATTGAGACTCAACATGATTAACCATATTATTAGCTTCTCATACCTTGTTATCATAAATAATGTTAGTAATAGGAGAAGAGGGTTGATTAAGGACATTAGTTGATTGTGAAGGCAAAGGATTAGTGTGGATTTGCAAAGTATGATTAGGAGGTGTGATGGATTTATTCATACTATTAACGCTAGCATCAACATATATATCATTGGAATCAATAAGATCTTGAATATCATTTTTCAAAGCATAACATTTTTGAGTATCATGATTAGGTTGGCAATGGTATTCCAAAAAAACATTGTGATTAAATAACTTAGGCATTGGATTTCTAGTGTCAATGGGACTGATAGGAAGAAGTTTCAAAATGTTAGCATTAATCAACTTTGTCATCACCATAGGTAAATTTTTAGATAAAGGAGTGTATTTAATGATTAAGATGATACAAAGAGGACAAAATAGACATATCTTTGGATGTAGTAGCCACTTGATCATCAGGTATGTTGGTTGACTTCTAAATTTTGATGTAGTTATTAGGCTTAGAGAATATGTTTTAATGAGCAAGAGTGTTACTCGTATCTATGGTAACAAGATCCATTAGAGTAGATCTCTCAGGGTGACTCACTTGTAACTCATAATGGTGAAGCAATGCAAAAAGATATGAAAATGAAGTATACATAGTAAGAAGAATAGTATCTTTAATATCTTTTTACAAATTATAAATGAAAATATATTGAATATCATGATCATGCAGTGGATAAGAAATTTGAGAATGCATGTATGTAAATCTACCAATAAAGTCACTAAATTTTTCTTTAGCATTCTTCTTACAATGTATTAAATCAATAAAAGAAATTTGAGGAATAATATTGTTTTGAAATTTTTAAATGAAAGCATTAGCATGGGTTTGAAAGGAATCAATATAATAATTGGGGTAAAGAGAAATACCATTGTGAAGCTTTATTCCCAAAATTACACATGAAAAACTTAGCCATGAGCATATAGTTGTGAGCAAAATATTGTATATAGTTTGAAAAGTCCTATCATGAATGAAAGGATTTCCTTTACTATTATAAGTGTCAATGTGGGGTATCTCAACATGTTGTGGGATAACAACACTGAGGGTATCTAAGGAAAGTGGATTAGAAATTTCACATGTAGGGATGTTATACTTTGATTGGGTGAATTGAGTGACTTCTTGTTACAAAGAAGTGACAATTTGAATAAAGCTACTAATGGTAGGATTTTAAGATGCAATAGTAGGCATATACATATTCGATGTACTACAAAAGTTGTAAGGAGAAGGAAAATGTAAGGATTTTGGTGGAGGATTAGAAGGAATGTGAAGAGGATTGGAATATGTGAAAGGAACAACATTTCATGAAGGCAATAAAGAAGGTATTAAAGTGGAAGGAGGACTCAAAGGAAGTGAATAGTTTGGAAGATAAACACGTTGAGGATTAGAGACTTGTGTATAAGTTTTGATGAGAGTTGGTACATATGTAGTAATACCAAGAGTAGTAGTGAAAATAGGAATATAATTTTTAATAGTTGTGGAAGGAGGAGTATATCCTAACTCTTCAAAATATTCTATCAATGACTTACCATGAGTATTAATAAGGTAAAATATACCATGTTGTGGGATAACAACACTAAGGGTATCTAAGGAAAGTGGAATAGAAATTTCACATATAGGGGTGTTATACTTTGATTGGGTGAATTGAGTGACTTCTTGTTAGAAATAAGTGATGATTTGAAAAAATTTGCTAATGGTGGGATTTGAAGATACAATAGTAGGCATATACATATTGGATGTACTACAAAAGTTGTAAGAAGGAGAAGGAAAATGTAAGGATTTTGGTGGAGGATTAGAAGGAATGTGAAGAGGATTGGAAAATGTTAAAGGAACAACATTGAATGAAGTCATTCAAGAAGGTATTAAAGTGGAAGGAGCACTCGAAGGAAGTGAATAGGTAGGAAGATAAACACATAGAGGATTAGAGACTTGTGTAGAAGTTTTCGTGAGAGTTGGTGCATATGTAGTAATACCAAGAGTAGTAGTGGAAATAGGAATATAATTTTTAATAGTTATGGAAGGAGGAGTATATCGTAACTCTTCAGAATATTCTATCAATGGCTTAGCATGAGTATTAATAACGTAAGATATACCATAAAAGATAGATATGTTATTATCACAATGAGTAATAAGATTCTTAATAGCCTTTATAGTGACAACATTATCAAGATTATAGTTCTCTTGCAAAAGCCAATTTTCCAAAATATCAAACTCATGAGAGAGATTATTAACTTGGAAAGGAGGAACTCTTAAGGCTATATATTCATCATGAGAAGAGTGATAAGATTTATGCTCAATAATAGGGTTGAGATCGTGTGAAAAAACATTAGTATCATCATGAAGAAAAGAGGAATCATGATCAGATGAGCCCATGAGAGTACAACCTCTAATCAGAATGCTAGAGGTTGGACTTAATGTATTAAAGATCATAAAAGGCAAGATAACTAAAGGAAACTATAATGATATCTAACCACAAAATTACCAATGTAACAAAGAGCATAAAAATATCCAACCACACAAAAATAGATAAATCTAACTCCAAAAATTTCTAAGAGGAGATGTGTTGAGTTCATCACCCAATGCAAAAATAAAGTCTAAGTCCAAGAAAGAGGTATAGGACCTTGGGTTCACCAAAAATTTTGGGGGGAAATAGATGCAATGTAACTTAAAAATATTGGTTAGTTGAGCTAATTAATTCATTAACTAACCACTTTCACATGAAGTCATATAATATAAGAGAAAGAGGGGCTTTGAAATGTAACTCTTTTAATATAATTCAAGTGAATTAGTAAAACTCAAGGAGATAAAGGGATGATAATTCAAAACTTAGATCATATCAAGGAATTATGCAAGAAAGTCCTCTTTTATGCAATATAAATTACATTTAAGATGTATAGATACAAAAGTATAATTGATTCAATTGATTAAGAGAGAAGTGTAAGATAGGTCTAGGTGCTATATATAAGCAATCAACCCAAATAAGATAAGGAAATATGCCATGACTAAAGATTAAATAAAGAAGAAAGAACTTACCTTTATATATGTAGAGGAATATAATTTTTCACTTCAAAAATCAAATATTTGAAATTGTGAGGGAACTTCTGATTGCAAATTCACAAACACAATTGGAAACTAAGAAACTATTATTTTTCATAGTCTCGGGAAGACATAGACCAAGTCACTATGTTTTGGACTCTTTTGCATGAAGTCAACATGTTCCTAGGGCACTATAGAAAAATTGACCCAACTTCTTCAAGAATGGTTTGGCTAATGTTTTATAGATATGTAGTCATAATTTTGCTAACCTACTCCTTTACAGAGAAAACCTTGTTTTGTGTTTTGGGTGGATGATGGACTTGCATTAGTCAAGCCCTAGATTGAGGAATAAAACATGAAATTGAAATGTAAATGAATAAATCAAATCAAGAAAAATGTATATATTCACTTTGTTCATGGAAACCCTTGTTAACGAGGATTTGCAATGTTTGAACGTTCTGTATGTTGAACTTGCAATTAAGGATGCAAGATATCTCCACACATAAAATAGATCTACAAAAACCACATCATGGAGGAATGGATGAAAATTTCTATCAATGAAGAATATGATGAATGAATTAATGTATAAATCCCCCATTGATGGCCAAAAAAACACTAGATCTTGAAGAGGAAATTATCACAAAGGATCCTTGATTCTTAGAACATCATGACTTCTTAGTGAGAATATCCTTGTTTGAATTCTTGAGTGTACTTGATTATGGGTTTCTCATGGATGTGTGGTGTTAATGGATGTGAAAATGAGGTGCCTAGCCTATTGGAAGTATATTGGGAAAGTTATATACTCCAAGCACAAGTTATCATGCACATATAGATGGGAAAACTAAGACTGTTTACAAATGGATAGAAGTATATCTCAGAAATCATGGAACAAATGATTATATAGGAGAAGATTTTTATAATGTACTACTCATCATATGTCCATTAAAATGAGTCCATTTAAGGAATTTTATAGGTATGAAGCAACCACATTTGGGGACTTGATCGTTCAAGGAAGTAGGGTCAGGCCATGGTAATGGGTCCCATTTTCTACCCAAGTTTGACACTAAAATAGACATTTTTAACAAAAAATTCATTTTCAAATTCATATTACTAGAAAACTATAAAGAATTTGATGATGATGTAAACTAGTTTTTTTTAGCAATTTTTAATCTAGTTTCTGACAATTTTTTAAAAAAATCTGTTTATAATTTCATTTGAAGTCCACTTTTCCATCTACTTTGAGAAGTGGTATATGAAAAATTGGCATTTTAAAAAAGTAATGGATGTTTTGATCAACATAACTTTTTTTTAAGATATGATAATTACAAAATTCTTTCAAGGCTAAAATAGTAACAACAGCAGCTAGCAATTTTTTTTGGTTTTGTTCAAATTCATCAAAAATTATAGGTTTTATTTAGTGAAAAGTGATAGTAGTAATAATTTAGTCATAGGTTGATTTTGATCAATATAACTTGATTTGTATTTATCGAAATGGAATTTTTCTTGACTTGCTAGAAAGCTAACACACATAGCTTTGATGATCATATTTTTTTAAAAATTATTCTTTACTTTTATATTTTTCCTAAAGCTTCAAATGGGGATTTCTAAAATGACAAAAAAAACTTATATTCAATAAAACTACGAATAAAAGGTCATAATAAACACAATATATGCTAAAAATATATTCTTTGGAAATCTTATTAAAAGGAAAAGACTTTGTCAAATTTAGTTTCAACATTTAAACTTATTTGGCCCTTGTTTCAGCTCTCCAAAGAGAAAAATTGATAGAAATTATGAACAAATTTGTAAATTTCCTTTTTTAGAGGCTTCGCACAAACTCCACTTTGCATAGAGCCCTTTTTTGAGTCTTTGCACAAAGAGGCTTCACATGAAGCCATCAAAGTGGTTCACCACCTTTTGACAAGGGCTTCTTGTGAAGCCCCCTGGGGTTGTTTCTCAGCCACAATAGTGGCCACAAGGGAAGGGTTAGGGGGGCTTTGAGTGAAGCCCCCAATCAACTAGGGGGTTTTCCTAGAAGCTTGTTGGTTGTGCTCTTGGCTTAAAAAATCCTACTTATTAGCCAAGGGGAATTCGTACAAAGCCATTCGGCTAAATATATTTTCTTTTGTTTGATATAAAAAAATAATTTTTCCTTCATTTATTAAATCAATAAAAAATAATCTTACAAGGAATTCACTATTTTGGAAGAAAAAGGAAAAAGGATGAAGACAATTTAATTTTTTTTGATAATTTTTTGAAGACCAAAGATAGTTCAAATTATCTTGATAATTTTTTGAAAATCAAAGATGGGACAACATCAAGGAAGACAAAGTAAATCTGCAAGAAATAGATCACCTGGTGTAGAACAGAGAAATCATGATTTTTTTTTAGCAAATTATCACAAAAAAAGATAAGGTATGTACATGTGTAAATTCATATGGACATTTATATTTTCAATTTTATAATTAATTTTCTAAATTTATTCATTTATACATGCATGTAGGTCTTAACAAACAATAACAAGATGAGCAAATATATGTTGAAGAAGATTTGAGTCATGAAAATCCAGGACATAACAATCTGGGAAATGATAATTCAAGACATGAAGCAATGGAAGTTGGAGAAGGGTCAAGATTAGTTGCCCAAATTGGTATGGATGAATGCATAATACTAGCCACAAGTGTAAAAAAAAATATCACTCATAGAAATTTAGATCATTTACTTAAAATGGGTGTGAATAAATTGGAATTAATTGTTGATATTAAATCTATAATGCCCTGTCTGGAGATCCTTGGAACAAGGATAAATAAAAGCCAATAAATTTTATTTTTAAAGTAACAAGCATGGATTCATACAATATCAACATGCAACTGATCACAAAGATCACAATGGAAGACTCAACTGAACAGTCCAATCAACCAACGATCTCCAAGCATCACTACTTACCAATGCATTTATTAACCAAATATGAAAGTTAAACATACAAGATATACTTTATAACCAAACTATTAAGATCTAAGAAGGTGTGCAACCCTATAGGGTATCCAAAACTCAAAATCTCATTTCCTAAAGATGCACAAAAATACTCCATGTGTGTCACACAAAGAAGTAAAATATGCCAAACTCATATGAGTGAACACATGCTCACACGAGGAAGTTTCATGCCTCATGAAAGGGAACACTCTATTGAATGGGAGAATGCTTGACCATGTGAGAGAACACTCGACTGTGTGAGACGACACTCAGCCACATGAGCCAATATTATCTCATGCGAGAATATGCCAGGCCGTGTGAGAGAATGCACTCTTGCATGAGCATCTACCATGGTCCATGTGAGAGAATGCTTTCCTCACATGAGGAAATGCATTCTGACATGAAAAAGGCTGGTAACAAGATAAAACACATAACAAAAAAGTACAATACAAATAAATCCTCTGCACCAAGGAGTACCAAAAACACAAATATTGAGGCACAAACACTCGAAAGTATAAAGGAGATCAAATATCTCAAAAATCTAATCCAAAACATCTAATCCATAGCATCTAATGTAATCATGCAAAAATAAATATTGCAATGAATATACATGTGCATAAATCAACTATCTCAATCTTGAAGGAAAGCACAAGAAAAGAGCCACTGAACTAAAAACAACTGTGCTCATTTACTCCCAACCATAATGGCATCATGAGATGTCAAAGGCTCTAACCATCCCCTGAGCATGAATCTTAGATTGTCAACAAGATAGTTGGAGTTATTTCATTAGGTCATTCTTACCAATAACCAACAAATAGCATCATAAGAACAAGTATATCCAATATGCTAACCTATCAATAGCATCACTAATCCAAAGCAGTGGTAGGAAACATCATCTAACAATATGTTACAACATCATGATAAAGGAATTCATCAAGTAACATACTAATGATCATCAAAACATGATATCAAATGCATCCAAAGTAAAACATAAATCACTAGAGAACATACTATAGGTACACCAAAGTACCAAGTAAATATCGGCCTCAAACTAGAAGTAGACCATCTATGTACACTAGTCCCTAGTAGTGGTATAGATAGCTACACCTACCAACCATGCGGTACCTATAGGCCCACTCTCACTATGATGATGGAGATAATGATCCGACCATAAATAGACACACACAATCATCCATGGCTAACACTCACACCAAATAGTATAGAGGATTGAAACCAAGATCATGAGACAATACAATACAAAAGGTCCTGGTCAGATGCTCTATGGGTCTACTATGTAGGGAATCTAGTGGAGAGTAGATCACTTGGTATCCTAGAGCCCAAGCTAAACATCATGTGGATACTCTCCCTCAGGAGGTCATCACACTATGTCCTCAGATGAACCGTATAGACACTTGCTCTCAGATGGACCATATAGGAAAATAACCTTGGATGAAGCATGTATAGGTATTTTAGATTTTATTATCTTAGTTTTATTACCCATTTATTAATTTAGTTATCACTTATTTAGAAACTTCTTCACATTAACCTTGTCAAGAACACAACTCGAGGTTACGAAAAATCCCGTCCACTTGTCTACTCTACATACCCATGCTCATCACATGATGAGTTCTTGTAGGAAATGTGTTTTCTCGACCCAATCCCAATGAGCATAGCTCAACTAAAAGCAACCAAGAGTTTGGGTCTCATAATAACTCAACAAGTGCACACTCGCATGCTCATGTGTGGGCACACCAACTACATGAAGATCATAAACAACAAGGGTTAGATGAAAAATAATAAAAATAACAAGTATGACAAGATCACTCAACGAGTCTATATCCAAGAGTATGGATTCTACATGAATCACAATGATGCAACAAAACCATACACCATGAACTCACTCAATCAACCTAAATTTAGGAGTATAGATTGTACAAAAACCCTAGTGTCCATGAAATAACAACATAACATGCAAGGAAACATGGAATACAATCCATTTCCACCATCCAAAGAGATAATGCCAAAATCCAAAAAAAAATAGGTGACACACAAACTAAGGCGAGACTAAAAAGGCCAAAGCGCAAAGTTCTTGGATAATAATTAAATTGTAACCTCAATTCAAGAATACGGTCACAAGACCAAGGGTACAATAAAATTCACCAAACAAGCTCGAATTCCCAATTCAAAAAATATGGCAAAAGATATAAGTAAAATCCACTATGGAAACATGAGTTTGAATCAAGAGATAAAATACTCCAGAATGTCCTATAACCATTATGATTCCATGATTCTAATCATTAAGGTGAGGGATATAAGATCCAATCTCTAAATAAGCCAAAAAAAGAAATGGACGAGACCCCTAATGGCATGCAAAATGAGAAAATGCCAAATAGCCAAAACTAAAACATCTTGGAATTTGAAAAAATATAAAAGCCACTGATCAAATCATCCCAAACTAAGTAATATTAAGTAAATATTTACTTCCAAGCAACAACATAAAAATGGTAGTATAAGAGTGCCTAAACTCACATTTATAATTTCCTATAAAATAGAAATGCTCACCCTATCTAATTGGGTGATATGAATACATAAAAAAGGAGGGGAACACTAAATCTCCACTCATTAATATTTAGCAACATGAAACAAAAGCTGAAATGGAGTAAAACCAATAAAATCCAAAAGCCCTACCTCACAGCCAAGAGTGCAAAAGGAGAAATACCACCATAAAATAATAGGGACATCAAATTAGATAAAACCATTGATATAGTAGAGAAATCCCAATAGGAATCCAATGAGACTGATCTTGCAATGATCCATGAGCCAAACTCCTGCAATGAGCAAAATACTAATTTCACACAGGAGGATTTGGAGGAATTTTCTCCAAACCCCTCAAATAAAAAAATGGGAAGTGAGAATAAACTCACTTTTACCCAATATATGCACTTTTTCAAAGTGACCTATAAATTAGATTATTTCAATTAAATAATCTAATTGGTTCACTTAACCCCAAATTAAATAAGATGATTCCAATTGAAATTGAATCCAACTATGGAAAATTAGCCGAGAATAAAATAAAGATTAAATCAAATAATTAAACACTTCAACCCATTAAACAACATTTGAGTTAATCTTTTCTACAACCTTTGCAGAATCCTAAATGCATAAACATGCTCATGAGTCTAATCACATAATGCATTATGAATATGGATTTACCAATTATCAAAGGATTAAAATAACAATAAAAGATACATCGCTCATAAGGGATGGTATTGGCTCAATATGAAAGGTCTGATCAATAACTCTATGTGCCACTACCAGGGATATAAGACCTACACAATAAATGAACACAATCAAGTGTAGATGTACAACAATAATAGTCAAAGTGACAATTACATGAAATCACGTAATTAAAGCATCTAATTAATTTCATTTACATAATCATTTAAATATCCCATTTTGCATAAATTATTGAAATGTACAAGATACTTATCCATAGTACTATAACCAATGAATCCAACATGGATAATTTATTTCTAATTATTTAAGAATTTAATAATGGAATTTAGAAGATTTATTCAACAACTTAAATGATAATATGTACATTTAAGTCAAAATGATCAAACACATGAGTAAACACTACTGCAAGAACCTAGTCAAGTACACTAGGAAAAGTAAAAGATAGTGCAACCACTATTCACATCTTAGGATAGTCATGAAACAACATCATGATACTAAATCAATCCAGGTAACCACTAGCACAAACCTCAATGAACCCATCTAGTACATTATAATCTCATAAATCAGCCATAAGCATAATCAATCCAACTAATACAATAGCATAAATCTAATCACCCCAAGGGTTCTAACCACTCACGGGTCTTAACACAATCATTCATAAAGGAATAATATCAAGGTTGTACCCATCAGGATGACTTACATGAATCAAATGGGAGAGACACTACACAATCATTTGTTCTTTCTGAAAAAAGAGCTTGCAATAAGATAGTAAAGGAAATAACAAGTAAATTTGATATTTTTGAAAAACTTGAAAAAACTCAAGTAGTTTCTCATGATTTTTTTGACATGCAAAGTGATATTATTGAAAAATATAAAGAAAGGTTTGAGATCTAAGGGGAAGAAAACTCAAAGTAAAGATAAGAGCACTACAAGAAGAGTTATTTTACAATCTATTCTTGGTAGTAAGTATACCCCAAAATAGACAAATATATTCAATTTCACCACATATTGGTTTTAGTAGAAAAACCATGTCAAAATATATTATGAGGATAATGGTTTTGGATGATAGCACTTTGGAAGGAAATTGGGCAATTATGTGTAAAGCTCCTAGTTATGACAGGATTGATGATCGAATAAAAAATTTGGTAATATAATTTTAGAATGATAATACTCATCCTTCATCAAATACTAGAGATGTTCTTAAACATAGGGTTAGAGCTAACCTCTACGAACATCATTGAAAACATTGGTTGGACATAACACAACATGAAATGTATGTCTCATTTTGTAGTTCAAATCCTGATATAAAGATTGGACAAACATTATTTGAAAGATTGAAGCCATATTATATTAGAAGATGCAAAGTGTTTGAAACTTCTTTTTGTTGTTATCATATTGAATTTGATCTCCACTATCATTTTTATCAAAAATTTATAGAATAGACTTTTGGTTATAAAAATTCCCCTCCTAGTAGACAAAGCAAGTTCATTGAGCATCATTTTTATGTGACAAAATAGATGATCATGTTTGTCAAATTAATTGCATTATAGGAACATGTGATACATGCTCTAATTTGGCTCTTTTTCCTTTGCGTAATGAAGATATTGATGTCACAAAAATGATAACTTGCAAGGGTTACAAGTATGTAAGGAATAAAACTAAATTTGGCAAAGGATAAAAAAGATTAGAATATGTTGAAGAGGAGATGAGTGTTGGAGAGTTTATGGACAAATTTAAAAGTTTGATACAATCATATATTCATCATGCCTTTTTCCTAAAGTGAAAAGCACAAAAATTTGAACACTTAGAGATAAATTTCCACTTGGAACCATTTTATTAGTTGTTGACTTTGTAGAAAACTATTCATTCATTCATCAAAAGGCTATTCAATTAGACTACTATTTTTTAGATTGAGTTACTATTATGGTACAAGTATGCTTTTATCATTCACAGTTAGATTTGGATGGTATTCAAAGAATAGATGAAGCATACGTCATCAAGAAATAATATCAGCTCTACATAATTGATGATAAAGAACATGATATTCATTATGTAGA
Source organism: Cupressus sempervirens (assembly GCA_028749045.1). Taxonomy (NCBI): domain Eukaryota; kingdom Viridiplantae; phylum Streptophyta; class Pinopsida; order Cupressales; family Cupressaceae; genus Cupressus; species Cupressus sempervirens. The sequence goes on from CM053786.1 coordinate 740,814,586, forward strand.
ACATTGTTTCAAGATTTTTTTGCATATATCAAAGATAGAGGCATAACTATCAATAAACATTATGTTTGGTTAGATGGGTGTGCTACACAATTCAAATTATTTTGACCATTTTATGCACTTTTTCAATATCAATGTAATGAAAATATACCACATGTATGGAGTTTCTTTGAAAGTAGACATGAAAAGGGTGAATATGATGGTGCTAGAGCTTGTATCAAGTGTGCTCTATGAAATTATCAAATGAATTATAAGAGAGTTCATATAAATAATGCACATGATATTGTTGAATGGTGTGAGGTTGTGATTTTGCATCAAATGAGGTTGGCACATCATCAAGAGTGAGACAAATAGTACTTGTAGAGTCTTTTGGGAGATTTTAGGTAAATGTATATGCATGTGTGTATATAATTTCTCTTATCTAATTTAAGTTATACATACATACATATGTGTGTGTGTGTGTGTCTTCAGCTGTGGATAGAAAAATTATGCATGGTTGCAAGAGGATAGAAAAAACATGATCCTTACATTCTGTTATGTGTATCAATAATTGCAATTAGATATTGTACACAAGAGACTACTCATGTTTTTGTTGTTATTGCATTGCTGAGAATTGCAATGAATACATCAATCAAGATTGTGGATATGTAAGTCTATGGACTTTGGTGCCACTTGTTGTTACTGATATAGTTAATGGAGATGAAAATGAAAACTTTGTTGACACTCCTTTGATTTCTACTGATTATAACCATATATCTAGACTAGTTCAAATTGATAAGTAAAATTTTAAAAATAATAAATATATATATTAAAGTTACAAAGACAATTTAGAGCTCACATATACATGTATGATATTTATTGTGTGTAGGCGAAGTCTTTGCAATTAGTGTTGAGCCTGGAAATATAGGAGTGAGTTACTATTTATTGCATTGCATTACAAAAAGGAAGATGTTAACTAAACCTAAAGAAAGTGATGGAATGTTATTCTCTACAGGTATATTTTTTAAATTTATATATAAATTATGGGTATTTATTATTAAATAATGATTTTATTTATTACATGTACACATTAAATTAACTTTTAAATACATGGTGTCTAGGTTCTGTTGTTTGGAGGGAACATATCTTAGCCAACACTACTTCATAAAAAGAACTAATAGAAATGAACATACCTATTATGTTGAATGCTCAAAGGAGATCAAAAATGGTAGGCCAGATTGATGATGCAACTAAAGATGTTACAAAGATTTCTCTAAGCCCTTCTACAAATCCATTTACATAACAATGAAGTCAAAAATAACAAAATGACATTTATAAAGCTAGTTTTGGCAGCATATTGGAATTTTAAGGGGCTTCGAGGTAAGACTAGTAGGCTTTGCATGAAGCACTAGGCTTTGCATGAATCCCTAATGGTCCAAATGGCCCATAGGGCTTTGAACAAAGCCTTGGGTTTCATGTGAAGCCTAACCCACATGGCTTTGCATGAATCCATGTGGAGGCTTTGTGCGAAGCATTTTCTTCTTGTAAAGAAACTAAAATAATAAAGGTTCACTTTTTATCCACTTTGTTCATGATGAAAAGTGGGAACCAGTAGGATGGCTTGACCCTAGCATGAAGGATTTGTGGATCCTAGTAAGAAAAATATGGTGTGTAAGCTGCACAAAGCTCTATATGGTTTAAAACAATCCCCTAGAGCATGGTATGAAAGACTACATAACTAGTTTGTGAAGATTGATTTTGCAAGAATAAATGATAATAACAATCTATACTTGAAGACTAGAAAGAACAATGAGATATTGTTATCTAAATTTTTTGTTGATAATATCATATTTGGAGGCAAGGAAACATTATGCAAATCATTTATTGATGAAATGAAGAAGGAATTTGAAATGTCAATGTTTGGTGAGATCAAATTCTTTATTGGCTTATAAGTATATCAATTAAAGCAAGGTATCTTCATTACTTAATTTAAATATATTAAGGAGATAAGTTAAATACTTTTAGAATGGAAGATTCTAGACCAGTTAGTACACCTATGGTCACTAGACACAAATTATCTAAGAATGGTGATTCTAGTGATGTGAACTAGACATTATACAGATTAATGATTGGAAAAATATAATGTGTTGTTCATAGAAGACCAAATATTGCATTAGTAGTCAGGATAGTTGCAAGATTTTCTACAAGTCCTAATGAAATTCACTTGATGGCAGTGGAAAGGATACTGAGATAGCTGAAAGGAATAAAAGACTATGGATTGTATTACAAGAAGAATGAGAGGTTTGAACTAAAAGTATTTATTGATCCTGACTAGGTACGAAATGTTGATAATAGAAAAAGTACAAGTGGAGATGCATCCCTTCTAGAAAAGAGACTAATTTCATGAACAAGAAAGAAACAAAACTGCATTTCCCAATCAATAGTTGAAGTTGAGTATGTGGCAATAGTAGTGAATTGTTCAAATATCATATGGATCAAGCAATTGGCAAAAGGTATGAAGGAAGAGATTACAGATCCAATGGTTATCTATTGTGATAACACTATTGCTATTAATATATCAAAGAATCAAGTAATTTATACAAAGACAAAGCACATTGTTATCAAGTATCATTACGTGAGAGAGCTAGTTCAAGACAAAGAAGTAAAATTGGAATATGTATACAGTAAAAAGAAAATAGCTGACATATTCACTAAAGCTTTACCTAAAGATGCTCATAAGTATCTTATAGATAAATTAGGAGTGGTTCCCTTAGACAAAGCTACTTAAGAAAAGATGGTGCTTTGCATCAAATGTGCTAATTAGACTATCTTACAAATTGATGCATGCAGTTCTACTTTCGATGTTGCCTAAGGTAGTAGTGAAGAAGAAGAAAAAAATTATGGATCAGTCATCCAAGATGATGAAAGATGAACTCAGAACTGACATAAATATATCTACATGAAAAGATGCATGAGTTGAAGGTTTCTTTGGTATTATTGTCAAAAAGGGAGAGATTATCCAATTACCACAAGAAACTAAAAGAGGGAGATAGTGAAAGATTGTAGACAAATCTACCTAAGAGGGAGAGATTAATAAGAGGAAGTTCATACATATTAAATTTACAAAGATGTGAATTAAAGTGAAACTAAGGATATTGATAAGGGTCTGATATATCGAGGGTGTTTTGTTGAGACAATAAATGTTTTGGATTGCATGGTAATTTGAGGTGTTGCCATCAGTGCCAAAGAGGGAGATTGTTGGAAACTACAATTAGAACAATTGTTGTGTTATCATTGATCTCAAACCTATTGATGGGACCATTTTTTATCTGATCAAAGTGTCATATTTATTTAGTTAATGAAGATTATTTGAGAAGTTATTCATAACAAAAGTACCTAGAGGATAGGTTGAGTTGTGAAGAGGAAAATATAAATGGACACTTGATTAGTTGGACTTTGACAAGATAAAGTGATTGTAATGTTCTAGTCTTGAAGGTGTGATCACAAACAAATCAAATGCATAGGCTTGATCGAGCAACATAGAAGAATATACAATAATTTGATGTACATGCAAAGTGATGCTAGTGTCTACTAAGCACCAAAACAAGATGAGAAGAATTAGTGTTGATCAAGAATCAGTATCAACCAAGTGACAATGTATGTGCCAAGAAAGAAATTTAGTAGTAACTGAGTAACCCAATGTTGACCGAGTGTCATAACACAATAGTGGCCGAGAAACAATGTTTTAACAATTTATGAGAAATCATTGTTGGAAATGTAAGAGTTTAACTTGTAGGGGAGGGGTGAATTAGTTACCACAAAAATAATTCCTTGTCCCTTAGATGTCAATACAAACTTTCTTTGATCATGCAATACTTTCCAACTTGGTTAACACTAGAATATTATTGATACTCAGTTAACAAAACAATCTTAGATTTATTAATCTATTTTATACTTTAGTAATTTAATTTTAGAAACATAAAGCATTATAAAATAACATGAATACATATGACACCAAGATTTAACATGAAAACCCAATTTGGGAAAAACCACCTTGCAACTAGTCACAATAACTTTCACTCTTTTGAAGTGAGCCCTATTAGGAGCCAACCCTATTAAAGGTTACAAACCATACTATTAATTATGACCTTGTTAGAGGATTTAAATAACCCTATTAGGAGTTGCCTATTTAGAGGTCTTTAAAAACTTCAATCATGAAATGTCACCTTGTTAGAGGATTTACAAAATGACTGTGATGTCAACTCTTTTAAGTGATTTCTTTACTACTACAATGGTTAGAAAGAAACAAAAAATTTGACCTCATTTATATGAAGTAACTTCCTTTGCAAATTTAGATCTCTATTTTAGCTTGACCTCTAGGTCCTTCCTGATCAGATGTTCTTTGTAGCTTATCTTTCACACTTTCTTGCTTTGCATTCTCCTTCACTCACATATACATCTTATTTCATATTCCACACATTCTCTCTTGTTTTCAAAACTTTACCTTTCTTATATACCATAAGATAAGATAATTCATCTTGAATACCCTTCCAAATAATCAATAAACATCCAAATAACTAGCCTCAATTAATTAAATGTTAGACAATTGCATTCTATTGTTACTTGGTCAATACTAGGATTGAATGCTCTATCAATACATGAGCACTTTGAAGCCTAACCACACATTCAATACTACAAGCCCTTTGATACTCAACCACTTGATCAATACTACACGTATGAATCCCTTTATTAACCAATTTCTCAGTTAATACTAGAAAAGTTTTATTTTCCTAACTACTCAGTAAATACTAAGATATACAAGGTTAATATTGCGAACTCTACATTTCTCGATTAATACTAACATTGGTGTGAACATCAATGACAATATATAATTGAAGAGTTATTTTCAACAACCATAACTTCCAATCAACTAAGTTGATTTCTTTGAATATGGAAAGCATGTTCAAGATAAGGATTGATGAGTTGGATCATTTAATACCAAGAGAGGATTAGCTAAACAACCTAAGGAATGAATTACAAGACAAATCTATAGAAAAATAAAGGAAAAACAAAATGACAATTAGATTCATTGTATAGGATGACTCTAATCATAATTCCTAAGATCTACGATGAAGTTTAAGCAATAAAAGATCATAATTGCCTATTTAAGGAGGCATAAGGGTGAACTTTCAATATGTATAGAGTGTTGTCGAAAGTTAGACTAGTTTATTGACTAGAGAATCTAAGAAGAAGGCTAAGAAGAGGTCAAGAGTGATTACGTGAAGTGTTGCCAAGAAAATTAGAGGCTGAGATGACAATGGAGGCCAAAAAACTAATCAATTTATGAGATGAATTGAGATGTGTAAATGTGAAGTGAGTTGCACTTAACATATCAAAACCTAATGTTACTTTCTAACCATTATAAACCGTATTTGAAATCCTTTAATCAAGGTTGACCTAACAGTCATATATATATATATATATATATATATATATATCCTTTAGTAGGGTGACATTCTAATGGAATGCTCTAAAGTCCTCTAATAAAGCCACTCCTAACAGGGTGATTAAATCCTTTAACAAGGTCACATTTAAAAATGTCTTTAAAACAAAGCTCACTTCAAAATAGTGAAAATTAGTGACATGTTGTTGGTGGTTTTTCCTAGATTGGGCTTCTACGTTAAGTCCTAGTGTAAAACTTGTGTAAATGCTGGCTATGATGTTTCATTAATTAATTTTTACATTCTGCAAGTCTATTATATTTAGGACAATGGATAGCTATAGTTAATGTTACTAAAAGTTGATTTTAGAGACCGAGCTATGGAATGATAAAATTTGAAGTTGTTTCAGTGACTCCTTGTTCAATTGCTACATCTAGACCTTGGATAACTAATTCACCATGGTTTTTGAGGGCGAAAGGATATTATATAAGTACATATATTGGATTCAAATGTGATGTTTTCAACCCAAAAATCCATCAAATGAAACTAAGTGGAACACAATTTTTTTTTACTTTTAAATATGTCAACCTCCCCTATCAGAAAAATTTGCCATGTCCAAAACATGTTAGACAAATTGTTTTCAACAAATTAAGGAAATTATAACTCTTTTTGTTGCTTTATTTCCACACACACACACACACACACACACACACAGAGTTCGAGAAAAATCTTTTAAGAATAATTTTCAAAGATCTATTAAAATAGTGCATTGCTTAATGTTTTTAAGTGATAATTTTTTTAAAATGGGAGAGTCATTTTTTGATATTGTTGATGAATGTTGATAATATTTTATGTTTATTAAATATATTGTTATTATACATAAATTTATCTTTAATTCAATTTAAAATTTATTGTATGAGTATTGTATATCATTAAGTTTTGATCACGTTTCATGTAAACTCATATTTATGATGGATATGGAGAATGACCTAAAATGTTGGTGGTAAAAATTTCTATCAAGACAATATCGTGGAGTGTAGAAGTCTCATACACATTAGATTGTTTAGTAACCAATTTTATTTAAATTGCTACCAAGCCCTCTCATAATATTTGTGAAAGTTGATCTTCATAAAAGATATGTTCATGTTTATTAATATGTTATAATTATTATATAGCTGACTGTTTTTTTTACTTTAAAAAAAAGGTCTAAATAGTTTTACATATAGATAAATTTAATGATGATACATTTAATATGTAAAATTGTTCTAGTGAATTTCAAGACATAATAAAATATGTTCATTAGAAAATAATTACAAGGTAATTTGATTGCACCATTTCTATTACTAGACTTAGACCATGGTGACATAAAAATATGATGTCCATACAATTTCTATTTGAGGGTTCCATTTTTTAACACTCTCATATCAAATTAAATAAGGAACATAATAGTTTAATGGATGTAAAATTTACAAGACCTAGATAAAAATAAAAATGAAAATTAATAGTACTTACTAAAAAAAAAAAAGATTCTTTTAGGTTTCTTGAATTAATTTAAATAGAAAATTAACATTTGTTGATAAAAGAAAAATCATTTTGTCACTACATTCTACTATTGTGCAAAAGTCTATTTTATAAAATGTTAAAATTCAACATTTCCTTTCCATCTCCAATTGTTTTTATCAAACCTATAATCAAAATCATCTATTAAGTTTATTTTGAACAACAATTATCAATTTATAAGTTGTTATATATATAACACTCGTACACACACACACTCTGTGTGTGTGTGTGTGTGTGTGTGCGAGTGTGTGTGTGTGTGTGTGTGTGTGTGTGTGTGTGTGTGTGTGTGTGTGTGTGTGTGTGTGTGTGTGTGTGTGTGTGTCTATATGTATATATGTATGAATGTACATGTATGCATGTATGTATGTATATATATGTATATGTGTGTGTGTGTGTGTGTGTGTGTGTGTGTGTGTGTGTGTGTGTGTGTGTGTGTGTGTGTGTGTGTGTGTGTTTGTGTGTGTGTGTGTGTGTAATTTATTTTAACAGTTTACATATTGATGAGGCATATTAATGTCTTAATTTTGATATAGTTTTCATAGTTTGAACATACTCTTTGTGCTTTGTCAAAAACATTTCCAAAACATTTGTGTAAATATCTTGTGAACTTATGCCAGAGACAACTAAAACTTACTAAACCTATGGGTAGTGTGTATGACATACTTTGCTTAATATTATACATAGAATGCAGTATTTTATATAAATATCTTAAGCTATGTTCTAATATTTGAATAAGAGTAGGAATGTTATCTTGCATATATGTTCTGGATGTTTCTAACTTTCAGGAAATGAAGAGCGATGCAAACGGTGGTGATTACTGCATTAAGGGAAGAGGATGGTGAAGACTAATCATGTCAAGGAAAGCACAGTTCAATTCCCATGGATAAGTCGTGCCTCTAGAGGAGTTACTGTTCCAGAAAATCTAGGAGACCCAACTTGCTATATTTCCAGCAAGTCGTTATTTTGTTGCTTAGGAATAAATGGTTGATCTTCCACCTTCTTTTTTGGTGATGTTTGTTCAAGACTTTTATGTCATAATTTTAATAAGTATCTAATCCTCTATATAATGGATTTGGATTGTCTTAGTAAGCTAAGGAGAAAATAAACAATAATGGCTTAAGATTCAAAAGTTAGTATTTTTTCTGTTCTTTAGGAATTATTCAGTTGATGTAATCAAAGAAGGATTTTAATGAAAGAGTGATTTTGAAATACTTGTTGTGTTATTAGATTAGTAGAAGCCAACTAAGGGGGCCCACTTGGGAGGTGAAATAGATTTAGGTAGAGTAAATTCATTCTTTGCAATCCCCCATTTTCAAGGTAGATTTACTGTATTAATCCTATAGCATTGTTACTATGAAAGTTTCTGCAGCTCTTGTAGAAAATGATCATGGTGGATGTTTTGAGTTGTTAACTAGTTCAAGTTCACTTTCTAAAGTTTTCTATAGTTATCTATTGTTAGCCCAAGTGTGTTTACTATTTTGTAACAGTAGTATAGATTCTTTGCATGCATTTTACTTTCCTGCAACATAAGTGTTAAGACTCTTAAAGGAACTCAGTGCACATATAGTGCTCACACATTTCAAGTCCTACATCCCTGCGTTGACAATTCAAGTGTATTTCATGATGGAATAGGTAGTCTTCAGAATAGATATAGTATCCTTGAGAGAGACAATGGTGTGATTATCTTCATCTTTTATGAAACCGTACACATATCATTTCATTAATTTACAAGATCTATTACATTGTCTAATAATGATTCAATCAACAATCAATAATATAGATCAATTTTTAATCAAAATATAAGACAAATGGAGAATTTGAAACCCTTAATTATTTAGCCTAAACATCAACCTAGATTAATTTTATTTTGAATAATTTTTAATATATTCATGTTGGAGTTTTGCTAAGGTTTTAGTTTGCATACTCTTACCTTGAAAAATTATTCTGTATATGTGTCATACACCATTTACTGGAGGATTTGTATAATTTTTATCACTGTGACCAACTTTGTCCCAACATTTGATGCTAGTGTTGGAGTTGTTGCAATATATGCTCATGAAACACCCCAAAAAATGCCTTGACAAATTTAGTTTGAAAGTTTCACAAGGTATCCCCTCATCATATGATGTTATGTTTTTTGTTCAAGATATTGATAATGCTTGTGAATGGATAGAAAAAAAAAACATTAATAGGTTATTTTGTTAGTAGGATTCCTCCTACAAGCATGTTGTGAGAATGGATGTCCAAAGCCTGAACTCATCATGGAGTTCAAATTGATGGTGTCAAAAATTGTACCATGATGACATTATCCTCACTCACGGGTCACGATCTGTCGAGTTTTCCCTTTTGATTTTTGACCATTTGTCTTGAGACATCATTGTGTCAAATGAAGAAATATTACAGGATCATGTTTGGGTTGTGTTCTCTAGTCTTCCCTTTCTTTTTTGGCCTTTAATGCGAACCATATCTCCATTAATTATCAAATTTACTTGTCTAGAGACCAACCATTTTTTAATGATCATCCTCAAAAGAGGGTTTGCATTAAGGTTGACCTCTCTCGCAACCTTAAAGAAACTATTAAGATTTGGGTAGGTAGTCACATATTCACCCATAAATTTCTTTATTTGAATCTACCCAACACCTATTATAGGTTTCATTTAGGTCATAAGATTAAGGACTATGGCAAGGACAAAATTTTCTTCTAAGGAGGCAAATTTTCATCCTATGAGGGGCAAAAAGGGAGGAATAGACCATTGTGGTTCATAAACTCAAGAATTGTTATCAACTTCAACACAAAAGAATCCTTTGAATTCTTCTTCTTAGTGGTTAGTAAAAACTCCTACTTGGGGTCTGTCTATCCATGAAGTCTCTACACCATCAACTCCAGTTTCAAACCCTGGCTGATAGGGGAACGATTTATCTAGGAACCTTTCTCAACCCTCATGGGTCTGCACAACCCACATAGTGTATTCTATTTCTTCTTCACAATCTTTATGTCATTCTCACAACCCTGCTAAGTGTGCTAAGAATGTTGATGGTAGCTTAGAAAAGTGAAGAGTTGCTTCTGGTGAGGATTTTCTTTCAAACTTCATAACTACTTCAAACTGTTTACATAATAGCTTCTCCTCTCTCAGGAACAAGGATGATATGCAAGGTTTTCTTACATGAATTATATCTCATGGAATGTTCAAGGTCTTATACACCTCGAAAGAAAGTATTTTTTTAGAGATCTTTGATAATGTGCTTTTGGCCTAGATGTTTTTTGCCTTGGGAGGTTAAAATTGTTGGTTTCCTTCTTAATGATGTATGTCATATTATCTGGCTAAATAGCCTTATTTTTTACTCTTAGCATGATGTTCATTGAGGTTGAGTTGTTACACTCATTTCTTCTAATTGGTATTCTAAATTGTTATTGATTAAGGTTGCAAAAAGTGTGCAGGAAAAGTCGAGATCAATAAGTCATAGATCTGTTAATCTAGGAAAGATAGATGAAAATAGAATTGTAGGTCATCCCATGACCAGATGCTCATACTCACTTTGGAGAAGAGGTACCAAGGTCTTCTGATGCCACCTCAGTGAAAATACAAAGAACTAACACCTCAAATCATAGCTAGGGGAAGCCCTTGCAAGTAAAAAAGTGATGACCACTAGAGGTTATGCTAGTTCATGGAGAACCCATCATGAAAGCCACTTCCATCCCATTAGAGCCAAGGCTTAACAACTTCCCAGACCTTCCAAATTATTTTGGCAATAAATGTGCCCTACATATGAATTGGTTCTTTTATACTAAGATGGGTTTGAAAGCTAATTGCATTCTAGGCAAGTGTTTTGACCAAAAAACCTAAAGAAGTGCAAAATCAAACAAGATTTTTCTTAGCCTTAACACTAGATAAAGCTCAGATGACTGTTTGGCACAAAAAAGGGTTACTTCCTAATTTTGAGTGGAAAGAAGGCCAAACCATCAAGTCTCTTTAGGAAGGTAATAACATTCCCAAGTGACTATGTGAAACCCATGGTGATCTTCTATAGAAGCCCAAACAAAATCATGCAATAACTTTTCTGACTTCATGTAAGAGGCCTAGAGAGGAGCCCAACATGAAGAAGCATAAACATGTTTTGTTGCTAGGAGTATGGAAAATTTTTGGAATTTTCTAGTCAATAGGATAGGCTTGGTGATCTTGTACAAAAACTTATTTTCAGTCTTGGCAAGCACTCTGTTGTGGGTCTGCCTTGAGTTGGCCCATTGTTGTTCATTCTCCATCATCTCCTTGTGTTCCTAGCTATCCCGATTCTTACATAGATTCTACCTGGCATATTGCCACTTTTTCTAAGTGGTTTTCTTGTCTAGATTTGGTAATTGTGTCTCCTAGGAGGGAGGAAGGAGAAGAAAAAGATAAAGAAAACGATGAAGATTGTTGGTCCCCTCACCCTGTTGATGTATAGGGAAAAAGTTGACCAGGATCCTCCCGCTTTGGTTGTCACTTCTCTGGCCACTTGAGGTGGTTTTCTCTAGATTGTACCTTTATTTAATTAGTTATGAATAATGAATATGCTTAATGTTTATGGGCGTTGATTTCTTGACTCTCGTAAGATGATCTTGTCAACCCCTTTTTTGTGCAATATGTACTTTAATATTTTAAATTAATAATAAAGACCTATTCATAACAAAATTAAGATACCTGGAATTTTTTTTTTTATAGGTAGTTATAATTATTTATTTGAGATTAATTAATATTATATGTTAAGTTTGAGTAGATTCAAATCCAAGACCTTCCATATGAAAGACTCACGAATTACCATTGTATTATAGACTCTTGCTTAAAATGCCTTTAAAGTATATTTAAGTAAAATAAAAAATTAATAATAATATATTTTAATTTGAAAGTTTATTGAGAAATTGAATAGTAATTTTTTATTTATTTTTTAAATGTGAAGATTATCAAATTTAAAGGTTTCCAAGGAAATTCACATAATATAAATCTTTTATACCAATAGATCTAGAGAGCTGCCCACTAACATTATGGGGAAAGTGTATAGAATGGCTATTAAAGTGTTTCTAGGAAATCTTGCGATGTACCAAGTGTCTTATCCAAAGGCGTAACCGTATTACAACTTTTTATCCAGTGCCTAAGATTCTTTGAACATTACAAAGTTATTTCTTCAACCATACCTCATCCCTCTATCTATCTTAAATATTGAACTAATCTGAGGCTTCCTTTTCATTTAGGGCCCATTTGGCAGCGGGAATATGAGAGGAATAGGCATATGTAAATTCTTAAAATTTGAATTCTTTGTTTGGATGCACCAAATTGAAATTGGAATACGAAATAAAATAGGAATACGTATTCCAATTTTGGCCCAAAAATGAGGTTTTGCAATTCCACTTAAATAGGTGGAATTTGAATACATATTCCTGTTCCAATTTTATTTATTTTAGAAAACATAAATTTTTGGGTCCATGAATTCCCCATCAAATTCTGACTGAGCCAAACCAGCCCTAAGTGAAACCGTTTGTGGATTAATTGCATGTTGAGTGATAGTTGTTTTATTATGAGTGAACAACACCGATTGATGACGTGGATGATGGCGCTCAACTGGATGCCTTGGCTTGGGATTGCCTGACCCCTGATAGTTGTTTTTCTAATCACAACTTCACGAGATCGACACATTCTCAATGCTGCCCACATCTCTATCAAAAACATTTTCCAAATGAACGAATTGAAGGAGTGTGAAGGTCTCCAGCTGTTTTGTTGGAACGCCTTCCTCAGACCATTATGAAGAGTACTCGAGAAGAATAGTCGAGGTCTGCAAAGGGCACCCTCCTCTGGAAATCATTGTAGCTTTCTTGTATGATAAGCAGGATGACACTGACATTGATTGCAGGAACGAAACACTTAACAACATTGCCGTGAACAAACACATTTTTAAAACACTTTACATCAGTTTGATGGTCTTATTGCTGACGAAAAGGAGATATATTTCTGGACATTGCTTGCAATTTTATTAGAGAATGCACAACTTCTCCCATTGTGTTCTGGAAATCAATGTACAAGAATGTGTACACTACTATCACCAATCTTTCAATGAAGCTGCTGATTGAAAAAAACAGAGAGAAAATATAATACAGCAGAATGCTTCGAATTGGAGCGCTTCCTTAGTTCCCCATCTGTTGCACTCAAATGAGGATTTCACCTTTCAGAGATAATCAGCATTTCCTACATAGACAGTTACTTCCCTTTTTAATTTAGCACCATACAACATAGATCATTTTGATATGCCTAAGGTATTTCCCAAGTGGCTTTATTTTAAAAAAAAAAACATTCAACATTTCGTTCTTAAACTCTGGGGGATCAGCCCATCGACCATAATCCTTTATTAGTTGAATTAAGGCACCGGATGCTTGTGTATACTTCTTATATTTTCTTACCGCAATACTTTGTTTAAAAATTTTACTACCTCGGCCGAGACTCTGCCCTACCTTTAGTATTTGATGATATTTTAAGAAAATAAAATGGATTTTGAAAAATATTAAAAAAATTAATAAATAATATGTATTCTATTTTTATTATTAAAAGATATTTTTATTTAACAAGTGTTACATAGTGGCATGTATTTACTGTAATTTATAATAGCTTAATTAAATAGAGTAGTAAAGTTAAAAATTTGATAAAACATCATAAAGGTTTCTTAGTAAGTAATAATTGATTATGCATATTTTGGTAATTCTTACATTTGAGGTAGACATAGCAGTAAATGTTGATTAATTTAAAAATTTGCAATAGATATTAGGAAGGATATATAGAGTTGTATTCATACATAAACTTATTCATTATTATTTGAGCTAAAACACGAGGATATTATTAAAAGAATTTATTTATTATTTATATTGATCAATAGATTTGTAGGTGTTTAGAGGGGTAGGGAGAGTTTGGGGGATAAAGGGGGAGAGGTTGGGGGAGTGAGTAAAATGTATAATATGAAGAGAAAAGAGAGATAGAGAGGTGAAAAGGTTGATAGTGATAAAAACTAGGGAGAGTGTGTGTATTTGAGGGAGATAAATATGAAGGGAAAGGAAAATATGAAGGAAGTGGGAGGGAGAGAAATATGAAGAGGAGAGAGGAGAGTGGGGAGATGGAGAGAAAGAATGATCTAAAGATATTTGAGGTTATCAATAATATATAGATAGATACATAGAGTAGATTAAAGATAAATTAAGAAAATGGAATATAGATAGTGAGACATGAATAGTTAAGAGAGGGGTAATAGAAGGTGGAGATAGGGAGGGAAAAAGGAGTATATGTGTATAAAAAAATTAGAAATGAAAGGATAGGGAAGTAGAGAGAGAGAGAGAGAGAGAGAGAGAGAGAGAGAGAGAGAGAGAGTATCAGAACATAATCATTTGATAATTATTTCACTGTTAGCCTACAACTATTTATATACCTATAAATTTATTTCAAGTTAACATTTAACATTCACTTATTGATCTCATTGATTCTAGATTATTATTTGTTACAGTTTCTCCTAATTTTATCCATGAAAGTATTCATCACACAATCACAATAGACAAAGAAATTCTAGAGAGAGAGAGAGAGAGAGAGAGAGAGAGTTTTATAAAGGAAATAATAGTTAGAGGGATATAAAATTATAATGAGAGATAAGGAGAGAGTGGGGGGAGTAAGTAAAATGAATAATATAAACAAAAAAGAGGGTTAGAGATGTGAAAAGATTGCTAGAGATAAAAATAGATAGGGAAATATAGGGAGTGACATTGTGTAGATAGATGGATCATGAAGAGAAGGGAGGGAAGGAGATAGGGGAGAGAGAGAGAGAGAGAGAGAGGGGATATATATAGTGGATAGACAAACATATAGACTAGATCAAAGAGAAATAGAGGAATTAGGATATAGACACAGAGGATAAAAATCCAAATAGGGGTGAGAAAAGATAGAGATATGGAGGGAGAAATGAGTGTCTATGTGTGTGAGTAAAAAGGATATAAAGATGGAGGAGGGGAAGTAGACATGGAGATTTTATAAATAAGTACTTAAGAACATCATTAGAAGTATTTTTGGTTGTTGACAGATGCATACCTTAAAGAGATCATAAACTTTGAAAGGTGCTGATTTATTTCATGAAAGGATGATTTCTTAAGTACACCCTTTTTGTATGCTATTATTTTTGAAGTTGAATAATATTTTATAATGTGCAAGAAGGTTGAACTTAGGTAAAAATGTGCTTATCAAGTGTGAAGATGATGAGATGTGGTACAAAATTATTTATTATTTAGAATATTTATAAGAAAAAAATATTAATATAGATCTAATTTATAATAATATTAAAAACAAAATATAGGCCAAAAATTTAAATTTATTTTATTTTAAAAATTAATTTTCTATTTTTTTCCAAATAGAATCTAAGGTTATGTGTTTAAGGTTATGAATTTAAAGTAAGACTTCTCTACCATCAAATGTAAATGTGAAGAATAAATTAAAAAAATGATAGACTAGTAGTTGCATGTTTATGTACGTGCAATAATTAGCCGATAGGAGCATTTTTGGAAAGAATATGCTATAATAGATATGAATACACAGTGAGAAGTTGAAACTTTTCTCTGAGAAGCTGAAAGAAGAACTTATTTCATAGCACAATGTTTTCTTAAAATAAAGAATCAAAGCCAATGAAATAATATTTATTTAAATGTTCATATAATGTATAGTTTTAAATTAGTTCACATATTATAATATAATTTTTATTTCTTAAAATAATAGTAAAATAAAAATAAAAAATAAAAAGAATAATTGAAATTTTCAAATATAATTAACTACAGAGTATTTTATTAAGAAAATTTATAAGAAATTGAAAATGTAATTTAAAACCAATTTCTTATAAATTATTATAAGTGTATACTTTTTGGCAAGTGTTCTATATAACAATTAAATATATAAATACAATAGATTCATACAAAAATAAAATAGATTCATATTAAAGTAAAATACTACTAATTTTTTATTTTAATTCTATTAATTTTTTATTTAATCAAAAAATAAGAAATAAATTTATTTTTCAAATTGTAGACTTCAGAATTTACAAATGAGTAAAACAAATTTGAAATAAAAAAAATTAAAGTTGTAATCAAAGTAAAATGAAAAGTAATCTATTATTTAATTCTATTAATTTGTTGTTCATATAAAAACAAATTAGAAATCAATTTAATTTTTAAACTACAATTCACAAATGTTAAGTCAAACAAATTTAAAATAAGAAAATGTAAAGTTTAAATATACTTAGTAAAACGACAAAGTAAAATGCATATAGGACAAAGTAAAATGCATATAAATATTAGAAGAGGATATAGGGACATTTATTATTTTATTACTACTTACAAAGGATAGCTACAGTTGTTCAAAAACATGTGGCAAACATTTGGTGGCAATTACCATATTTCGGTCAGTAGTTTTCCTGTGAGGTAAAGCCATTTAGTAAATATATGAAGGTTTTTATTTCTCAGATAGATGGCAGCAATTGTCCCTTTTCTTGAGGAGGGTACAATCTCATCAGAATCTTTAGAATCCGTATTGAGCATTTTGATAACTTTACTCATGTGATTTAGAGCATAATATTTTTTCAAGAGAAGAATGTAATAAACATTTCTAAATTATATGGACACGTTTCAAGCATGGCTTTGCAGTGTCTTTATTTGTAAGAGTTGTCCAGCATAATAAATTGCCTTTCCAAGCATTATCCTCACAGAGCCGAATGAGAGAAGAGTTTGTGCCCATGATCTTAATGATTTATCCTAATTTGCGTGTATCAAGATGAAAATTTCCTATCTTACAATGATATAGAAATAAATTTACCAATGTAAAGACAATCAGAGCTACAGACAAAATTAGCCGGATTATTTTTCAAAATCTGTTCAACTTGCACTGAACTTGAGAAATTCTAAATTCCCCCATCCATCAAAAAAAACATTGGCAGTGGATTCGTAGACATCTTTAAAATCAATAGACTATGTAATCACTATCAATCAGGGTATCATGACGGATTGCCAGACTGACTAGGTAAACCCATTACAATGATGGCGACATCTTTAGTGGTGTACAAGAAGTAATCTCCGAATAACAGATACAAGATAGATAGTACTCCATTTCATCGTCTATACAACCTAAAAATATTCAATTGAAAAATGCATTTGATATCCGCCTTTCAAAATTGAACAACAATTCACCCAGATTGGATTCCTCCTTTCAGACTTTAACAATATAGTATACCAAAATTTACAAGTAAATTGCAGAAGAAAGTTGAAGCTATCGATAGACATTTATAGAAATTCACAAAAAAACATTAGAGAATTAGCAAGTTAAATAAAATTAGAAAGGAGAGAATTAGAAACTAAGAGTAAAATAGAAAGTTTATATAGAAAGGATATTATTTGAAAAAATGGAAAAAAGTATTGTTTATAGAATATTTCTAAAAAATGATTTCTATCGGAAAAGCTCTCGTAAAATAGAAAATCATTTGGGCGACAACTTTTTTGTCGAAATTAAGTTTTCTAGGGAGCAAAGCTCCCACATAAAGCCTTTCGGCTTAATTACATTGAATAACACAATAAATAGGTAAAAGGCTTCAAATAAAAAAATTGTCTTTGCCTTAGTGCCAATAAGAGGGGTTAAGGATATGTTAGGTATACATATCATGTTATCATAATCAATTTTTACTTAGATCATATAGCAATGGTTTCAACTTGACCAACATGTTAAATGAAGTCTTGAAACAATAGATAGGGATGAATAAGGTGGGATACACATTAGGAGGGAACTGCAAAATATATAGAGATGAATAGAACTAGGATGGGATATGGCTAGGTGAAAAGATATGGTTGGAAGAGATGGCGAGAAATATGAGGAATATAACTAGTTGCTAGAGTTGAATTAAGAAGGGATAGTGAAATACACAATGGACAAGGAGTCATAATTTATAAGGTGAGATTAGAAGGGAATAATGTAATATAGGGTAATTGATGATTAGATAATCACTTACAATTATAAAGAAGTAATTGAACATTGTATGGACTTACATGGATTAAATATTTGACTATATGTGGTAAGGTCCATAAGATATGTGATGTAAGTAATGGAACATGAAAGATAGACATAGGGATATAAAAATAAAGAGATATAGAAATATTGAGTAAGACATAAAGACAGGGGTAGAGAAGTAGGCAAGGAGAGTTTATGAATATATATTTAAGAACATCATTAAAAAATATACAAGACTATCGGCTTAACCATTGCACCCTTCCAAAGTGCAAGTAACACTCTCCCTCAAAATATAATTATAAATAAATTACAAGAATTCACAACATGAAATACCTTCCTCTTCATACTTTTCTTCAAAATTGAAATAATGATTTTTGGAAACCCACAATAAACCCAAACATGTTCAAAAAATAGCTTGGTAGTCTCCTCTACTGAAATACTTTTTTACAAGCCACCATGATAGGAATTTTAGAAAATCTATCCACATATATACAATCATTCCCCTTTGGCTGGTTGGAAGTCTAGACATAAAATACATTTAAATAGAATGCCATGGTTTATCACAAATAGGTAATGCTAGATAGAGGCCCAATTTATGTTTTGAAGGCTTTGCAATTACACATGCTACACAAGATTATATATATAAAATGATATCCTATTTCATTTTTGGCCAATCAAAATAATTTTGGAGAATCAGAATAGTCTTACTAATACCAAAATGTCCTGCCACTTGGTTATAGTGTTCTTCCCATATCACTTTCTCCCTTTCTTCACTGGGGACACATTTGTTACCAATATGAGAAAGTAGCCCATCATATATATACAAATTAGGAACATCATTTTCTTCTAAAACTTTAATGTAAATGTCATAGAAATCAGGATCATTACCATATGGTTTCCTTCTAAAACTTCATTTGTTTGGATGGGATGAAAGGGCTAATAGGATAACCTATGACCCCTTTCAACACATTTCATAACAACACATGTCCCTAGGAACATATTATAATTGTTCATATGGGTTGAAAGGGGTTATAGGATAATCTGGGACCCCTTTCGATGCATTTCATGACAACATATGTCCTGACATATTATAATTGTTCATATGGGCTGAAAGGGGTCATAGGACAACCTATGATCCCTTTAGACACATTTTATGACAACATATCTCCCTAGGGGTCCTAGGGACATATTATAATTGTTCATATGGGTCGAAAGGGGTCATAGGATAACCTATGATCCCCTTCGACACATTTTCATGTCAACATATGTCCTTAGGGGTCCTAGGTCCTAGGACCCCTAGTGACATATTATAATTGTTCATATGGGTTGAAAGGGGTCATAGGATAGCCTATGACCCTTTTCAACACATTTCATGAAAATATATGTCTAGGACCCCTAGGGACATTTTATAATTATTCATATGGGTCGAAAGGGGTCATAGAATAACCTATGATCTCTTTTGATACATTTCATGACAACAGATGTCCCTAGGGGTCCTAAGATGCCCACAGATGTATTGTAATTGTTCATATGTGTTGAAAGGGGTTATAGGATAACCTATGACCCCTTTCAAGATATGTCATGACAACATATGTCCCGAGGGGATCTAGGACCCCTAGGAACATGCATCTTGTTTTCCTATAGGTTGTAGTTACCCTATGACCCCTTTTGATCATTCACATGATAGCATGTGTTCTTATGGGTTCTACAAGCCCTAGGGACATGCATGTTGTGTTCTTATGGGTCACAGGTTACCCTATGACCCCTTTTGACCATTCATGTGACAAAATATGTAGCTAGGGGTCCCAGGACCCCTAGGGACATGTATGTTGTGTTCCAATGGGTCAAAATGGTTGTAGGTTTCCCTATGACCCCTTTCGATCATTCACATGACCATGTCTTCCTAGGACCCCTAGGGACATACATGTTGTGTTCCAATGAGTTGAAAAGGGTCATAAGTTACCCTATGACCCCTTTCGATCATTCACACAACAATAATATGTACTCTATTTTTATTATTAAAAAATATTTTTATTTAATAATAAATACAAATTAGATTGACAATTTTTAGTTATATAAAAATCAGCAATAAGCAATAAATTGATTGAAACATATTTGTTATTAGTTATTTGTTAATTTTTATCTGTAAATTCAAACACATTATATTAAAAAAATTTGAAAAATAAACTATCAAACAATTAATAAATGATTATAAATTCTAATTTTATATTAAATTTAGAGTAATATTTAAAATTTACATTAAAAAAAATTAATTATATATGTTCAATTTAATCTAATTTCCATTGGTACTTTTTTTATTCCACTTGATGAATTAACATCGAAAGACAATTAAATCAAACACAAAAACTTAAATTAATCAATCTTATGTAAATATGTAATACCTTTTGGTTGTTGAATAGGTGAAAAATGGAGCTTTAACAATGCATCTAACATTCTCACTATTCATTTGTATTTTGAGTTAAAATTGAATAAGTAATGTAAATCTAGAAATGCTTAAAATAAGATAAGATAAGATACATACCTCATGATGGGATTAATCTAGGAATATCTATTTTGTGATGCCTATGTATAGTCTCAAGAAATTTTGCAACCTACTATGGACTAGAAATGTTGAGACAAATAAAACCTAGAAATTTTTATCTTTTTGAGGGTAGGTCAACCTTGACCCAAATAACAGGGCACAATCTTACCCCTTTATTTCTGACCTTGATTTGCACTGCTTCGATGGAAATTCTATTTGTGGATCTTGGAATTTTTCTGAAAAGACTATCCATATCTTAACCTCAATTTGTTGTCTCTACCTATACTTGCAAGAAAAATGGTTTTGTGTTTGGATGAGGGGTTTGCCTTGGTCAAACCTCAATTTGGAATTAGACTTAATAATAAAATTGAAAATAGAGAATACTAGCAAGTAGTAGATGTAGATCTAACAATGAAGCTATTATATTCAATAGATATGCAATTGTGTTTGAAATGTAAACAAGTATATTGATATGAAATCTTGGAATCAATAATGTAAACCAAAACCATAAATGTAAATCAAAACTGCCATGATTGTATGCTTGAAATCCACCTTGAGAGAAGAATGAATAGATCTTGAAGGAAGATCACACCACCATGATGGTTAGATCTAGGGTTTTGAATGATGAATCCTAAATGCCTGAACCAAATCCCTTCAAAGGCTTGAATACTTCAATCCTTGATCTTCAATAGAGAACTTGAATGGAGACAATAGCTTGGATACTTCCTTGAAAATGCTTGATGGAATGCTTGCTTGATCTTTCTTGATTGTGAAAATAATAGATTGTTCAATATCTTCTTGAGAAAATGAGAGGAAGAGGCTTCCTTATATAGTGATTTGGGACACAAACTTCTAGAGAGATTGACATTAGAGAATTAAATACCAATTAATCTTGACCCCTAGAAATAGACCTAGATTAAATGCAATTTAAGAGTTTACCATTCTGAAATCTGAAACAATTGACCTAGTAGGGGGAAATTTCTAAAGTTTGATATCCTAAAACCTTTGGAACTTGAAATTTGGACCTAGGGTCAGGGTTGAGGTCGACTCTGCCCTAGGTTAGGGTCAAGGTCAACCTTGATCCATCAGGTCATTATTGACCCAAAAAGTCTAAGTCTTCAATTTCCCAGAGAAAGTTGTCAGAAAGAGGCTGGAAACATGGGGAGAATAGAAGAACAAGGGGGAAACAACCAAATCCATGCAAAGACTTAATCAAGGTGCTTGACATGACCCTAGACAACTTACTTAGGAGCTAAACATTCTTAACATGGAAGTGCTTCCACTTTAAGACGATACATTGTATATAGTTTTCAAAGTATTTATTAACAACTAATATAAAATACAATGATAATTTTAAAATAAATTAAAAATTTAAAGATATTTTTTAATGAAAATTAAAATAAAATATAGTAATAAATTTTTGATAAATTTTAATTTAAAGATATTTTTAATAGAAAATAATATAAAAATAATCATAATTTTATAATAAACTATAATTCTAAATTGTTTTGAATTAAATGATTAATGATAATTTTAAAAATATTATTATTATTAATAATGTAATAATCAATTTGAAATATTATTATGTAAAAAAATTAATAGTATGTAATGTATTGAAAAATTTATATATATATATATATATATATATATATATATATATATATATATATATATAATTTTATTAATTGAAAATTATCTATTTATATAATTTATAATTTTACTTTAATACTCATTTTAGAATATGATGATAGAAAAAAAAATAAAATGCAAATAAAATATTCTTATAAAAACAAATCCTATTGTCATATAATAAGCCAGTAAACAAAATTTGGTTAGTACTGCGTCACACCAAAGTTTAAGTAAACAGGCACAATTAAATCAAAACAGTACAAAATGGGACCTACTACAAACAAGCCCACTAAGTCTTGAGCTTAGTGTGTGATCTTTAAGCCAAGTGCACGTAAATACATTATATTCCCTTCAATTTTGAAAAGTGTCAGTTCATTATTGCCTATCTTATAATTGGATAGTTTGTGTTTTCTCTGTTGTGCATTTGATTGAAAATGTAAAGCAATGCACTGACTACAAAAATTACTAATAAAAGAATGCCTATTCTTTCAGCTTCGCATGAGGAGAAAATGAAAATTCTACATAACATATATCTAACTTAAAATATTTAGGGAAATTGTGTGCAATCTTAAGAAAAACTTATAGGAATTTTCACAGGATAACATGGTTATTTTTACTTTCCATCCAGAAAAATTGGAGTCGAAGTTGACAAAAGGTAGATTGTTTCCTGGAAAAAAGAGTTTTCAAAATAAACCAAGAATTAAACACAAGTTGTCACGTTATGTTGAAAAAGGTAACAAACAATTCCAGCTTCATCGTTGTCTTTTTTACTTCCTACCAGGAACTATAGTGCAGGCTTGATGCTTAAGTGGTTGTTTTAATCTATTTCCATTTAGCCAATGAAATTTTCTTATTTTTGTCCGTAAATTTCTTTCCTTACATTCATTATACATAACTTTCTTGAGTCTTATCAATTACAACAAAAAATTTAATCGTGATAATTTTTTATTGGCATGTCAGTTCTTGCGGGGAGCAGCACATAGATTTCAAATAGAGAGAACACACAAGGATCAAAGTATGGTGGCAGAAACTAGATAAAAATACAATTTTAATTCACTAAGTGTACGTTTTGACACATAAAATACAAGAAATGTATACTGTTGGCAAGTCAATATTAAATTCATAGGGAAATCTGGGTCTGTTAGCAATTTTCAAGATAAAGATATCTTCCATGTTGATGAGATGGCCTCAATTATTTCAATTTTCTTACCCTTTCTCATGGCATTATTTTTCAGTGACACATGTAATGCATCCTAGTTACCCTTGGAGTTCGCGACATGCAGGGGATACTTTTAAGAACAATCTATGATATTCAAGTTAGCTTGGTTGAATTTCTTGCAGAGACTTAATATATTAGTCGTCATAATAGGTATGATGAGGGAAAACAAGGTGGACTTCAATAGTCCATGGATAATTACGTGTGTGCTTGTTTTATAATAAGTATTTCTAGAATTCTTATCATTTCTTCACAAAATTTTGGTGTTAAAGAGTCAAATGCACCAAACAGACTAGTTTTCATCTCATTCAATATCATTAGACTAGAAGTATTTCAAAAGTAGTTCATTCACCTTGGCAGCATGTGCTATCATGTGAACACCTTATTCAGGTAACCCTAGTCTCCACCATTGTAAGATATTATCTCTTTTTTGTGATCCATCATGTAGCTGCAAAGAATTTCTTAGTAAAGTAAGCAAAGAATGTTCTCTCTTCAAAATATATGTTAGTTGAACTTGTTTACAAACAAGGATTCATGAGAACTTCTAATTTAATCTAACCAAACCAACTTCAAACAACTATAATTTCAATTTTTTTAAAACTCTCTCAAATTTGTTTTTATATAATGGCTTCTTGAAGAATTAATTGTTCAATTCTTCATCTACTCTATTCTATTGCATCAACTCAATCTTTGTTTTGAAACTTTATTTGAAAAAATACTTTTTATTCAATTTGCTTTGCATTTGAAAATAAAACAAAAACAATAGAAACCCTTGGATGGAACCATCACTTATAACAATCAATTCATAAAGAATCATAAAAGGGAGAGATATATTTGAATGCATTGACATAAATCATCTAAAACTACAATTGGAGGGCTCAATCACCATCATTCCTGAGTTGAAGATGAATCTTTAGTTACTACTGGCAGAGATTTGTGGGAGATCAAATAAGAAGTCTAAGTTTCAAAGAATGAGAAGATCAGGGTCAATGAAGATAATTAATTGTCATACTCAATGAGCTCCCATAACTTGAATTTTCTATAATTCCACTCATTATAGGATTCCCTTTCGGCCATGGGGTTTTTGATCTTGCAAATGTTTCCTACCTTCCATCCTACTTTTCACAACCATTTTCATTACTCTTCACAAACTCTCTTGTCCACTAAAATGATGAGATATTTGGTGGAGCCACTCATTCCTATGCTCTGCACTAGAGCTACGGCACCAAACTGCATACATATGCATCTAAGGAATGAACAATTGTGGTATATGCTTCCCTACACTTTTTCTTCTCATTTGTCTTCTAGAGCATCTTATCTACATCAATGGCATCACAATGGATTTTAGTTCAAATGTCTTATTAAAGTATATTTAAATTTTATTCACTTTTGGATTAATGCCCAAACCACAACTTAATCAATACAATAGTGGTTTAAGCTCTTTAGTTCTATTACAACTTAATCACTTTAGAACTACTACACTCATGGTGAACCACGACAATCATGGTGTAATAGTTCTATTTGAATATAATGAGAGCATTGACAATATGGTTTCTATGTACCTTAGAATGTGTTGAATTCAAGGTACAATAGTTTTGCATGAAAGACTATATTTCATATTAGTGTAGTTCTATGATTAAAGTAAGATTTTATGATGTACTGTTATATGCCTAAACTAAGATGAGCTCCTTATCAAATCTTATAACTAGGGAGAATGTTTATGAAACAACATTTCAAGGGCCTGATTCGATTATTTTCCATTTATACTAGCATATTGGGAGATTGATTTGTTACTATATATAGGAAAGTGCATAGTTGGAGCTATCTAATAATAAATTATAACTACATAGGAAAATTCCTTCATTGGTTAGAGTGTTGTACTTTTATAGATTTGAAAGCTATTGTGTATAACTAAAAAAATAATCTCAATTCCTTAAATTACTAGCGCATTCAAATTTTAATTGATGTATTGTGAATTCCTTGGTGGTTGGATTAATATATGATTACCTTGTGAGAATCAACAAGAAACCATAATTGTCCTTTCTTTCCCATCTAGATACATGTCTATATGAGATAGTGCACATGGTAATTCAAAATTTTATTTTTTTCTGTGAGCTTGTTAGAACTTCTTTATTGGATGGGTGTAATGTGGCATTAAAAGGGAGGGTAAGAGATGGATACATTACGCTTTGTTTCTCTCCACCCTTTAGTTCTACTAGAATGGATACATTACATTTTGTTTCATCTTTCAACTAAATCTGGCTTTAAAAAGTGCTTGGCCAAGCTATTTTATTTTACTACATATGTTTTGGTATATATTAGTTTATTATCTACATATGAGGAGATATGTTATAATTTCATTTTCCGCATATGAGTCGATATACTATGATTTCATTTTTTGCATATGAGTAGATATGTTGTTCTTTCATTTACTATATATATGAACATTTTTTTTTATGTTATTTCCCCACTATATTCTGTGATTAGACTACTTAGACATATGTGGAAAGTAGCATGTTTCATGGCTACACTAGATCCATCTGATCCTCTTGTTCTGAGTTGCTAGGCTTCTCGTGTCAGGGTTAGGGCATTCTTTGTGTCAAGAAGGACCTAGAGGGAGCTAAACGCTTCATGGTTGGTGTCGTAAAAGTGTCTGGGACACACTTCTATCATAGATAGAAAATGGATGACAGCTTATGGCTTTGGAGACCAGAGCTTATAGATGGACACATATTCGAGGTTTTTGGTTAACTCTATTTTTGATGTAATGTAAACAATATTTTTGTGAGGATCATTATGATGTAGTTATGTACAACATGGATAATGTATCTATAATGATCTTGATATAGTTATTTCTCATGCAATTTGATGGACGGATGACATGTAGGTCAACATCTTAGGTAATGCAATGTAATTACATTATGTTATGGTAAACTCAATTGTTAATCTTGATTATGGTTAATGAATGAATATTGACTTTTCAACTAACATTTTATTTGTTAATTTTGCATTTCAAGCAGTTATATGATGTGGTAATTACTGAATAGGACATGGTTCTTACACATCTATAGAGACACTTAATCCAAATCCATATTTTCTAAGAATGAGTTATAATCACATGAGTGAAAGCCCTCATAAAAAAATGCATGCCACAGTTTGAATTATTATCATTATCAAATGATTGTTTTTTATACCATTTAGTTCATGTTTTGTGCACCTAATGAGGGTATATGACTTGCAAGTTATGGTTCTAAATGTGTATTAACAAGCCAGATTCACCGTTCACATTCTGTCTAAATGACTAGTTATAACTGGTCCATGGAAATTATTTACTCATAGATTCTTGTCAAACCCTCTCATACTCCTTCACTAAACTTTTGTATGTACCTCAAAAATGTCTTTGTAACCTTTCACTATAGTTTCTATCAAAAAATAGTTTTGAGCCATAATTCTCATCTTTATGCTTCAATTGAGAGTTGGAGTTTGGATTAGGGCATGTTTTTGGATAAAGTTCATATCCCAACTGTAACTTCTTAGAAATTAAAGGTTTGGGGAGAGAGAGGGAATGTTGATGGAGGTGGAAAATTTAACCATTAACCATTAACCTCTTTTAATTATGGTCTTAACCTTTCAGTTAAGACATTAACCTTTTATGAACCCACATTTTGTGTGCTAAGAAAATTGAAAGATAATACCTATTCAAAATGTGACCCATAGTTGACAATGAGATGGATGACTTGGTCAGACAAAACCATTAAGAATCCCATGAATAATTGGCTTTTAGGAAGCTCGAAGTTAAATTTTTCTTTGTCCATTTTAACTTAAAAAAATTTGAAATCTAGACAAGGTAAATAGTAGGGAAGAAAAGGTGAAACAATACCTGCATGTAATTATGTTGACCAACTAAACTAGACAATCTCTTACACGTAATTGTGTTGCTTGATCCTAGAGAATAACTAATGGAAATCTTTTTATTTTTAGTATTATGACAAGCAAGGTATGTGTACATGATTTGACTGAGGTTTAGTTTCTTATTCAAAATTTGTACATTGTGAATAACTTCTTATATATGACTTTTTTTTATAGTATAATTTGTTTATAAATTCTATTAATTTTTTATTTTACATTTGACAATATCTAATCTAAAATCCTTGACATAAAAATCATCTATACAAATGAAAACATTCTTATAGAAAAATAATTTTTTTCACATATCTATTTGGAACAAATGTAAAACAATCTATATAGTAATAATTGTACAAGACTTCACATATAGATTGGATGTGAAAAAATGGGATCATATTGATAAAAAGCATTATAATTTTGTATTGCGAAATAGATTTCAAAATAAAATAGAATAATTTATAGATAAAAAGTAGAAAATCTCACTCTACAAATAGTGACCTAATAAGTAGTCAAACAAAATGATATTGGCAAAGCACACCTTTTGATCAAACAACTAGGCACAATTTAAAGCTAAGATATTCCTTTTTCTTTATTTACTATCATACATCTTCAATAAATCCATATAAGAAAGTCTTAAAGATATTCTTGTGAAGTGTCTCTTGTTTAATCTATTTTGTAATATTTGAGCTAGAGTAACATTAAGATGAGTAACATAAAAAGTTACAATGCCCATCTTAAAGTTTATAATAATATTCAAGTTAAATAAAATTAAGTATGAAACAAACTTTATATTAAACATGTTTGAACCACAAATAGTTACATAATTGAAGATCTCTTATATTTTTAAAATATAAATACAAAAACTTATAACCAAATTTAAAATAAAATCAATTTTATTTAATTTAACACATCACCAAATTTTTAATAGAAATATAGAAAGCATCATAACAAAAAAGTACAATTCAAAAAATGAAAATCATAAGTATTTTTCTATCAAATTTAAGATCAATTATTATTACATTTTGTGATTAATTTTTATTATTATGTATTAAGCTTTAATGGACCCAAACTCAAGATCTCCCTAGATAAGAGGCTCACAATTTAGAATTGTGTTTTAGGTTCTTGCCTCAAAACAAAACAAGTTAACTTTGAAGTCTCACATGTTTTGAGAAATATTTTTTTCAAATTAACTTTATAGAGATTCTCATATAAATATTGTAAAGTTTTATAAACCTTGTTTAGTGGAGACTAAATAATATATTTATGATTAATTTCCTTTCTATGACAGACCTATTTGAAGTTAGAATTGTGGCTTGAATTCCGAGTCTAAGATTATCTAAAGTTTTTCTTTCAATTTCTAGTCTGAGATCTATATACCAATGTTATTGATATGATTTGTAGATGAGAAATGAATTTGATATATAAATACAATGAAATATGATCAACTAGGGGCATGACCCTATGCGGTCGTGCCTCAATGTATACAATACTAATTTTCATTTGTTCATAACTAATTCTTAGTAGATACTAATCACACTCGATGGTAATCACTTTAATAATAATAACATTTGATTAAGGAAACTCCTGATTATCCAATCAGTAGAAGTAATACAAAGCAGTCCATCTTTATATAATCAGCAAGAGTATACACCTCATAACAATCGGTGTGAACAAAATATTGAATACACCCAATGCAATTAGAATTATATGCAGCATCCGAACATGAAATTAAGCATGTTATTCAATTTTAATGTGGATTCACACACACACACACACACACACACACACACACACACACATATATTAAAATTTTGAATTTTTCATACCAAGTTTACCTTTGAAGTACTCTATTTTCATTCTTGCAAGAGGCTTGGTAAAACTATTAGCATTTTGTTCATTAGTGCTTATATAGATCAACTTGATCACAGTTATGTCAACCATGTCCCTAATATAGTGGTATGGAGTTTTGATGTGCTTTGATCAATTATGGAACACTAGATTAGTGAAGAGTTTGATGTAGCTTTGGTTTACAATGGATCACAGTGGGATCTAATTTCTTTCCAAATAATTCAAATAATAGATACAATAACCATACTACTTCATGTGATCCCATGGAAGTTGTCATGTATTCAGCTTCAATAGAGCTAAAAGCAACTATGGGTTGTTTTCTACTGAACCACGATAGCATTGTTGATCAAAGATTGAAACAACATCCAATTGTACTCTTAAAATTTATGGAGCATCTAGCCCAATCAGAATTAGTATAGCCTTCAAGTTTGATCTCAACATTTATGTATGTTCGTCCAAGACCAATAGTGCCATCTAGATATCTCAAGATGTGTTTTGTTGCCATTAAATGTATCTTCTTGGGCTCACACATAAAGTAACTTAATACATTTGTGGTATAGCATATATCAGGTCTAGTATTTACAAAATACATGAGAGACCCAATAATTTTTCTGTAGAGTGTGGGATCAATAGATTTTGAATGTATCACTTCCTCTTTCAACTTGTGTAGATTGGTTTCCATAGGAGTTGCAAGTGGTTTGCTATCCATCATCCCAAATCTGGTCAAGATATCCTGAGTGTATTTTCCTTGATTTAAAAATATGTAATCATTCTTTTGACATACTTCTAGGCCCAAAAAACAATGTAGTAAACCTAGATCCTTCATTTCAAATTCAGCTACAAGATCTTGTTTGCATCTTTCAATTAGATGATCATTTCCTGTTATCAATAGATCATCAACATATAAAATAAGTATTAACCTATCATCATTAGAGATTTTTAAATATATGTTAGGGTCAGCTTCATTCTTTGAGTATCCTAATTTGGTGAGATAGATGTCTATCCTTTCATACCAAGCTCAACGTGCTTTTTTAAGGCCATACAAAGCTTTCTTGAGTTTGCACACATATAAGTTCTTATTTTTTATAACAAAGCCTTCAGGTTGTTCTATATAAGCTTCTTCATTAATGACCCCATTTAAGAATGTAGACTTTACATCCATTTGGTGTATTTTCCATCCTTTGGCATCTACAATTGTAATTATTGTCTTGACTGAAGTGTAAAGAGCAACTAGAGAAAAAGTTTCTTCATAACCAATGCTTGCCTTCTAGGAAAAACCTTGAGCAAAAAACCTTTCTTTATGCTTCTCAATACTACCATCTGTTGCATATTTGATTTTATATAGCCACTTTGAAGAAACAACTAATTTATCTTTTGGTCTAGGTATAATGTCCTAGACATTATTTTGTAGTATTGATTGATATTCTTCAATCATGGCATCTTTCCATGCTTGAAAAGTCAAAGCTTCTTCAATAGTTGTAGGTGTTGGAAATATAAGATAGGCTATGTTACTAAGAGGGGAGGGGTGAATCAGTAATGAATAAAACTTAATCTTAATTCACTAATTAATCGTTCATATGTATTCTAATCTAACTGCATGTATGAAAACTAAAAGCATTAAAACATTCATAACACTTTTACACACAAATAGAAAGTAAAACTAGGGTGGGGATGATACCCATAAGCTTTAGTATTGCAGTATAAAGTTGGCCTATTAAGGCTTACAATGATCACTTCTGATGATCTGCCTTGTTAGGAGCAATATGTACTTCTAGGTCCACCTTGCAAAAGGATTTACAAACATACAATGAAGTATGCACTCGGTAAAGAGATTTACAAAATATTGTTAAGTCTACACTGTGAAAGGATTTAATTGTTCCACCTATTAGGATGAACCAGTGGCTAATCTCTAATCTACAACTTTGATTTGCTGAATGAGATTCCTTTGGAGTGCAATGATCACGTTATTGTGATGGATAAATCTTTGTTGCTCCTTATACTACTTGTAGCCTTCTTACTTCACACTTTTTTCTTTTAGTGTGTCTTCTTCATCTTCCATTCATATTTTTGGATGTGATACAATACATTACATAAATACCAATTCAATTTATAATTCATCAAAGTTGGCTACAATACAAGTTTCACCAAAATACATGAAGTCGGCCCAATTGCAGGTACTTAGGTTTTGAAGACAAACTCAGTGAGGTTCTGACACTCAACAACCATTGTCAATGCTCGACATCATCATACACTCAGTAGATGTAGAAGCTTAGCTTATACTAATCACTTCCAAGTAGTTTGAACTTGGTCTACATTGGTGACTCGGTGAACACTATGAAACTCGACATATAAACTAAATCACTTGGTTGACACTACATAGCTCGGTCAACACTATCACTACGAGCTTGGTATAAATAAAATTGCTTGGTTGACACTGTATAGCTCGGTCAACACTAGATTCACATTGTTGAAGCTTTGAACTCGGTAAGCACTAGAAAAATCGATTTGCACTGAGAAACTCAATAAACATTGAGAAACTTAGTTTACACTAATAACCACCAAATTGGTAGATACTGCTCAGTGTGAATTGAATATTGTTCCTAGAACTTGGTAGCAACTGTAGAACTCAGTATAGCCTGAATTACTTTGGTTAACACTATAGACTACAAGATAAGCTCAGTAGCTGCTAACCATCTGATTAAGTGTGTGTGTCACTAATAAAAAAACTTGACTTTAATGTCAATAGTAGTTTCAGATTTAGTAAGCTTAGTTATTAATGCAGTATAACAAGATTTTTTTATGATTTTCTTGCTTTCCCTAGAAATTTCATCTAGTTCAACATCATTTTCTTTGGTTAACATTAGATAAGATTAGTAGCTGCTAACCATCTGATTAAGTGTGTGTGTCACTAATAAAAAAACTTGACTTTAATGTCAATAGTAGGTTCTGATTTAGTAAGCTCAGTTATTAATCTAGTATAACAAGAGTTGTTTATGATTTTCTTTCTTTCCCTAGAAATTTCATCTAGTTCAACATCATTTTCTTCAATCATTTTTCTTGCCCATAAAGGCCTTTTCTTGATATTGGAGTGTCTCTATTTCTTGTCTCTAATGATGGTTCATTTTCTTTTGATACGTTCTCCCTCTGATTTTCAGTTTGAGGGTTTTATCTAAGTATGTAACGAGTTCATCTTCTTTACTTGTGGATAGTTTTAATGTCGAGTTTTCCTCAAATATGACATTGTTTCTTACTTCAACTAATCTTTGTCCATGAACATAAACTCTATACCTTGTAGAGTTTTCACTATACCCAACAAATATCCCTTTCTTTCTGGATGGTTCTAACTTAGTTCTTCTTTCTTTAGGTATATGAATATAAATAGGGACACAAAAAATTCTCAAGTGACTCAAGTCAGGTCTATTTCCTACAAATACTTCTTTAGGGGTTATGTTATCTAGTATAGAGTGGGGACATCTATTTTGAATGTATACCATAGTATTGGTGGCTTCCGCCCAGAATGAAAAATGTAGGTTTGGGTCATGAAGCATGACTTTTGTAGATTCAACAATGGTTCCATTTTTTCTTTTTTCTATGCCATTTTGTTGAGGTTTATATGGTACTATATACTCCCTCTTAATCCCAATAAAAGTACAAAAAGTTTTGAAATTTTCAGAAGTATATTCTCCCCCATTGTCAAATCTTAAAGTTTTAATTTTCTTTGAGGTTTGATTTTCTACAATTTTTTTTAATTCTTTAAATTTTGATAGAACTTCAATAGATTCGTTAACTTTTAGAAAATAAATCCAAGTGTTTCTAGAATAATTATCAATGAATATGATGTAGTAAGAGTAGCCTCCTAGAGAGAGTGGTGGCATGGGCCCACATAAATCAGAGTGAACTAGTTCTAGAGCTGATTTAGACTTGTGTTCACTAGGAAGAAAAGGTTTTTTAATGTTCTTTCCTAGAGCACATCCTTTACAGATACCAATGTGTTTTGAGCTTAGACTCAGTGTTCTAGAGGTTATTTTCTCTACATTTGGAAGTGAACTAAATCCAATATGTCCAAATCTTCTATGCCATACTCCATTTGAATTTGTCACTTCAAGACTAAGAGCCTTCTTTTGGATATTGCATAATTTATATAAGGTCCCATCTCTAGTTCCTATGGTAATGGCATTTTTTAGATTTGAGTTTTTAGGCCAATACAAAAAAATTTCTTCGTTAAACGTGACTTGGAATCCTTCATCAACTAGTCCAGAAATTGAAATTAGATTTCTTTTTATTTCTAGTACAAAGAGAATATCTTTTAATTTTAGTGTAACTCTAGTCCTTAGTTGTATCGAACATGTCCCAATTCCTCTAACTGGATGAGTGGAGTTATCTCCAATGGTGACTCCTTTAGAAAGGTAACTTCCAAAGGTTTCAATTTTTTCTTTGAATCATGTTATATGATGAGAAGCACCACCATCTATTATCCACATATTTCATTCTAGTTTATCTCACTTGATAATGTGGAGTAGTATAATAGATTTTCATCTTTCTTTGTTATAGCTAGAGAAGCTAAAATGTTTTCCCTCTTCGGACAATTTCTGAAGGCATGTCCAAGTTTCTCACACTTTTAGCATTTAACGTTAGAAAAATAATTTCTTTTGCAATTTTGATTCTCTTTTTTTTTTTTTCATATTTATTTCTATTAAATTTTCTCTTTTTCCCTTTGTGATTTGAAACTAAAAAGATGGCTTGATTTTCTCCCTCTTGATTTGAGATAATCCCCCTAGAGATTAGCCTTGATTCTTCTAATGTACAATCATTCTTTAGTTGAACAAAATGAGGTATAGAAGGTCTATTGATTATTTGAAGAAATGCTTCCCATGATAAGGGCAATCCTCTAAGTGCTATTATCGGTAGTTCTTGATCTTCTATTTTGCTTCCAATAGCATTTAGATGATTTTTAATTTTGGAAATCTTCCCAAAATATGATGAGATCGATTCGCCTTTACTCATTTTAGTAACTATAAGTTTATTTTTCAGTGTAATCAATCTACTTGAGTTGTTGATTTCAAACGTATCCTTAATTGCTTTGAATACTTCAAATTCTTTCTTTAATTCTAATATAGATGTAAGGATATGATCTTTTAGGCCCCGTTTGGTTGCTGGAATATGAGTGGAATAGGAAAACAAAATTAGAATATGTTTTATATTTGCTATTTGGTAAGCTCAATCAGAATTGGGAATAGGAAGACATATTCCAATTTTGCCCCTAAAATGAGCATATGTCTATGCCAAAAAATATCTGTTATTGGAATAGGCCATTTCAATTCCCATTCCGATTTTCCATTAAAACAAATTTTTTAAAAAAAAAATTTCTATTTTTTTTTTAAAAATTTTTTTTTTTAACTTTAACTTTTTGAATTTTTTTTGTTAAATTTTTTTTAAATTTTTTTTTAATAGCAGTTTTAAAAATTATATCTATTTGTTTAAGAAAATGAAAATGAAAATGAATTAACTAAAAAAATAATTAATTTTTTTTTTTTTTAGGAAAAGTGTTTTTAAAAATACAAAACTTAACCTTATTCCTATTCTATTTTTGTACAACCAAACAATAGATTAACATATTTCCAGTCGAATTCCAAGTGCACCAAACATGACTGGAATTGCCCATTTCTATTCCCATTCCTCATTTCCATTCCCATTCCATTTTTCTATTCTAATTTTCTATTCCTATGCCAACAACCAAACGGGGCCTTATAGAATCCACAATTATTTTCCTGGCTTTATTATTTCATCTTTTCCATGTAGCCTTTTCTATTTCATCTTCAGGAATTGAAATGTCTGATTCAATAAAAGATTCAAGTTCTAATTCTTCAAGAATTGGAGTGATTCAAATTTTCCAAGAAAAGAAATTCACTGCTCCTTCAAGTATGTCCTCTACTCTTACATTATTTGACATTTTGTCTTTAAAAAAAAAAAAATTGTAATCAGAATAAGAGTCTCTCTACCAATTATAGACCTTGTTTGGTGGAGACTAAATAATATATTTTTGATTAATTTCCTTTCTATGACATACCTATTTGAAGTTAGAATTGTGGCTTGAATTCTAAGTCTGAGATAATCTGAAGTTTTTCTTTCAATTTCTAGTCTGAGATCTATATGCCAATGTTATTGATATGATCTATAGATGAACAACTAAATTTGCTATATATATACAATGAAATATGATCAAGTAGGGGCATGACCCTACATGGTCATGCCTCAATGTATACAATACTAATTTGCATCTATTCATAACTAATCCTTAACAGATACTAATCACACCTAATGGTAATCACTTTAATAATAATAACATTTGATTAAGGAAAATCCCGATTATCTAATCGGTGGAAGTAATACAAAGCATTTCATCTTTATATAATCAGCGAGAGTATACATCTGATAACAATCGGTGTGAACAAAATATTGAATACACTCAATGCAATTGGGATTACATGTAGCAGGGATTACATGTAGCATTTGAACATGAAGTTAAACATGTTATTTGATCTAAATGTGGATTGACATAAACAGTCATGTGTGTGTGTGTGTGTGTGTGTGTGTGTGTGTGTGTGTGTGTGTGTGTGTGTGTGTGTGTGTGTGTGTGTGTGTTTTAAGTTTTTGCATTCAGAATTATAATGCCAGGTGTAATGTATCTATATATATGATTGTATACTGTCAATACTTATTGAAACAACAAGTGTTTCAACACTCAAAATGCTAACATTCTTAAAATATATTATTGTTGAATTAGTTGGAAATGATTAGTTTTGAATCTTGGCTATACATAAATTCAACAATGCTGAAGAAGTTATCCATAAACTTAACAATGTTAGAGAAGCATAAACTCAACAAAGTTGGGAAAGTTCCCCTTTCTTGGAATCCTATAGGTAACTAAACTCCTCATTCTTTGTTTGAACTTCATTTGCACCACAAACAAAAGTTCTCATGAGGGGTCAACCTCAAACATCACACATAAGGTAAAAATTAATCTTGAAAAAAAAGCTAACTTTGACTATTTAACACTTTTAGTCTAAGAATTAAGCCTTATTTTGTGATGTTTAAGTTGTCCACTCATAAGGTAACCATTACGTGGCTTCTGAGGAGGCGGTCCATGTCAAATCTGAGTAGAAGAGAAAATTGTTTTCAATCTGTAAAACACGTTAAACATAAAAAATGTGTGTGCAACACAAAAAGCTTGTTGGTCATTTACCAGTGTAAAATTTGATGATCATTCAACTACAACTATCTTTTACATTTTAAAAAAAAAAAGAATTATTAATTTAGAAATAATTTATATAAAAATCTTAATAATTCAAATATTTTATCAATTCAATTAAGTATTCGTTTAAAATACATAATGTATATGATTAAAAGTAATTGTTCCTCTCTTTTATGAAATGGAACCTACCCATGTTTTAGATATCCGGAGGGAGAATGCAGTAGCCCTTACAAGAAGTCATTTGAAAAGCATTACAGCCATCCAGATCGATATTCAAGGGACGAGATTGATGGATGGAAGCACGCCCTAGAGCAGATCTGCTGCCGCTCAGGCTGATCCCTGGAGATGATTGGTGGGTAAGTAATTTACTTCACCCCCCCCTTGATTTATTTCTAAGTCCAATTAATAGCTCAGAATTAAATCGACAGAGCCCAAACCATATAAGTATTGAAATGCTTGTCATTGTCGAAGGAGCCATCTTTCAGTTTCACAAGCCAAATAAAGTTTCTCTACACTTTGTCGGGGAGTTTATCAGATTTACACTAAATACTCTCCTGTATCCATCCAGTTTCGTGGAAACTTGGATGCACTGATTAAGCTTAGCGCATTATATGCCACCATTGTCAAAATAATTATAAATTGTCTAATTCCTAAATCCCCACTGAGTTTGTCTGATTGACAAGCCGTTCCAAACATAATTATCTTGGGGAAGCCTTCCACCAATATTCCACGTACCTGCTAATTTCCTCTCAAATGTCGTAAAGGCAGTTTCAAAATTTGAAAGCATTTTGATTTGATTTAAGAGCTGGAATAGAAGGTTACCTGAAGCTGTTCATTTTTTTTCCCAAATTCATTTATAGTGTTAATCAAATGAGAATAGTAAACTCAGTCATCAGATAGGTAAAGCCTACAAAACAACGGTAATTTGTAAGCCTTTTATCTAGTAGATCTTATCTATCTTCTTCCTTCTTAGAAAAATAAAGAGAAATTTCTTTTGTAACCCCTTTATCTAGTAGATCTTATTTATCTTCTTCCTTCTTACAAAAATAAAATGAAAAATTTATAAGAAATCATGAACTGAAATTAGTTTTATTATCTCCGCTGCTCGATTCATATAGAGCAATCAGAGGCAGAGCATTAGACAACAGGAAAATGGGAACTTCATTAGAAACCTTCCCATTTTAGTGGAGTAGACGCAATACTTTCAATGCTCTTTTCTAACTACAATTCTTTATTACTCCTCCGTATGCTTTTGTTTTCTCCTTGCTACTCCACATCTATGAAATCTTCAGCTCGTACGGCTGAGCTTTCATTATAAATAGGAAAGAAAAGAATGAAATTTTGATTGAAATCTCCTTGTTTTGATCTTCATATGGTGAATTTCTAAATGCAAATTTAAATGTAATTAATACTGTTGGTTGTCGCCTCTCTTTGCTGGCTATTTTCATTGATAGTAGCCAACAATATGGGGCTTATAAGCTTATTAAAGCAACCACACTAGAAACAATTATAGAAAGATCAAGAGTCATAACTTAGAATTCTATAAAGATGTCTCTCTTGCGATTTGGACCAAGGTCTCCACAATGATAACTCGTTGCTTCAACTAACTAAACTAAACCCCTTGGACTAGAAGCTATATCTTTTACTATTATTCATAATGGTTAAATCATTAAAAATTGTCTTTGAGGTGATAATAAGGAATGGAAGAGTCATACATCCTTTAATTAAATGGTAAAAATGCATAGATAGACACTTTTTAGGAGTTCTTTTGGAAAAGTTGAAAGGTCATCTATTGGATATGTGTTACCTTTATTGATAGAGATGTGCTGATTATCAAAAGGGGGAGTGAGATTTTCGATAGACAAAGATTTTATTAAAAAAGGCTCTGACTAGAGGTTATTCATTAGAAGTTGAGTTCTCTCTTCGTAGAGCCATCTTACAAATTTGCAAAGCTGAAGTAGGTAATATTTTACCATTGAAATAGAATAGAATGTGTGAATTTTTATTTTCATTGAGGAAAAAAAATCAAGTTATTTTGTACAATTTTTTGATTTATTATCATTATCATGTTATGTATGAATGTTAGGTTGATTAACCCTCATTTGATGATATGTTATGTAAAATTGTTGATTTGAATAACTCTCATATGATATAGAAGAACATGGATTTTAAGTATTTTAAGAGTGTCCCTTCTATCACTTTGATTTTACTTTTTATGAAAGTAAAATAGACCAATAGCTCTATAATTTGATATATATTCAATTAAATATTAATACAATTTTTTTTAAAAAAGTTTTGTCCTTTTCCTCTGCTTCTTTCTTTCACTTTGTATCAAAAATCTTGATATCCTTGCACATTACAAGAATTAGCTTTAGCTTGAAATACTTAAAGACTTGCCACTATAATGATTGAAAAAATAGATTTAAAAAACAGATAAGAAAAGATATCTTTTAGATAAGTTTTACTGATACAAATGGCTAGATGAGTATAAGCCTATGAAGAATTTTGACCTTAGGCTTTTTTCCATAAGCGTCAGATAAGATGCAAGATAATAAAGATCTTCAGAGACGTTTTGTGGCCTTATAAAGATCTTTGTGTTGTTCATTAATCCTAAGTTCAGCTCAACTCAAGACATGACGAGTTTTTACTTTTCAATCATGTTTTTTACCATTTGTTTGAATTGTGATCACCGATATCACTATTTGTTTGGTCTTAACCATTTGTAAAAGCCTTGATTTACGGTGCTTGCATTTTGCATACTTTGTTAGCGGTGGTTTGATTGTATAAAGCATGCTTGATATGCTTCTTATAATAGCACCAATGTTTAATGAAATTTTATTCATTAGAAGGCTCTGTTTTCTCTGGTTTTTTCTGCATGTTTTACATTTTCGTTTGAACTAGATCTAGTGTGCTGTAGCTTACAGCTACAGAAAATTATACACTTGGCCGCCATCATTTCCATCTACACGATTAAAAATTATAGAAAACATTTAAAATATCCTCTCTTGGAGAATAATAGGGGATAATTCATTGGCTGAACAAAACTGGCAAATGCTTCATAAAAATATGTACCAAGTTTTTAGTATATAAACAGATTCCGGTAAATACATAGTTCTGCCATGGTTATTTAGTTCCCTTTTTAATATTATGAAGATTATATTTTGTTTAATGACTAGAATGTGTGCAAAATGGATATCGTGATTGCACTAAGCACTGACATTTGTAAATGATAGAATATATATTCGTTTCTTTCTGCATTATATTGCTGTCCCTAACTTCGCCATATGCAGATTCGAAGCTCAGCTAGTGAAGAAAGTGGTGAACGACATAATAAGGACGCTGGACAGGGTGCCCCTAGAAGTTGCCAAACATCAAGTGGGATTGGAAGCCTTGAAAAAAGCTCTTATCCAGAAATTGAACCTCGATTTAGCCCAAGCAGTAGTTAGAGTAGGAATATGGGGTATAGGTGGTATTGGTAAGACCACAGCTGCGAAGGCCGTGTATAATGAAATTTATGGTCATTTCGAAGCTGCTTCCTTCCTGTTTAATGTCCGCGACAGTAGCCTCACAAACTGCAGGGGCAACTTCTCTCGGACATGGCCAACTATGAATCCGTGGAAAAGGGCAAATCTTTGTTGACAGATCGTTTAAGAGGAATCCGTGGGCTTGTCGTCTTGGATGACGTGGATGTTCGCGTTCAATTGGACGCCTTAGCTGTGGATTCGTTGGCCCCTGGGAGCCGCTTAATTATAACTTCTAGGGATAAACACATTCTCAATTCCGCTCACATCTCATCCGAATGCATTCACGAGATGCGCGCATTGGAGGAAAGTGAAAGTCTGAAGTTGTTTTGTTGGAACGCCATCCTCTGGCCATCCCCAATTACCCGTTATGAAGAGCTCTCAAAAAGAATAGTGAAAGCGTGCAAGGGGCACCCTCTTTCTCTGGAAGTCACGGGAGCCTTCCTGTATGATAAGAAGACTGACACTGACATTGATTGCTGGATTGAAACTGCTCAAAACATTGCAGGCAATAGAGACATTTTGAAAACACTCAAGATCAGTTATAGCGGTCTTAGCACCGAGGAAAAGGAAATATTTCTGGACATTGCTTGCTATTTTATTGGAGAATGCACTTCTTCTCCCCTTGTCTTCTGGAAATCCATGTACAAGAATGTGCGCATTGCTATCAATAATCTTTCAATGAAGCTGCTCATAAAGATAGAAGAGAAAGGTTTATTTGATATGCATGACCTCGTGCGAGATATGGGCCGAATAATTGCTGAGGAAGATCAAACCCGGCAACGGGAGACCGTCCACTTCCAGTCAAGCAGCTCATTCAACAGTGCTAGCAATATCAACATCTCTCGCCTTCGTCTCACTGAAGGTGATTCAGGGTGCCTTAAAATGTTGTGAACACTTAGTCTTCGCTATCTACAATTGGAGCAAGTGCACATAGAAGATATCTTAGACATTCTTACTCAAACTTTGAGATGGCTAAAGGTGGATTCTT
This sequence comes from Cupressus sempervirens, assembly GCA_028749045.1. NCBI lineage: Eukaryota > Viridiplantae > Streptophyta > Pinopsida > Cupressales > Cupressaceae > Cupressus > Cupressus sempervirens. Next base: position 740,855,507 of record CM053786.1, read on the forward strand.
GTTCCTTTGCAAGCACGTGGTATAGCTCCAATTCGTTGGAGGAGTTACTAATAGCAATGAAGAAGAAATCCTCTGTTTTAGGTATGGGATCGCAGTTGAGGATCATCGACTGGACTGACTGGAGATCCTTACGAAACCTCCCAGACAGCGTTAGTCATTTGTCACATTTACAGTATTTGAATTTGTCGGGATGTCACAAGTTGGAGTGTCTTCCTAACAACATCTCCCACCTCTCACATCTCCTAGCTACTGTGAAAATTTAACATGCCTTCCTGACAGCATTGGAAACTTGTCTCAGCTGGAGTACTTGAACTTTAACTTGTTGTAAATTCTTGGTCAAACTTCCGGACAGCATTGGCAGGCTATCACAGCTAAAGCAGTTAAGTCTGAGCTGGTGCAAAAGATTGGAGGGCCTTCCAGAAAGCATTAGCAACTTGTCAAAGCTGGAAAGATTGGATATGCTGAGTTGTTACTCTGCATGGGAGTCAATTCCTTATGCCATTTTGATCAATCCAACACTGTGCCTCCTAGGACTGCCTCCTCTGGTAGATAACTGGCGAAAACTTCGAATACGAGCCTTGCGACGTCAAACGGAGTCTACTCTGTCTATTATACAAGAGATGGCAGGTTTTAGGGCAATCTTAGCCGCTGAATGTCGAAGTAAATAGTATATATTCATTTGGGTTTTGATTACTAACAGTAGGTCCATGGCAGCTTGTCTTGTGATCAGATGGATTGAAATCATTACTTATGTGTATTAGCAGAAAAGCATTTGTATTTTTAGCTTCATACAAGGAGCAGATGGAAACTATATACCTCAAATCTCCTAATCATATCAAAATACATAAAATTTTAAATTTTAGGCCTTTTTAAAAATGGGATGTTAAATGAAATTTAAACTTCAGAGCTCCTTTACATTTAGTAATTATCACAATCTAACATAGACGTTTTTCTTCAATCCAGAAAAATTGGAGTCCAAGCTCACAAAACTCAGATTGTCTCGGGGCTAACGTTCTCTTCGAATTATATCAAAAGACCAATTCAAGTTGTCGGGCAAATCATGAAAAGGTAATAGCCATATCAAGGAATTGAGCTTATATAATCAAATTTTTAAAAAACTCAATTGAAAAGACAATAGAAGATCAACTAGAAGTTAGATATAGATATATGTATAGGTTGAAAGCAATTGTATAATGCTAATAATGCCTAAAGAGGTTTTTCTGACTCTCCGAACAAGTATTGTTTCAGCTTCATTGAAATAGTATATATGTAGTTATATAACATATCTATAACAATAAGAATATGAGACTTGCATTTGGATCTGTAGTTTAACTTTTAGTTTCAGTATTACCACATTTCTAGATTCTTTTTTGAATTTTATAACTTAATATGGACTTTTTATTAAATCCAGAAAAGTTGGATTCTTATGGCGAAACCAAACCCATTGCGACGAGGAGTGCCCCACTTTCTCCAACAAAGGAATCTAAGTTTTTAATGAAGGCAAGGAGAAACTTGGTTTTATCAGCAGAGGAATCCCCAGTTGTTTCACCCTCTCCAGCTTTTTGAAGAGCCCCAGATTTTTTACCAATGGGGAATCCAGTTTTTCTAAGAGAGGGAACCCCGGCAGTTTTTCCAGCAGGAGGAGAGCCCCTGTTTCTCCATTCATGCGGATTCTCTCTTTCATCAGAGGGATCAAAATAGAGAGAAAAACTGATCAAATTCTTTCATCAGAGGGAGCCCCAGCTTTTTCAGCAGAGGGATCTAAGTTTGTTATTAAAGCAAAGATGCGCCTCACCTTTTTCGACAGAGGGATCTAATTTTTTCTAAGAGACAGGAAGTACCTCTGTTTTTCACAAATAGGAAGAGTAATCCCATGGGCTAAAGATATGAGCATTAAACTATCTTCTCTTTGTGGAGAATTGGAGAAAATGGGACAAGTAAATCACTTTATATAAAATAAATCAAGATTTGCATTATTTTTTCAAACTGACTTCAACATTACACACCAAGGCTTGATTCCTTAGTTTAAATGTGTTAAATAATCAAAATTGATTTATTTTTTTCAAACAATTTTAATTCCATAGTACATATTGTAGACACCTAAAAATCTTTAGAAAATAAAGTATTTTATTTTCTGAAAAATTTCTGATGACATCATCATTTATTAATTAATTAATTAATTTATTTATTTATTTATTTTTATGCCATTAAATCTCTTTATCTTAATTAAAAATATTTAATTAAGGAATCCCTCCTAAAAATGTTTAAATCTTATTTAAACATTATTTCCTTATTTATTAATTATTTAATTAATAAATTGACCAAAAAACTCAAAATAAATAAAAAATTTATTTTTTGCCCAAAACTTGACCAATTTCCTTAAGACCACTAACCTCTTCCAAAATCTTCTAATCCTTATTTAATTTTGATTAAAGGCTAATCCCATCATTTCCTACTCCTAATCTCAACTCAAAATATTTAATTAAGATTAAATATTAATTTTCATGTTTATTAAAAAAATTTTAATAAATATCTCCTCAACCCAAACCCTTGAAATAAATAAAACTTTATTTATTTTCTAAAAATCTAATTTATCCTCATCCTAAGAAGCTCTAGACTCTTCTAGAAAGTCTTCATCCTCATCTTAGGAAGTTCTAGACTATTCTAGAAAGTCTTTATTCTCATCTAAAGTCTAGACTCTTCTAGAAGATGTCTTCAAACCTAATCCTAATCTCCTCCTAATCTTGTCACATTGCCTAAAAATGGGTTAAGACTTACTAACCCAAGCCAAAGTTAACAAATATCTCCTTCTTCACCCACCCTCATTAAATGCCATCCACTTGCCTATCCCTAAGCTAATCCTAAACCATCATAATCCATCCTCTAATCATTTGCACAATCCTAAGCAAGCTTAAAACCTTCCTAATCAAGCCCAAGTCGAAATTGCTCTCATCTCCCTCAAAATATCTCAACCATAAAACTTTATGAAGCCCACTAGGCCATAAATGACTCTTCCAAGCCCTTTTATTGCTCTTACAAGCCATTATGAGGGTCTTTATGAAGATTTTATCCCTTGAGCCTCCTTTGTTGACTCATCCTTCCCCTTTCCTCCATCCTCTCACCCTGTGACATGTGTCACTCCTTGATTGGCTGTAAGGAAGCACAATCCATGTGCTCTCCTCTCAAGCAATCTAAGCCCTCCATGAGCTTTTTCTCATCCTTGCATCTTAGCCCTCAATCCCTCAAGCCTCTTGCCTATAAATTGGATCCTTCCCTTTTGCAAAACAACACAATCCATGAAGTAAAGTCATAATGCCATTTTGAGAAGCCATTTTACATCAAAACCATACACTCACACCCAAATTCCAACTCCATTTGAAGCCCTTTTTGAAGCATAAAGCTTGAGCATGCATCCTATCTATTTAGACAAAGCTACTCAACAAGAGAGCTTCTCATTGAGAGAGCCCATTAATGACTCATATTCTCAATTAAGAGCTCATCTTAGTCTATCTTGAAGTTTATAAATTTTGTTTAGTTTGTAGAAGCTTTATTTAAATTTGGTTTCTATTAGCATACTAACATTGCTCATATACATTTTGGCATGGCAGGTGGGACCTCGCATGGGTCATCTTCATTAGCTTTTTTAGTCAATTTTTATACATCATTTTCTAATTTTGGCTAATTTTTCTTGTTTTTGTGATTGATAGGATTGTATAAATTGGTTATGTAGGTCCACATGAGCATGAAGAAGACAAAGGAACTCATAGTCTATCTCATAGTATTTGCAAATTTTTCAAGCTTATAGGTGGACAAAGCACTTGGAATTCTTCTTCCTCTTCTTGTCTATATTCTTCTTATTCCATCTACTTCTTCTTCTTTTTCTTGTGGGAGATCTTGGCCATTTTTTTTTAAGAAAGCAAAATCATACACACTTCTTTTTAGTGCTTAAAATGAACCCCCAAATCATACTTAAATCCATTAAAAAATTAAAAATTTGCAAAAAGAAAAAAATCTTTTAACAAGTGAAACTAAACCAATCCAATCATTTGCATCCTTCCAACATCAAGGTTTTAGATGCATTCATGCAAAGTTAGGAACACTTCATTTTTGAGAATTTAAAAAAAACTTCAAGTTTCCATTTCAAAAGGTTCAAAATCAACACTAACTGCACACTAAAATCTAAATCAAACTCAAAGCATCAATCAAGGATAAAATGAACCTCATTTGCAAATATTTTAAAGTTCTTTTAAAAATCTCATGAAAACTAAGAGTCCTAAATGGTTGCCAAAAATTGTCCTAAAAGCTTTGTTATTTGTTCCAAACAAATGTCTTGTTGCAAAATCTTGAATGTTTCTTAGGTTTTTCATGCATCAAAACAATCTAGAAATATCATTTTTGGGCTTAAAACATGTAAACTAGAACACAAAATCTTGAATGAAAACCAAAGTCCAAAGAGTCATTTTCACTTTTGAGTCCAAAACAATCTTGAATGATCTAAGGTTAAAACAAAGCACTTCAAAGTTCTTAAAACAACACACAAAATCTCAATCTTGAATGCTCAAAGGAAAAAACTTGAATGTTTAATCACTTGTCTTTGAATGCATGTTGTTAAAATCACTCTTGAGTGCCATGGATTAAAATTAAGTTTATTTTTTTTTATGAATGTATGATTAAAACAACAAATCCAATCTTGAATACCATAGATCAAATAATCATCTTTTGGGACATAAAAAGAATCCACATTTTTGAAATCTTCTAAGTTATAAAAACTAATAAAGACGCTTTGAGTAAGTTTGTAGTTGGACTCACCCTCTTTAATCACTCATCAATTTAACCATTGGTTGCAATCTCAGCGCCATTTATGGGGATGGGTCTACCTAAGAGGGTGTTAAGTGCTCCACAAAGATCAAACTCCACTCACTTGGGTCTTTAGTGGTTTTTCTAAGTTAGAAAATTCCTTGAATGCGCATTAATCTCACTCACACTTCATTTGGGCATAAAAATTGGACAAATCTTGACGTGGAGGGCCTCCGGGCACGCGCTTGGCAATCGAGTTTCACACATATTTGTTTTGGGCTTAAAACAAACTCACACCCAATCTTGAATGCCTAACAATTAATGAAAATTGCATGGTTTGAACGCATTTTCAATGACGCTCGCATTTCTTATGTTGACGATCTCTCGACTTTCATTATGCTGACGATGCTGTCAAATTGGAATGAACATTTTATGCCATAATCACAAGTGTCTTCAATCATAGCTTACAAAATCTAAATCATCAATTGGAATAAACGCATGTCTTTTAAAGCCCAAGATCATGTATGTGGTCTTATTTTACACTTTTTAGGAGGCCTGCTTGTGGATTTCATCACCCCTTGAGACGACCTCAACTCTAGCGTTCTGGCAAAGTATAAAAATCGGGAGGTGAATCCAAAGACACCTCTCTTGGAATCAAGATTTTGTCACTTGGGCTAAGCCTCAAGGAACTTTATACCCTTGAGAAGTGAAAGAGGAGAAGTGGGTTACCGCTCCTATCGGCTGTGTGACATCTTTTTGGTTTTATCTATGGATTTGGGCCTCACATACCTTGTGTATATCGAGGACTCCCTAGCTATAACGAATTTCATCCTTGTAGAAAGCTTCCTAGGATGTTGGTGTGTTTGACATGCTTGCTCCAAAATTTTGTCTGCTTGTTTGTTCATAGCTTTTGAATGAATGTTTGCCAATTTTGGTCAAAATCCCAAAAAAAAAAAAATCTCCCAGCTCAAGGCATACTTAGCATAGTCATTGGCTCATCAGAAAATCATCCAAGCTCCCCTGCTGCAACTGAATCTATCTAGTTCCTTGCTTTAGAACAATCCCAAATCCAAAGTCCATCCAAATCATCCCCCCAGCTAGCTAGCAACCCAATCCAAAATCACACCCAAGCCTTTAGAGAGTTATTGTCATTCTGCTGGAATTTTCTATCCAATCAATCCAACCAATCCACTAGCCTCACCAAAGTTATCCCTTTGACAGAGCTTTTTTTAGGGTAATCTAGCTTTGTCACTTGTTATCCCTCATCACCTTGAGCTAAAGGTTGGGATCCACAAGTGGTCAATCTTGTGTCATACCCATAGGATCATTAGTCTATCTTTATGTTGACACAATCTCCACCAATCCAGCGCATAGGAAAGCAAAACTCTCACTTTTTGACAGCATGCCCTTGAAGTCTTCCATCCATAGGAAAGCCAAAAGTCTCCAGCCAATCCTCCTTAGGCCTATCATACAGCTTTGACTCTCCCTAGGAAATCCTTCATCAGCCAATCCAAAATCTTCGCTTAATCCAAATCCAACCATGAGCTTCCGTGTTCATCCATATGCAAGACCCCATCCCCATCCAACTCATCATCAAAACATGAAATCCCAAACCTATCATGATGTGTTCGGTCATATTGTCCTTGCTCCTGCCACCTCCTATTCCAATGATGATGAAAATCTTGTTGACTATGATGGGTCTATTGAAAGCCTTAGAAACATTCCCCCAAGCATCCCACAAAATCCATGCATTCTTCCAAACTATCTAGTCATGCCATCTGATATCCCATCTTCTCCTCCATCACCCAATCAACCAAGCTTCCAATCTTCCACCCCCATCACACTAGCTATTCCTGTCAATCCACCTCCACCTCCGACACACGAGTCTCCAAGGAATCTCCTAGAGGAAATACAAGAAAAGTTGCCTCCAACAGTCGATAAGCCATGTCATCTAATCAGACCATGTGAAGTAGTTAGTAATGAAGCTTCCCCATCTATAATATCACCTCCATCTCCCATAGCTATCATCCCCATACCATCCATCAAATTGCTTAAAATCCTTCCACTTCCCGCAAGCATCAAAATCCCACCATCTATCAAAACCCTCCAAATCCTATCCACATCACCTCCAAGCATTTCCCAAATATCCCATAATGACCCTTATGCATCCATCTTCTACTCACCCATCTCCACTACTGAATCTCCCATCTATCCATCCACTGCCTTTGAAGAGTCCATCCCTTCACCTCCTATCACACCATCCACTCCAAACCAATCCTATCAAGATCCTACCCAAAAGCATGTTGACATCCCTCAAAGCATAAACGAAGATATCATCGTACCATGTCTTACATCCATAGTGCAGTCACTATCCCCTCCATCTCCAAAACCTCAAGCCATACCTCCTCTACTGCAGGATATCTTTTCATCCCATCAGCTAAATCAAGATCCTATCCTACCATCTCCTCCACTCCATGCTTCCATCTTACCACCTATCCAAGCTATTTCACCATCTATAATATACCCTCTTGGTTCACTTACATTCATCCATAGTGGCCTCCTCTTAGCAGAAGAATTAAAAATAGTATCTCCCTATTGCAGTACATCTGATAAAGCACTTCCATCATTTTCTGCAAGCAAAAAGTATCCTCAGCTAGTTCAAATGCTCAATCGATGGCATTATCAAGGTCAAGGTTTAGGACCACAAGAGCAAGGAATCAGAAAGCCTATTATTGCACAAATTTTTTTAGGATTTCATGGTCTTGGATATGTATCCAAAGGCTCACCATCTAAAGGTGTTGGTACACCACACCCCCAAACCAAGCCTATCTCCAAACCTCCCATGCCAGCCTCCCATCACTCCTTCAAGAAATCTTATGTCATCCCCACTCCACCATCTTTGCAACCTAAAACAACCTACCATATCCCCCCTTCATCCACTAAATCCATTTTGGGTCCCTATGTCCCAAAATCTACCATCCTCCATCCTCCTATCAGCCATCATTCAAATCCTATTCCCTCCATTCCTATGCAAGATCAACAAAGGCACATATCGAGGCACATCATCCATCATCATCCCCCTACATGCTCTTCCATATCCTCTCCATCTCACAAAGCTTCTCCTAACCATCTTCCCAAAGCTTACCACAACAATGTAAATGCCAACTTCAAAATGCATAAAGCTAAAAATCCACATCCTAGGCAATCATATGTCTATTTTAAGAGACATACTCCAAAAAGGCAAAATCCAATCAAAGAATGCAAAATAATGCAAACGCCTATGAAAAGAAAATCCAAAACCATGTGGATCCCAAAGAAAAAAGTTGAAACCCAATGCATAATGGCATCCACCATTGCTAATCCCCCATCCAATGAATCATGTCCCCCATCTTCTAACTCCATCTTGGGTACCTATATCCCTAAGCGCACTTCCACAAATCCTCCATCAAGCTCGCATCTACCATCTATCCCCCATATGCTCTTTTCACACCCGTCCCAACATGTGCCAATGTTGATCCTACAAGCATCCCCATCTCATGCTCCTTTCTAGCCTTTTCATCCCTCCATCTCCTACCATCAATCCCATCTAATCCAATCTATTGCATAAATCACACATCCGGTGTACGAACAGCTAGCAAAAAAATTGAACATTCTAATAGCCAACAAAAAATTCCAAAAAAAAAGCCAAAAATAGCTGAAGAAAGAAAAAATCATTCCAGCTAAGTCCAAAGTCAAAAAGTCAAAAAAAAGTAAAGAAAAATAAAGCATCCACTGGTGAAAACTTGGCAATTCAAGCGCCTTGGACAAGTACCATGATGAAAACTTGGCAAACAAGCATCATGCGTAATCCAGCCATCCCCAGCTTAGCCTATCATCCTCATGCTTTTGGTCACATCTTGCCATCCAGCTCCATCTTCCAATTTATCCACCTATCTTTCATCCTCTAGCTTTTATCTATCGCTATCTACTTATCTTTTGCAACCTCACCCCATCATCCCAGTTGTCATTCATCTCCCTAGAGCCTTCAGCTTTTCCATCCTAGCTTCAATCCTATCACATCCATCGTAAGACCTCCTTTCGCATGTCATCTTCTGACTGGGGGCACTATATTCCTTGGAGATCTTGTCTTGTCCATCCTCCCTTGTAATTGGTATCTCGCTCTAGGCTATCCTCATGCAAATCCAATGTCATCCTCTCATTAGCCATTCACTCTAGCACCATCTATCAGCTCAACTACCACCAACTCTAGCATTGTCCCCATCCTTGGTCGCAGATCTATCATCATCATTGGATGCATCTTCGCACATCCATATCTTACGCTATCAAATCATCCTTAGCTTCTGCATCTTGCATCAACTTGAGCCATCCCTCTAGCTTATCATCTAGAGGTCCTGTACAGCTTGTAAATAATCTTGTATCCAACGCTTGTATCATACCTTGTATATCCAATCTTGTCCAAAAGAACTTGTACATTTGTACCATATCTTGGTTCGTCAGCTTGTACATCCTCTTTAGCTTAGTATCATTGTATCTATCCAACTTTCGTGTCAGTTCATCCTTGATCAGCATCTTGCACACATTGCACAAATCTTGGTTAGCTATTCCAGTGCATCCTTTAGCTAGATCTCCTATCACCAAAGTGTTATCCTTCTTAATTTAGCTTGCCAGATGCATCACTCATCCAGATCCACCATCTTAGGTGCTCTTTGATAGATCCTTGCAGGATATAGCTTTCCTCATGTTCGATCTTGGTCCGTTAGTACCTCGTCCTACCCATCTCATTGGAAAACGGTTCTCTTTTGGATTTTCACTTCCTTTTGATTTGGAATCTTCCCTTTTGGGTCTTGAAGTATCTTTTCCAAACAATCTTTTTGTTCCCTCCTCAAAGTTGCCACGATCTTCCATATCATGGTATACTACGAATGGGGCAATTTGGGTGTAAGGTCTTGATCAAGTCTTTTGTTTGTTTTTCTTTTCTGCTTGTGGGTTACCCAGTGTTAGTTCCATTTTGATTCTTTCGAGATTCATGTGAGATGCTGGGGCAATCCTTGCATGTTTGTTTTGAGTCAGTCCGTTAGTCCTCTAGATGGTTGGTGAAAAGGCCTTGATGTTCTTGGTAACCTTGGCAATTAACCAACCGTCCTATAGCAAATCTAGTGCTTAACTACATGGTGGTACTTCTCTTTGAAGTATCCCCCTGCTCAAAAAGCTTCAATGGAATCTCTTCATCTCCATTATCCCCCATCCATATCCAACATCTGTCTCTCCTACCCTAGCTTGTGCAACCGTATCTCTCAAAATCAATCATCATTCTTAGCTTTAGGGATCCACAATCCTAGTCTTAGGGATCCAGCAATCCAATCAATCCACCAAGCCTCATCTTTCGAGATCCACAATCCTAGTCCTAGGGATCTCCGAAACCCATCTTCCACCAATCTGACTCTTTGAAATCTTGTTGCATCAGTTTTATAGTCCCCTCATCCATCTCCCTATCCTGGATTCCTTTTATAGCCCTCCGCTCCTTCATCCTCTGCAATCTCTGAGATCTTAAGCTTGCTTCCTCTTGTGCCTCTAATTCTACCTTTATCATTCTCTCGTAGTGAGAGTTTGCGCTAACTAAACCTCTTCTCTTAAGCCAATCTGAGTCTTCTTGCTCATCTCAGATTCTTGTACTTTTCAAGAAGTTGTCGAGCCTCGCTTTCTCTCCCCGCCGCCTTCTTGAGGGGGCATCTTGCAGTCTATTCTCTCCTCTTCTACTCTAGCCTTGGGCGTCTTATTTTATTATTTTTGATGCCATGCCACTTGCGGCATCACATCAAAGAGGGGCAAAATGTAGACAACTAAAAAATTTTAGAAAATAAAGTATTTTTATTTTTTGAAATTTTTTTGATGACATCATCATTTATTAATTAATTAATTATTTAATTTATTTATTTATTTTTATGCCATTAAATCCCTTTATCTTAATTAAAAATATTTAATTAAGGAATCCCTCCAAAAAATGTTTAAATCTTATTTAAACATTATTTCCTTATTTATTAATTATTTAATTAATAAACTGACCAAAAAATTCAAAATAAATAAAAAATTTATTTTTTGCCCAAAACTTGGCCAATTTCTTTAAGACCACTAACCTCTTCCAAAATCTTCTAATCCTTCTTTAATTTTGATTAAAGGCTAATCCCATCATTTCCTACCCCTAATCCCAACTCAAAATATTTGATTAAGATTAAATATTAATCCTCATATTTATTAAAAAAGTTTTAATAAATATCTCCTCAACCCAAACCCTTGAAATAAATAAAACTTTATTTATTTCCTAAAAATCTAATTTATCCCCATCCTAAGAAGTTCTAGACTCTTCTAGAAAGTCTTCATCCTCATCCTAGGAAGTTCTAGACTATTCTAGAAAGTCTTTATCCTCATCCAAAGTCTAGACTCTTCTAGAAGATGTCTTTAAACCTAATCCTAATCTCCTCCTAACCTTGTCACATTCCCTACAAATGGGTTAAGACTTACTAACCCAAGCCAAAGTTAACAAATATCTCCTCCTTCACCCACCCTCATTAAATGCCATCCACTTGCCTATCCCTAAGCTAATCTTAAACCATCCTAATCCATCCTCTAATCATTTGCACAATCCTAAGCAAGCTTAAAACCTTCCTAATCAAGCCCAAGTTGAAATTGCTCTCATCTCCCTCAAAATATCTCAACTATAAAACTTTATGAAGCCCACTAGGCCATAAATGACTCTTCCAAATCTTTTTATTGCTCTTACAAGCCATTATGAGGGTCTTTATGAAGATTTTATCCCTTGAGTCTCTTTTGTTGACTCATCCTTACCCTTTCCTCCATCCTCTCACCCTGTGACATGTGTCACTCCTTGATTAGCTCTAAGGAAGCACAATCCATGTGCTCTCCTCTCATGCAATCTGAGCCCTCTATGAGCTTTTTCCCATCCTTGCATCTTAGCCCTCAATCCCTCAAGCCTCTTGTCTATAAATTGGATCCTTCCCCTTTGCAAAACAACACAATCCATGAAGTAAAGTCATAATGCCATTTTGAGAAGCCATTTTACATCAAAACCATACACTCACACCCAAATTCCAACTCCATTTGAAGCCCTTTTTGAAGCATAAAGCTTGAGCATACATCCTATCTATTTAGACAAAGCTACTCAACAAGAGAGCTTCTCATTGAGAGAGCCCATTAATGGCTCATATTCTCAATTAAGAACTCATCTTAGTCTATCTTGAAGTTTATAAATTTTGTTTAGTTTGTAGAAGCTTTATTTAAATTTGGTTTATATTAGCATACTAACATTGCTCATATACACATACTATTTGTCAAACAAATAGACTATAGATAATAGATAGTAGCAGTCATTGTTTGTGCCACCCAAACTGTACCATTAAGATTCTAACAAACTAAAAAAAAAATTATGTCAATTTGTTTACATGTACAAGGTTGAAGAAATTGATGTTTACCAAGGAAAAAATAAATTTAAATCTTATTGATCGGTATAGCATAAAGATGGCCTTTTGAATATATGTAGGGAATTATGGGTTTTTTTAATCCTCAATTTAGGCTAACTTCAACGAAATCTGGACATGCATTATTACTCCAAGAGGCGTAAAACTACAATGGCATTCGACCCTTCTATAGGAGGTCATTCAAAAAAATGGATGAAAGAAAAAATAAACCATCCGCATTCCATTGTCAACATGTAAAAAATCGGAAATATAGCAATCATTAAAGGCCGAGAATATAGGAAATCACTTCAATCAATAACGGCCAAGAATATAGGAAACCACTTCAGTCAATTGTAATGCATGTATTGAAAATGCCAAATGGGAACCCATAATTCAAAAAATTTATTGATTTAATTACAAAAGTTGAAATGCCAATTGTTGTTTTATATTCAACCTTGTTATGTACTTACCATAAAATGAGACAATCATGTCTTAGAAACCCAAGAAGTTCTGTTAACACAGAAATTTGATCTAGAATTAGCTTACCTGGTATGTCCTTATTTCTTGTTTGTGAGTATTTTAGTTTTGTTGTGGGTTTTTCTTGAATTCTTCTCAGACTGATATCGTATTTTATCGATTCGATTGGGTTTAGTATTTAGAGATATAATTGCATCATATAATGGATTGTAAAAAGAAGCCACAGATCTCCTATTCCTCTTCTCTGTAACCAATACACGGTGCCATGTACTCTTTTATTTCCCATTGCTAATGTCTTCCAACTGATCGCCCACATCAATAACTATTGAAGACATCCAACATGGTCATCTTGAAAAAGAAGAATGAGGCCACCTGCATCTATGTGTGAGCGTAGGCCCATGAAGAGATCTGGTCTTGGACATGGTGGAAAATGGCTAATTTAAATACCAAAGAAAGCATGGCCTTTAGGACCTCCAAAGATCTTTTTAATATAGTCTTTCTCTTTCTAGATTCTCATTGATTATTTCTACCAGTTTCTGTGCCAAATTAGTTACCTTCTTTCCAAACTCTTGCATTGTTTCCCCGCACCCACATATTTTTCTGAATTATTAAAACCATTTGTTTTTGATAAAAGTCTCTAATTTCCTAAAATGGTTGTGATTATGAATTAGAAGTATCACATTCAGTGGAAAACAATAGAAAATATACTCTATTTCAAATGCTTCTCTATAAGCTGCACGTAGCTTTGATGCCACAAAAAAATGGCTCATTAACTACGAAATAAAACAATTTGACAACATTGACACTTAGGATATTAAAACCACTTTGGAGTTTGTCGCAATGATAAACAAAAGAAAACAAACCAGATTCTTTTTCTTTTTAATTTTTACAGTAGCAATAATAATTAGAAAAATAATATAAATCGCCCCATTCAGCCGTAAATACAACAATAGCCGACTCCTTTACCACATTTTCATAACAACAGTCACAAAGAAGCTCTATAGTTCAATCTTCCAACATGCACATGCATGCAACATCCTTAGAAAATACCACATTTGAGCACAATATTTGAAGTCTAAAATGCCAAATTCTATGAATGCTTTCAGCCCATCCCTAGATGATGGTATTGAAAGAACAAAAAATAAAATGAACGCATCCAAAAACTATACATTTAGAAGGTAACTCTGTATTGGTAATGTTGTACATATACATTATTAAAATATAATTGAAGAGGGACCTATTTAGTAGATAGATTGATGAGATTTGGGACCAATTTAAGGGGAACCTGGTCATATTGGAAAAAGTGTCGAGCATAATTCATAGACATGCTTCACCAACTTGGAACACCAACAATATTTTTTACATTAAGTGCAGTAGACTTGTATTGGCCAGACTTGCATGCAATGATGCCTAGAATGCCACCAAGTGATCCAAGAGAAGCACAAATGTGGAGGAAACAAAATATCATTGACTACCCACACATTGTTGCACAATACATACATTTACGAAATACCATTTTCAGAAAAGAAATACTTGATAATAGAAAGAATGTTGAAGACTATTGGTTCAAATATGAATGGCAACATAGGGGATCTGCACATGTCCATGGTTTTATTTGGTTAAAAGGAACACCAAAAATGGAAAATATTGATTGGAATAATCAAGATCAGTTGTACTATGTTGCATCATATCTCCATGATTTGGTTCACGCATGCAACCCTAGGTGAGATACACATCTTTGAAATATATAGGGATGATAATAAAAAGTTGAAAATTCAACCTTATCTTTACTTTATTCACTTTAAGATAAATACAATTATGATGTTCAACTTGATCTAAATTTGTATTTCAAGTATATTAGAATTTCAGTCTACACCCATGTTTAAAAAACACTAGACAATTGGTTGAAAGTGATTTCAACAATGACTATGATGAGATTTGAAATATTGTACAAAAGCACACAATGTGTAAAGAAGGTGCATGCCTATGCGAAAAGAGAGGAAAATTGGTTTGTAGGTACGTATGCTTCCTAATTGATTCAATTTATTTCAATTGTTAATAGTATTCTTTGTTTCTATATCATTATATTTATCAAAATGCTATATTAATGAAATATAGGTATAATGCACCATGGCCATTGAATTTAGAAGGATCTAGACTAAAGAAAGATTTAGAAACTGGTGAAAAAATATTTGAGCCATTCAAAAATGATGATAGAGTTAACTCTTATAACCGTTACATACTAAAACTTTGGAGAGAAAAGATTGATTGGCAACCTATTATGTCTAAACATGCGGTGATTAAGTATATTGCAAAGTATGCAGCCAAAGCTAAAAGAAGTTAAGAGACATACTATCAGATGTTATTTTGATTAGCAAATGTAGAAAATCTTGATGATTTAGCATCAAAAGCTTATAAGAGACTACTCACTAAAACATTGATAAAAAGGGCTATTGGGGCGCAAGAAACAAGTCATATGCTACTAGAGCTTCCATTGGTGCAGAGTAGTCAAGTATTTTTCAACTGAAATGTTTTAAAGGAAGTATTCAAATGTTTAGACCTAAATGTTGATGAAGAAAATGAGGAATACACCATACCTTTCATCCATGCTTACAGAAATAGGCTACACTTTATGGAAGCCTTGTGCCTTATTGATGTTGCCAAATCATGGATATATAACAAGAAAAAGAGAGGTGATGATAAATGGAGTCCAAGGAAAAAATTAGTTATTGTAAGAGTCTTTCCTAGACTATACTCAATTCTTGCACGTGACTCAAAAAATGGGTTGATTTTTGCTATTCAAAATTATTACTTTATAAACCTTTTTGTGACATTCACATAGATATTGGCAATAATGATGATTCTATAGTTGCAACATGGGATAACTTTAGATATAATCCATGGCACCTTGAAAGAAGACAAGATTCATATAATAATGAAAACTAGTTTGATTCAGAATATGAAGAAAATGATAATGCCCAAGGCACTACTACAAAGAATGAATGGGAGATTTTATCTAGATTTCATCATGCTCAAATTATGCAAGTTTCAGAGATTGATATGTTGGGGAAAAGAGATATTAATCGACAAACAAATTGGTCTCAAGAAGTTCAAAGTGAACAATACACAAATGAAGCTATAAATTTCATTAGCTTGATGAGAAATGAAGGCTGTCTTATACTAGATGAGATGCCACAATGTGTGGACTATGAAAAGCTTAGTAAACAACAACATAAAGTAGTTAACATTATAATGTCACACTATTATACATGTCAAGATGCATCACCCTTACACATGATAATTCAAGGGACAACAAGAACAGGGAAGTCATATTTGATTGGTACAATAAGTCAAGCATTACAAAAAGCATCCTTTCCACAATGCTCTCCTCTCCTTCTACTTGCACCGATAGGTGTTGTAGCATTCAACATAGGTGCATCAATTATCCATTCCAAGTTGAAAATACCTATTAAAGAATTCATCGAGCTACAGGGAACAAGACTTGCACATTTCCAAGAGGAATTATCTAATGTAAAATACATATTGATAGATGAAATGAGCTTCCTTGGAGAGAGGTTAATCCAAAACATAGACTATTGTCTTCAACAAGCATTCCCAAAAAATAGGCATAAAACTTTTGGAGGTATGCTTAGTATTTCATTTTCTTAGAGTAAGAGATTCATGTACTAATTTACTTTTTTTCCTTACTATTAGAAAACTAAAGCCAACGTAATATTATTTCATATAACATGTTTTCAATATTTTTCTAGGGATATCTATCGTATTGGTTGAAGATTTGGCACAATTGCCTCCAGGTTGGTGATAGACCAGTATATGAAAGTAGAGGGCATGCAAAGCTACTATGGCAAGAATTCCATACTATACTTACTTTAAATCACATATTTAGACAAGATGGACAAAGCAATGAGCAAGAAAGATTTTGTGTTCTTCTATCAAATATAAGGGATGCAAACCCAACACTGGAGGATTGGATGATACTTATGTCAAGATGTAATTCAAACATGAGTATTATAGAAAATGAGGAGTTTCAAAGAAGTGTTCATTTATTTTCAACAAATGAAAATAATCATAATAAGAAAATGCTACTATCATTAACAAACCCTATTGCATGAAGCATTTCTATTAAAACAATGCAGAGTTCTATGGATGGAGATGGAAGTAATGAGTTGGACATGGAACTACTACTTAACAAAGATGCAAGGGTGATGCTAACTTCAAACCTATGGATTGGAGCTGGTCTTGTCAATGGAGCATTAGGATATGTTAAAAGCATTGTATATAGACTTGGAAGTACACCACCTCTACCTCCATCATATGTACTTGTAGATTTTGATAGTTACTTTGGAATTCCTTTTGATGATGATCATCCTTAGAGAGCTCTAATTATTGCAATTGATAGGGGTAACACAAAGCAGATTCCATTGAGACTGGCATGGGCTTTAACTATACAGAAGTCACACGGGCTAACATTGCAAAGAGCTACTGTTGATATAGGTCCCACTAAAAGAACTGGTCTCACATTTGTGGCAATATCATGTGTCAAATCTTTGCAAGGAATAAGAATTATGCCACCCTTCACTTATGACAAATATGAAAAAATGAAGGCAGGAAAGCAAGTTACTAGAAGAAAGGAAGAACAAAGCCGATTGGGAACCTTAGAAGTTATTTGATAGATTGTGCATTTTTTCAACTCATTTTTGTTATTTTTTCGCTATATAATAGACATTATCAATCAATTTTGGTGGTTTTTTCTTCTCAAAATAATGAACAATATTATTATAATTTGTCTCTTGATCCAAATGCTTGGTGATAAAATCTAATGTACATTTATTTATATTATATAAATTTTTAATTCAAATACATTATTTTGTACTTGAGTTAGTTATTTGAATGGTAAAAATTGCATTTTCATATTTTTACTTGGTAAAAAAAAAATCTCTTATTCTAAGTATTTTTAATATTTCTTGCACAACATGTAGTACTAAACATTATTTATTTTAAATCTTATTTTATTACAAATTATCGTTAACTTTAAACTTATAATTTTGAAATACTGATATTTTCTATTTTTTAGTTTTTTTGCAGTAAAGAACTGAAACAATGGATGCTTCAAAAAATAAATTAGAAATCATTGTTGGGAGCCCAAATGGCTCTGTAAACTCTAATACATTTTTTGAATCTAATATTGATAAATGTGTAAGATTGGTTACAGAGTATTGCAAAGGTATCGTGAAAACTCTTGAACACACATCATTAATGATTGATGATCCTGATGAGCTAGAAATATGGAAAATGGTGGATGTTGCAAAAAGAGTATGTGAGTCATCTCATTATGTAGATGCATTTCCATCAATGATGAAAGAAGTTCATCACGATCATTGCACAAATAAAGGTCATAATACCAATCTGATCACTGAAGAATATGTCATGTACTTACATCATTATGGCGAACTACTTTACATATATTTATTACTTCTTTGACCTGTGGTACTTATTGGTTATTAAATATGATTATATTGGAACATCTCTTTTTTCTATGATTTGTGTAAGTTTGACAATCAACAACTTTTTTATTTTATTTTTATATATGTGTTTTATATATGGTTTTATAAATATCTTCCATATTCTTTTTTAACTTATATTAGAATAGAATGAAATTCAGTTATTTTAATTCTTCACATAATGTGTATAGTTACTTTCATAGCTCTATATTCAAAACATGTGTAGGCTATACTTTCATAAGTCTATATGCATGACTTTCTAATATGTTTGGTATCAAAATATTACTTTATATGGAAGTGACAAATATGTGGTAAAACAAATATATCAAACAATAAATTTATTTATAATAAATCTTAATTCCATGCATAAACCTAACCATCATGTATAAATCCTAAACCTAACCATTATTTTTTGTATCGATTTATATAATATGTAGCATTAATAGAACTCTAAAATAGATAGCATTCAATGGACATGGAAAATGTAGATGAAGTGTTATTTATAATGTACACACCAAAAACAAACTAAAACCTAAATGTTTTTCAAACCAAACTTCTAATTATATGCATAATCCTAAACATAATTTAAATCTCAAGATTATCCATTATCTAAACTCTAACATTAACATTAATCTGAATCTTAAGTATTTGACATATAATAATAATTATTGTATCATAAACATATTAATAATATTCACCATCCTAACTATTCAATCACCCTAACTATAATTCTAATCTTAATCCCTACCATAACATTAACTTTTCTTAATCCCTACCATAACATTAACTTTGATTTAAAGGCAAAACACAATCATAACCATAAAAATAAATTATGACCTAAACCATAAATCGAACCCTAACAATAAACCTTGACATAAATCTAACACTAACAATAAACCTTAATATTAAATTATAAACATATCATGATCAAAAATTTATTTCTAACTTGACTATATTTTTATAATCATAAATATAAGTACAGGTCCTAACCCTAACCCTATCCCTAACTTTAAAACTAACACTAAGCATATTTCCACTCTAAACAAGATGATAGACCCAACATTAACACTAAACCTTATCTCTAATTATTAGAATAAATAATATATAGTAATAGTAATCCTAATACTAAACCTAACCATGATATAAATTGTAAAGTTGTATTTAAAACATAATCAAATAAATATATAGCAACAGTAGTCCTAATAATAAGTTATATTTGAAACAGAATCAAATTAATTATTCAATTTGTTATTCACGCCGCGATTGCTACTAGCTAATATATACTCTATATGTAGAATATGCTGAGATACATCGAGGCATTGAATTTTTTTCATTATTCACTTTTAATATATATTAAAAAAATTCAACACTTTGATGCATCTTGGTGTATTCTACATATAGAGTATATATTAGCTAGTAAAGAAGCCAAGTGCCAACTGAAGGGTATTGCTTTTTCTCATTTCTACTTCATGACATCAAGATCATTCCCTTTTCCTACCATGGGGATTGTGCTATTTGCTTTCCTTTCCTGAAAAGCACAATTTTACACTCATTTATCTCCAACTGTGAAAATATATTCGCTACTATTTATAGAAAATTTATAGACAACAGAGTACTATCTCACACATTATGAATCACTCCAAAATATGCAATTTTGACTACTTGTGAAGTTCTACACTTTAACACTTTACCAACTATAGCAATGAAAGATGGTGCCATCCTCCTCTACTACTTTAATAAATTGGCCAGAGAGGCTCTAATCTAACATCTAGGAAGGATAGCAGACAACTTGTATTTAATGGGCATGGAGTGCAAGCTAGAAGACTTATCATAGTAATGATGAGTAACATTTTAATAATGTGATTGATAGTGAGAATGAAGGGGAATTTGATTGATTGGTTGAGATAATTGGAAATTTCTTAAAGTATACTATTGTTTAGTTATTTTAATAATCAGTGGCTGCTTAATAATTATAGGAAATAATTGTGGAGCTTGTGGCCTCATGAACATATCAGGAAACTTAAAGTCTAAATTAATTAATTAGATAATAGTTTTACAAAGATAAAATTAGAAATAAAATATTTTTATAAAGGAGGGAAAAAAATTTGTGGAGCTACGTGCTGTTTTTGGCAATAACTAGAGACTACTTATTTTCAGCCCTTCCTCTCTTCGCATAGCTTTTTTTCCAATTGCTAAATAATAGTTGCTCCACTAAAATAGATAGAAATTCTAAATTATCCTTTATAGACACTTTTAAATTTCCATGAGAACACTAAACTACTTAAATAAAAAACACAAAATGCACTTAAGTAACTGAATGGAAACACAAGATTATATTTCATTGAGAAGTAGGTGAAATGGATGTGTTTAGTGTAATTGTAAGGTTGTTCTCTACTATGGTGATGCCTTATGGGATGAGGCTTGAGAGGATACTTTCACTTGAAAGTCTAAATGTGGAAAAATGAAAACATGTCACTCTAAAAAGGACTGAGGTATTCAAGATAGAAATCCTAAATACTGTAAAGGCGATGGGAAAAAAAAGAAGAAATGGTCGACAATTTTGTAAAATATACCAATCAAACAACATTGACTTTCACATTTCATTACATTTTTTTATTATTGCATGATCCCTATTGTGTGGAAGAACTTATTGTTAATTCTGATTAGTTCCTCTCTCTAGTAAGAAGATACATGAGGCTCATCCACAACATCTCCATCACCATCGCTCGTACTAGAAAAATGTCAAGTTTGATGTTAACAAAGCCCATCATCATTATCATCTCCACCACACTCAAGAACATTCTTGTTTGCAGACTATTGAAGAGGTCATGGTAATTGGAGCTATTCCACCTATTTAGATGGAAGATCAAATTTCTAAAATTGAAGGTAAATGAGAATACCAAATTTTAATTTTTGTCAATTCCAACTTCGATTTTGGCCACTCAAATAGTGGATTAATTTTATTTTTTCTAGAATTACAAATACTACTTCTTGTCTAATTCTAGCAATCAAACAAAGACTCCTCAAACACAAAAATAATCCATGGGCATCCACAATAGCTACCATGAATGAAGAAATAGACGCTCTCATCAAAAAATGAAGATTTTTATTAACCATGTTATTTGAAATACAAAGATTCCATATTTTAGGGTGTTTGCAAAATGTGGGGATGCACATTTAGTTAAAAGATTTGATGATTACTATTATAATATATATTTGTCATTAATACGAACTCAATGATATTTTGGATAGGTACTTTTTTGCGATATTGCTATTAGGATTTAACAGCATAATTTTTTAGACAAACTCATTGACTCATGTGTTCACATGAGATCTTTTATGAGAAGAAATGGAACATATATCACTTATTAGATCTAGGTGATGCTCATAGAGGTGAAGCACTAAGATCTAGGTACTTTTCTTTTTGTATTATGTCTTCTCCATATAAATTATAATATTTTGTATTTCGTATGAACCTATAATTTAGTGATCAACCCCATGCTAATTTAATAAACTAGCATATCTATATTTTAAAAAATACAAATAAAATATATTCTTTCCTTCAGTGGTACCATTTCTCCATCATCTCTTATTTTTTTCTTAGTGGCATCCTTTTTAATATTCTACCACTCAATAATATGAATATAGGGGGGCCGCTCATAACAAGTGTTATTTTTCATTTGGGTCCTTGTACCTATCATACTTCAAAGCTTGGCCCACTTTCTCAAGGAGCCTAAGTCTTTGAATGACGTTGGGTCCAAAAAGTGTTGTCATGGCATTAATGAGTTTATCCTTTAACTCATTAGTTTGCAAATTCCACCTTTTAAGAAAAGAAAAGAAATTATAGATTCATAAATGAATTGAACCTACCTTTTAATTTACTTGAAGAAATTGATCAAAGGAAACATGATTGAGCAATGAAATCAAAATATGATACCATGTGTGTATGGTCGGCCCAAATATACGCAAACATTTATCTTTAAGTTTTTCATAAAATAGATTATTCCCTATAAAATAACAATGGGATTAGTAGTTATTGCAAGGGACTGCACAAGAGGTTAGTGCATTTGATTATGATTATAATATTGTATAGTAAAAGAAAGGATCAATATTTAAAGTAACTAGAAGTTGGGCTACTCTCAAGGGAAAACCATCTTCATTACTAACGAGAAATTGATCACAATTCTTTACTGTTCCTATACTTCTAACATGGGTACACCCAAGAATATCCTCATCACCTCCTACATAAAATGAATCTAATATTACAAAATGGCCCCTAGGAAATAATAGTTCAAGTGAAATAAAAACATGAAAAATGAGAGAAAAAAAGAGGAATCTACTTACTAATAGGCGCTACCACTGTATCTGTTGCCATGCTATGTGTTGTTGAATTTGCAATCAGCATTACCTCTTTGATTTTTTTCCTTGTAGCAAGAGACCGAGTGAATATACGATCAATGACAGGAGCTTAAAAACAAGATTGTTAGAGTATAATAAAACAAGATTGTTAGAGCTATTAAAAGAAATATTGTTCAAGCAAAACAAAAGTGTAGGATAGAACATGCAATGTACTTGAAACACCTAAAGTATCATGCTCTAGGGCATCACCCTTAAACCTCCTCAACATCCTCTATAAAGATAAAACATGTGCATTTTATTTAATGACATAAATAAAAGGGTATACTATTAAAATTGCTATTGAACTTTTTTAATAATTAAAAACTACATTAATACTTACTAAATGTCTCACTTTCTTCTTCTTCGCATGAGGAAGAAAAATTTGACAAATACCTATTCGTTGGTACCTGCACTCCACAAAATAAGAGAGATAGGTGGAAATGAGAGATACATTTTACAAATGGTAAAAGACATTAATCTCTATGAGGTGTATTGACTTATACCTGATGATTCATGAGACTATGTGGGATGCTTGTAAAAGGACTTCAGGTTTCTACATATGTAAATCAATTATCTTATGTTAGCTAAACAATTCATGATACATATACTAAAAATTACATTGAATATTAGCATCACATATGAATTATAAATAGTAAAAGGTACATGACAAGTTAATCAATATTCTATCAAGAACTAAATATTGAATAGCATAGGCATTGATCACATAACTATACATTTCATTCTTCTCATTGATAATGAAACACCCTCCAATGTTAGCTAACCAAAGGGTAAAAGTACAAACCTTTATCACTTTTTATAAACGAAAGTGATATCAGAATTTAAACTCTTCAACTTTAACGCATAAAAGTGGCATTTGTGTTTAGAATTTGAAGATGATGTAAACTAATGAAATGTGTAAAATTGGATGAAGTTTATGTCTATAATTTTTTTTAAAAAATTGAATGAAAATTTTATTTATTTTTGAATTTTTAAAGTCTGTTTTTTAGTTTTTTAAAAATGCTAAAAATATAGTCTTTTTTCTCGTCAAAAATATATATGCAAATGATCATATTTTGGTCTGACTATGGAATATGTTAGAGTTGACATGTATATTTAGTGCACCAAAAAAGAAAAATTTAAATTCAGTTAATATTTTTCAAGTTATAATTGGTCAAAGTCAAAGTTATCAAAAATTGATAGGTTTTTTCTCCCATCAAACTTTTTCCATCAAATCTACATATTTTTTAAAACAAATTACATATTCTTGAAGTAGACTCTCCTCTAGTGCAACATTAAAAAATAATAATTTTTGAAGATGATTTATTATTTTTTTCCTATTTTTGAATAGACATCTTCCTGAACCTTAAAATATCTACTTGTAATATTTTCAAATTATAACATATTATCCTTAATCAAAATAATAAAAAAATCATATGATCATAATCTTGACTCTGAGACCTAGAGAAGTATATTTTTAGTTTTTATAAAAAACTTCATTTTAGTAGGTTAAATTGGCCTTCAAAGTGAGATGTTTATAGAAGTTCTTATTTTTGCTTGTGTGGCTGCCACTTAGGATGCCACATAGACAGTTACGACCAAAATGCTTTCGGTTGTAATGGTTTCGGCCATAACCCTCGTCAGCCTATTAAACTGCCAGTAGTTAATTTGGTGGTTTCATATAAAATAAATTTTTCTTTTTTCTTTTTTTTTTAATAAATATAGAAAACAACAAAAAATAAAAGAGCATTTTCGGAAGACAACGATTTTTGAAGCCATTTTCAGCAACTATTTCATGGATTTAATCAGAACTGAAAAGGATCAAATATTTGAAAGGTGTTTTTTCCCATCTACTTATTTTTATGTATTTTATATTGAAGCATTAGCTGGTATTTAGTGAAATCTAAATTAAATTTTTGGTTTCTATAGATTAAAGTATTCAATGGGCAGTTAAAAAAAAAAAATCAAGGAAATATGATAGAATAAGAGATGACAAAATGAAAGGTCATACAAAATGTAACTAAAACCAACCTACTAAAATTCTTGAAGAGGATGAGATTCATGAAGAGAATGAAAGTAATGAAGAGGAAGAAATTGGCACTTCTAATGATAAAAACAAATTAGAAGGCATAGAAAATTTTATGGATTTGGATGAGGAACTACTTTTAAACCAAATTCCATCTAAAGATCTGATAAATGATAACACTATTAGAAAGCATTGTCAAAACATGTGGGATGAATATTTCAAAGATAAAAGTATATTTGGATAGAAACAATTATTTGTCAAGTTATTTAGGAGAAAAGATATGAAACTTGTTTTGAAGTTTTTGGGTGTTGATAATAGGAAAAACCATGTGCATAATATTAATAAAATAATAATTGAAAACTTGCAAAATGCTTATAACAAAATTGACAACACAACTCAAGGAGGTAATTTGAGTAATACATGTATAGCATTGATGACTACTATATTTAGTAGAAAATTGACACATAGAAAATAGGTATGTGCAATTTTTGATGTACTACATATATCTAGAACTATTCAGAGATACATCAAGAGGAGAAATATGCTAGATGATAACATTGAGAATAATTAGGTGAATTTTTGTATAGTTCCTAGAAAAGACAGAATTTCTAAAGATGTAAAAAGACAAGTTATTGAATTTTGGACCACACGTTCTCATATTTCTTCCAACATACGTGATACTATGCAAATTAAAGATCAATAGACAGGGGCCAAAATTGAACATCCAAAACATTTCATAGATATAACTCAAAGTGAATTATTTGAAACATTCAACTAAGAATTTTCAAATGTCAAAATATGTTAGAGAATGTTTGAGA
The DNA here is from genome assembly GCA_028749045.1 of Cupressus sempervirens. Lineage (NCBI taxonomy): Eukaryota > Viridiplantae > Streptophyta > Pinopsida > Cupressales > Cupressaceae > Cupressus > Cupressus sempervirens. Next base: position 740,881,014 of record CM053786.1, read on the forward strand.
GTTTGTGTCCTTCATTTGTGTGAATAAATAAGATACGTGAAACTTGTTGTTGTTGAAATCATGTTGAATTTGGTCTACACTTGCAATCATATAAAAAAGTTATGTTAGTACTTGATCCTAATTTGGTTATCCCTAGTAGTACAATAGAATTTGTGAAGTCCATATTATGTGATAAATTAGAAGATTCAAATGAGTTCAAAGTGCAATGCATCAAAAATCAGTGTGAAGATTGTGGAGATTTACGTAAATCTTTAATGCAAATTGAGAATATTAATGAATTGACACTAGTTTCATTGATGTGATATGAATATAAGACATACAAAAATAAGATAGGAGATGAATCCAATAAAATTGTATTGAAGGAGAGTGAATTGCGTTATGATGAGTTTATGACCAAGTTCCATCCATTGATATATTCACATAGCCAACATTATCATGGTGCACGATGGCAAGCTAAATAGTTTTGTGATTCAAAAAATTGTTTTCCACCTAGTTGTATACTTTAAATTGTAGATTTTTCTAAGAATTATACGTTTGCACGTCACATAGAGCTTCAAGGGCAATATTTTCATTCTGAACAAGTTGCAATATTTGTCCAAGTGACCTATAGACATGCACAATTTGAAGTGGATGAGATAGAAAGGTTGGATGAAAATGAACACATCATCATCAAAGAGGTTCATTTCTATATTAGTGATGATAGAATTCATGATAGGAGTTATGTGGCTCATTCTTTTGCAATGTTCTTTGATGATCTTAGAAATCATGAAATAAATGTTTCAGAGCACTGGATTTGGTCTGATGGTTGTGCAAGTTAGTATACATGAACTTACACATTTATTTAACTTTATTTTTTACTTATATTTAGTTGTACATGCCTATTTCAATTTGATACATGTACACAGATAATTGTTTCTACTTATCATTTCATATTCATAAGACAATGCAAATCTGCAAAAGCATTTAATTGGCTAGCAATGCAACATGCTAGAACCAATGTTAGGTTTTTATAGAATTTCTTTGAAAGTGGACATAGAAAAGGGGAGCATGATGGAGTAGGAGCATGTATAAAGCATGCACTTCGACAACATGAACTTGCAGGTAAATATGCATTTAATGTGCATGTTTAATACTAGTAGCATATATATATATATATATATATATATTTGGTATATATTTTAAATTATATATATGCATGTTGTATGTACATGCAGGGAATAGGATAGAGAGTGCAAATCAAATTGTTGAATGGTGCAAAGTTCATTTTGCTACTTGAGATACTGAATATAATAAGTGTTACCTTTGGGAAGTGAAAGGTGAAATTTATATTTATTTTTAATTTATTTTTCAAATTCAAGTTTTTTATTAAATATTTATTTTGAAATATGACAATTAATTTTTGTATTTGTAACAGATATAGATCGATCTAATCCTTACAATTGTCAAACGATTCTTGGTATTAGAAGTTTACATCAAGTGATGACTACAGGAAACCATAAACCTCCAATAATTAAAGTAAGAGAGAAAACATGTTTTTGTGATGATTGCATTAAGGACAATCCAATGAGTGTATGTGAAAATATTGTGAATGGATATGTTTCACATTGAAATTTGAAGGAGATAGTTAGAAAGCCTCCTTTTGAAGATGCTGACATTGACATTGACATTCATGATCTTGTATATTTAGCTAATTATGAGTGCATTTTTTATTTAGTCATGGCAGGTTTGTGTGCATATACTTACATACATACATACATATATATATAGAAATATACACATGTATATTCATTTTAAAATTAATTTATATTTATCAATTTTTATATACATGTAGGAGATATTTTTGTAGTTCAAGCCTTACTAGATAATGCAAAAAATGTGGACTATTATATTTTAAGATGTACAAAAGTAAAACACAAGTTGCTAGAAGGAACTATAGATGATGATGAACAATCATATCCAATTGGATTAGTTATTATTGAAGGAATATATTATCAAAAAACAAGGGTAATTGATAGTGTTATTGAATTTATTGAATACAAGCTTGGAGGAAAAGTTTTACATTACAGTAACCATGTTATAGCAACAAAGTTACAATTTGAAGCAATACAAAGAAGATGACATCGTGGAAATGAAAAGTGGAAATTGTCTATTGAAGAACATGAAAAACTTCTAGAGATAATAAAAATTAGATATGATCCTAACAATACAATTTTTGTGGAGCTCTAGTTTACCTATATACTTATTGTGGAGCTCTAGTTCAACTATGTCTATATAGCTCTTATACTTGATCACATTTAAAGTTGAGAGGATATATGTTTTATAAATTTGTATACATTGGATCATTTATCTTGGATATGTGAAATTAGACATGTTTTTTTATTTTTATTTAAATTAGACATGGATATCTAATTTAAGACAACCTCTTAGGACCTCCCCTTAAGAAAAATTCTTAAGACCTCCCCTTAGGACAACCTATTACCTAACCTCCCCATAAGACTACCTATTACCTGACCTCCCCTTAAGATCACCTATTAGGACATCCCTTTAGTACCACCTTTTAGGACCTCTCCTTAAGACAACCCCTTTAGTATTTGTATGTATTTATATTCATTTTTTATGTTTTCTTATGATTGGTAATGCTCTTATGTATTTATGTATATAATATTTATGTTCTTGTATGTATTAACTTTTATTAATTAAATGTTGTAACATGTATTCTTTAGTTCATACTCATTACATGTTCTTATGTACATGTATATGTTATATTCTTTAGGTCGTACACTTAGATAAAGACATTAAGATCAATAACATATACATAAAAATGTGAATATTGAAAACATACATGTCTACTTTTAACATGAACATATATACATACATCTATGAAATAAAAATACATTTTAATCTACATTCTTATGTATAATTTAGGATCTCCTCTTATGACATGTCATTAAATATAGTTAATTACACTTAGATTAAGGCATTAAGATGAATAACATATACATAAACATGAATACTGACAACATGAATAAGGCATTAAGATGAATAACATATGTACAGAAACATGAATAACACATATACATAAACATAAAAGATTAATCTTGACATTAAAAGATCAATAACATGTACATAAACATTAATAAAAATATGAATATTGAAAACATGCATGCACATTCAACATGAACATATGTACATATACATCTATGAAATAACATCTAAGACATGTACATGTATATATAATAAAATATATCTGAAGAATAATGTAACCATATCAAATGTATAAAAATACCATGTATCAAATGTCTCAAAATATCATATCAAGCATGCATCCAGATAAACATGTATCCAAATAACCTATAAAACATCAAAGTCTCCATATAAACATGTATCCAAATAACATATAAAACATCAAAGTCTCCATATAAACATGTATCCAAATTACATATAAAACATAAAAGTGTCCATATAAACATGTACATCCAAAATACTATATCAAATGTCTCCAAAATAACATATAAAATAAAAGGCCATGTAATCATCTATATTCCCCCCCTGACCCATGTCCCCAAAAGGGTCTATCAGCTACTTCTGAACCCTGTGTCAAATGATATTGTCAAATTATGTACAAACAAATTATATCATACATATAAATCAAATATATATTTAAATTGTAACATACTTGAGACTCATGATGTGTAGGATCTGTGGGTGTCTGCAGAGCACCAAACCATAACATACTATCACTCAGACCCTATAACACACATACACAAACACACAAGTTAGTTTGTATCATTAATATATATGTTTTTTCCTATATGTTTAAGTGTAAATTTTACCATATAATTGAAATAAATTTAAACATATAGACATATTTACCATAGCATCATGTAATGCTCTACTAATCTGATTGATATCTGAATCATGCAATGATAAAACATTATCAGTGTCCAAATTGATAGTGTCATCTAAAAGTATCTCTGTAAATAGATGAGGCTATCTAGCAGTGGAATCCTAAGTAGGGGGGTGTTGTAGGGTTATCAGTAGCTAGGGGTGGTGCTACAAGGTCCTGCATAGCTGGGGCTAGTGCTGTAGGGGCCTATGTAGTAGTAGGTGCAGTAGAAGGTGTAGAAATGTCCTCTTGCCTCTATGAACCCAATGATCCTACTATATGTGATAGAATATGATTGTTCTGAGTGCCAATGTCACAAAGTGGAATCCCTATGACTATAAATAATGCTCGATATGAATCCAAAAGATTAGATACTAAATAGGATCTCAAACGACATAATGTGTCCACATTTGAGATTGCAGAAACCTCTAGTGGAGAAGGTAATTCTACTACCCCATATGCATCATCAACACCTATGCTAGATGATGCAGCTATGGGAACGATACCTCGAGATTGTAACATATATCTACCACACTGATAAGAAGAAATCTCTTGCAACTATGTAGTGACAGTGGCAGTGCTCGAATAAATTCGTATCTTGATTGTGTCATTAGGAACACTCTGGCCTACAACAACCATCTTTGGACTTCTCGACATAACCAAAAGGTTTGGACCCACCATTTCCTATTTATTAATGAGTGCAAGAGTGTCCATAGGTCTGAATCTCTCTAAAATTATACCCAGACCCTACTCAACATGACCTGGATAATCTGTGTAATCAACATCATGCTATAAATGAAATTCTACAAATAATTGTTTGCAAAAATTTAGAGGGAACTCATCCTTCTGTGGCCATCTATGATGAGTAGCTAACTAGTGAGGATATATAAATGGTGTGATGATCTCATCAGTACACTTCATCAGAGAGTAGCCTCTAACTCTAGCTCTATCTCTATAAAATGGAAACATGGTCTTCACCATGGTAGTGGAAACCTCAATGTCAACCTATCTATACTTCACAGTGCCAGTGACACTACGAGATAGAGAAGAATAAAATGTCTCAATATTGATATCATCAAAAGGGTTATATGATTCAATGGTCTGAATCATACAAAAAAACTCCTCTCACATCTAGAATCTCTATAGCATAAGATAATCTAGCAAGTGTATCTGTAAATAACTACTCTCTATCCTCAGTGGAGGAAGTGGATCTCTGTGCTATGTTGGACTCAACACTTTCACCCCCTCTATGGACTCTAGCATCCCTTGAGGATGCAGGAGCATGATCCCTAGAACTAGATGCCATAATGTATATATGTATATAATGTATGAGGATATGCTCGTGTGAAGCTACAAGAGACAAAGTCTAATAAATATCTAGAGATCTACACACACACACACACACACACACACACACAAACATACAAGCATATAAATTAAAATAATTAAAAATTTAATTTAATTTAAAACACATGTATATAAATACAAAACATTAAATTTATTGTGCTATTCAATCACATACATATATTTTAAAACAAATTATCTTAGAGATGATATCTAATGTATTTTAACATGCTCATGCAAATGTGAAAAATAAATGTTCGTACATGTACATGTATATGCGATAATTTTTTTAAAAAGATTATTGATTAAATTATATCGAAGTGTACACATGTAACTTAAGTTTTTTACTAAATTAGATTTTGATTTAGCTATAGGGTTAAACAATTTTTCTAACTTTCATATAAATACATACAAGCATTTCTAAGTTTAATATAAATGTACAAGTTTTTCTAAGTTTCATATAAATGTACAAGTGTTGTATATTTTTTTGAAATTAATGATAGGTTTTAATTTCAAATTTGTAAATGACAAAGTTAATTTTGTTTATTTTTACCTAATGTTTGACTACATTTTACCTAATGTTTTTCTACATTTTTACTAACAAATCTAAAAAATAATTTAAATATATTACAAAATTAAAAAATCTAAATAATTCACTAGTAAAACACTTAAAAAACAAATAATTTGACTTCTATTAACATTTACTATCCAAAAAACACTTTAAAAATGCAAAAAAAAAAAATCACTAACCCCTTACAGCTGAAACACCTTAACTGCTCTCCAAAAATCTCAAAACTGCTACAATGCAAATGGTAGCTACAAAGTGATTGATGGCAGTTTTATAGAGCATGGGGGGTTATGGCCGAAACCCTTTTGGCTGAAAGGTTTTTGGTTGTAACTCCCCATGCCACATTGATGGGGAAATCTACCACATTTGTGTGACTAGAATGTTTTCGGCCAAAACTATTACGACTAGAACTATTTCGGCCATAAACCTTCCAGATATCAAAAATGGTGACACAGCTTTGTGCTTTCACCCCAAACCCTCCTATCATTGATATTATTCTTTATCCATCTCATCATTAGGATCATCATCATCATTGACATCATCACCACCACTATCGTGGTCATTTTTTTCATCATCATCCTCCTCCTCCTCCTCCTCGTCATCATCATCATCATCCTCCTCCTCCTCCTCGTCATCATCATCAGTATAATGATAAGTAGAAGCATCATCATCATGATCAATAGTAGCATCATTTTCATTAGGAGCATCATCAACTAACTCTTGATTACAATCCAGTTCTTCCTCTTCCTCGGTATCTTCTTCTTCCATCGCATTATACTTTATCCACCTTCCTCGTGGATCTTTTCTAACAACAAATGACCAACCTAGTTTATGTGGAACCTCTGAGTAAAATACCTTCTCACATTGGTTTCATAGGGATCATCCCCAAAAGGCTCAAACTACCTTCTATTAATCATTGGAAATCTATTCTCATGCTCAATAACAATTCTATTAGGATCATTTTGATTGAGTCATAGTCTATACCATTTAATGATGAAGACAACTAATTTGAAGGAATTAAAGTCACAATCAATTATATCAACCAAAATTTCATAGTATTGATTTTGAGATTCTCGAGGATGTTAGTCATTTCTAGATAAGATATTTGTCACCTAGAAGACTGCACTTATCCTAGAATCACAACTTCTCTTTGTGTCATAAAAAAATTTGATGTGAAATTTATAACCATTACATGACATAGCCTTCTGGTGTTTCCCCTACAATAATGTAAAACATGTATAAATTATTGCTTCATGAGTTCAAAAATATATGACTGATTAAGAAACTTATAAGTACCCAAAGATCTCTTAAACCATATGCTAAATCTATTTCATTTTGTGTAACATTTGGATCTCCATTAGAATGAGATTTTTTAACCAATGAAGACATAGATTCCTATTTTAATCTATGACCAGAATGTTGACATTGTTCAATCCATACCCTTGTCTAATCTTGATTATTTGCAATAAACAAATTTATTGCATCCCCTCTTTAGCTATTGCACAAAAGTAAATAGATGACTTACAATATACTTATTTTGAAGATTAAGAATTAATTAACTATTTCCTTTCACTTTCCTAAATCTATTGTTTCCCCACTGAGTACTCCCCTTCTAATTTTTTAATGGAGTCAAGATCCCAAATGCAATCTATATGGGTCTTTGATGAGAGATTAGAAAGATATTGAGTAATGTATGCCATAATTTGGTATACCATATATCCATCAATCATAAAACCCTTAGGTCGTGCTCTTTTTCAAACAAAACCATTCAAAAATTTCAAGTGTCTCTCAACCATCTACATTGACCTAGGCTATACTAGTCCATGCAATTCAATCTCCTCAACTTGGTGTATGAGGTAGTGTTCTTGTGCATTGAAAAAAGTTGAAGGTAAACACTTTTGCATTTCAAAAATTAGTAGAAGAATTCTTTTCTTCCAATATTTTATATCTTCTTTATGGATTTCTTTAGATGACAACCACCTATAAGGGATTTCGCTTCAATTCTTCATTAAAATACTTGATCACCTTAGTTCTTTACAACTCATTGATTTTGCTTCACCTTCACATACATGAATTCCTCCAACTCGCAACTCCCTCACAACATGATTTTTTCTTGAAACCCTACTTTTATAGCCATCTTAAGAAGTTTCTAGAATGAAATCAATGATCCTCATTCATCCTTTTTATCACTTAATCTTTCCATTTTTTGATTGGTTCTTTATACTACATAGAGATTAGTGATGCAAAATTACAAGCATAATTACCTGCTTGATCTTCACCTTGATTGTAGAAACATGTTTCATGCTTGATAAAATGGTTTATATAATATTTTGTGCCATTCCAAATCCATATACTCAAACTATATAACTTGGCACACATAACCTCTAATCCTTGGTTATGCTTGATTCTACCTGTTAATCCTTAGCATATTCTACACTTCACTTATATTATTTTCTCTCTAAAATGATAGGCATATGTAGCACTTAGCTTATATCATATGTTGCCTTCTAATAGCTCAATAACCACTATAAGCATGATGACAATATGTTGCTTGACATATATTGAACTTTTGCACTTCTTCTCTTTATAGCCCAACCTTCATTGTGGCTCAATCACAGTCTTGACTGACCAACTCTACCTTGTAAATGACTAAGTTTTTTTCACTAATAAACAATACCAAGATTGACTTTAGGGTCAACAATGTCAAAGTTAAATAACCACACACACTAAAAGCAGTGAACCAAATATCTTCTAAATATTTCATGCTATACTTTTCACAAACTAAAAATTATTAATAAAAACTTGCTTCAAAAATTGTATGAATTAGCAAAATGATATCTTTACTCTCAATTTCCTCATTCCATTTTGTTACTTCATGGTTCTCATTTCACACAATCTGGTATGCTAACATTAAATAACTAGGACACATAATAGCCTTGCTACATACTCCCCATAGAAGGCAAAGACTCAAGCTCGAATAGAGCTCTTGTTATGCAAAATTGTAGTTTGATTTCTTTATATGTGCCATTTCAACTTTGATCTCATAACTGCGGTTGAAACAATTATTTTTAAGTACATTTTGGATTGAAGGAAAGTGAAATTGATAATAACAACATGATAAGTAAATAAAAGAAAGATCTATTGCAACTTAAATTAATATAGAAAAATATTTGCTATAGTAGAGGATAGGGCAGAGAATAAGAATTCTTCATTTCTCAATAATCACTTGGGTCCAATGTCTATGCTTATATAGATTTTGGGGTAACTATGAAATAAATGAATGCTAAGATAATTCCTCCATGTGTGTGGTAGGAATGAAAGTCTATATTATTATTTGTGACAACACTCAACTTTTACTCAGCCGTTGGCTAGAGAATAGGAAATGTGAGTCATCTGCTTAACAAAACAATAGTTCAGTTGCAACAAATTAGTGACATGGATATTAGTTATTCCAACACCCTCCCTTAATTTCTACCACTAAAGGCTTTGTATGTGGGAGAAATTATAACAATGAAATAATTCAAATAGGATAGATCTCAACATTGAGCCTTGTTAGGTACTTTTTTACAACAAAAAAAATTTGATTCCCCTTCTTACTATCAATTTGTTCCTTGTGTGATTATGATGTGGGTTACTAGTAGAGTGAGTTCTAAGTTTTGAAGGCACTAGCTAATCTCTAGACAAAATGCACTGAAGACAAGATAAAGTCAAACATTTTTTTTGTTCAAATTCATGAAACAACAGTGATTTTTTCTCATAATTTTGGTTGTTTTCCATCATAAAATATGTACATCATGAAGATCAAATGGTTAAAATTTAAAAAAGAATCAGTGTGTTTTCAATTTTTTGAAATTTAGTCAACAGTACATTTTTTTTAATCAGTTCACCCATAAGCATTTGGGATTACCCAAGTAATATAATTGAATCTACATTAGGTTCTTCACCTATGGAAGTGGATTTGGCTTACCATGAACCTTTCAAAAAACTTTTATGTTTTTACCTAAACAAGTGGTTTTTGATTACCATGGTACAAACCTTTCGTGGACTTTTAGGTTTTTCACCTAAGCAAGTGACTTTGGCTTACCACAAACCCTTCAATAAACTTTTAGGTTTTTTCACCTAAACAAATGGTTTTGGCTTACCAAAAACACTTCAAGAACGTGAATAAAATATCATTTCAATTATGGAAAAAATATCTGAGCATTTATGAAATCTTACTTGTCATGGATATCCTACTAGACAATGATCCGATTTTCTCAAAACATTTGTAACCCTTCTTGAGAGTTCAGACTTTGATAGATTCTGATTATTTCTCACACTCAAACATTTTTGTTTAAACAAACCTTTGATCATATCTATGATCTTCTACCAACTTGTTCGATAGCTCCATCCAAAGTCCATTTTGAAGCACTTCTGTATAGAATTTCTTTGACACTCTCTATTCCAACAATTATTTTGACATTAATTCTTTAAACCAAAAAGACTACATGTTGTAGATCCAAACACTTGTCTTTCGTGTGTCCTTTCCTGTCACAAATTGAACACTGCACATATTTTTTGCATTGAACAAATTTATTTGAACTCATATAATCATTTCCTTTATTTTTCATATTTCCTAATCCTTCATAATTTGGTCTCATTATAGGCTCAATAGGCTCTATGATTCTTTGTTCATGTTTTTCCAATCCTTTACCTTTCTAACCCATTTTCTTCATGATATTCCAACCAACATTCTTGTCATCACAACTAATAGTATTTGATGTTGAATTTTCATATTCTTTATCACAAACAACTTCAATAGAATCACATGTTTCTAGTGGTGAATTCAAATCATCTATACTACATGAAACATCACATACTAATTTTATCTTCACACATGTATTTTTTTCAATGATGGATTGATTTAGTCCATCCTTTAACAAGTCATTTTCCTATTTTAGTCTCTTCATTTTCTCATTTAATTTCTCATTTGTTTTCTTAACATCATCAAACAACATTAATTTGTATTCTAGCTCTCCATTTGTTTCTATAAAAATATTGGTCTATTCTAAAAAATTGCACTTTTCTACTCTCATTTCATTTCTTAACTTTGTCACTTCTTCCAAAAAATTCTTTTGACACATTAAATTTGTATTTTCTTTCTTCACCTTTATTAATTCTTCTTGTAAAGACTCTATCCATAAAATTAAATTTGCATTTTCCTTTAACACTCTTTTACCTTGTTTACCCATCGCAATGGACAATTAAACTTAATTTACTACCCTTCAAGAGACTAAGCATATCTTGTTTACTATTTTACAATAGAGTATCTTTTTAATACCATAGAAAAATACATTCAAAGATTACTAAAATTTTCTTCTATCAAAAATTATCAATCTCTTTACCATGATGAGCTTCTTTCACTTTTTTCATAGATTTTTTATTGATGTCTTCAAACCCTCTCTTTAGAGTAAAACACAACACCATCTTTGTCAAATCTTGCTCTCATATTCTCTTGCCAAATATTAATGAGTATCTGTATGACATAAACATGAACACAAATCCAATTCACAATAGAAACTCTAGAGGCAATCCCTAATATTATAAAGAAAATGGAGAATTTCAAGAAATTGGCAACTTTCATCCATTTTACAACAATAGACTTTGTTTTAGCGGTTGGAAACAAACAATCATTAGCTCCATCAAAGAGAAAGAAATATACAAACAATTTATTTCACTCACTCTAGCATATCCAATCCTGTAGAAAACAACATCAAGTAGCTTGAAAAATAAAATAATCAATTCCACCACTCATCTTGGCTTTTCAAACTCCCAAAGGTTCCTTTGATGTTGCTCAATCATATTATAGGCTGTAGAAAAACAAATTTACACAAAAGTCTTCCACAACCCAAGAAATGATAACACTCTGATACCATGAAGGAGAATGAAATTGATAATAGCAACACCATAAGTAAATAAAAGAAAGATCTGCTACAATATAAGTTAATATAGAAAAATATATGCTACAACAAAGGATAGGGTAGAGAATAAGAATTCTTGATTTCTCAATAACCACTTGGGTACAATGTCTATGCTTATATATATTTGGAGGTAACTATGAAATAAATAAATGCCAAGATAATTTCTCCAAGTGTAGGGTAGGAGAGCAAGTCTATATTATTATTTATGACAACACTCAACTTTTACTCAACTACTAGCTAGAGAATAGGAAATGTGAGTCAACTACTTAACAAAATAATTGTTCAATTGCAACAAATTAGTGACATGGATATTAGTTACTCCAACATGGATGCTTAGGTATCATAAATGATTAAAAATTTGACATATTTTTTTACTTCACTCTTTTGCCAAATGTAGTGTTGGAGACCTACAAAGGAAATACAATATGATCATTTAAAATAAATAAATTAATATCTAGTGACCCGACTATTAATTACATGCCTCCAAGCACAAAACTCTAGTTTTAAAAAATATTAATTTTGTGATATTGCTATTAGGATTTAACTGTGAGATTTTGAGTCAAACTCATTGACCCATGTTTCATGAGTAGTGATTCAACATGGATCCATCTCTCATGAGAATAAATATTAGTTTTTCTTATCGAAGGCCAAGGAAGTTCACTTTTAGTAGAATCCTATAATGAATCTTCCCCATGTATTGTTTTTACTTGCACCTCACAATAGTTCTTTTCTGAGGCAACCATTTGTGGTTTCTAAGGAGGATGCACCCATGTCAAATCTGAGAAGCAAAGGTAGTAGATGCTTTTTGTTGAGGCATGAAATTGGATTTGAATAAATCAATTCAATCTAGAAAATGCTTTAAAAAAAAGGTGCATGGAGCACAGAAAGTGAATTGGTTGGCCAAAGAGTCAAGAAAATGAATATTTTTTCAATTTATGTGACTTTCCTTGCCTAGTCTTCTAATAAAAAATATAGCTTTGATAGGGTGATCTTTGGAATTCATAAATTTCAGGAGCAAAGCCAATTCCTTGATGCTTAGTGTTGAGGCCTCGTACATTACTTGAGAGATATCTTTTTCAATCCCTAAAAAGTGGCAAGGCAATGGTGTGGACCCTTGTTCAACCCCCAAATTCTCAAGCTCATGAAGCTATGTAGATGTTTCTTCTTAAACAAGGTCAAACTCCTCTCTCAGAAAATTTGCCCCTGTCAGCAACATTTTAGACGATACTCACTAATCTTTAGACAAAATGTACTGAAGACAAAAAAGGTTAAACTTTTCTTTTTCAGATTCATGAAAACATAGTGATTTTTCTCAAATTTCTTGTTGTTTTAGACTACAAACTATGTAGATCATGAAGATCAAATGCTGAAATTTTTAGAAAAATCCATGATATTTTCAATTTTTTGAAATTTGGTCAACTGTATAATGTAGGGAGGATAGCTGCATCCATTTCAATGACTTTCAAACTAAAGATTTGATTGTTTATTTTTAACTTAAATATTAATAAATATAGTATAAAGTATTCCTATCTATATATTGATATGGAAGATGATGTATGTAAGGTTGAGAGGAAAAATTGGTCACCTAATTAAATATAAAAGCTTAAATTTAGATGCTATGAAAACATATATCATAAATTGTGGAAATTTCGCATACATACATACATACATGCAAACATACATACACACATACATACATACATACATACATACATACATACATACATAGATATATATATATATATATATATATATATATATATATCAAATTCTAGCAAGTTGCACATTTTTGTTCGTGGATTAGTCGAGAGGTGCTCAATAATAAAATTATTTAAAAAAATATAATCTTATCTCAAAAAATTAAATTATTAATAATTTTTAATTTAAATAACATATATTTACTAAAATATTTTAAATAGATTACTATATATTATTTATTTTAATTTAATTTATCAAATATGAAAAATCATTTTAAAAAACTCCATCGGAAAATCTATTATGAAAAAATAATAAGAGAAATACCAAAAAATAATATGAAAAAATAACGTCACTAACAAATAATCTACTGACTAAATAAATCATAGAAACTTGAAAATAATATTTAAAGATAAAACTAAACTAATATAGAAATAAATAAAAATAATTTAAAAACTAAAACTTAAATCGATTTAAAAAATTAAAAGTTAAATAAATAGAGATTACAAAGATCACAAGTAATTATTTTTTAAATAAATAAGAAAAGAAAAACAATAGTTAAAAGTGGAGATTTAAAATATAATCTTATGTAAACAAATTAGGTTATTAATATTTTTTAATTTAAATAACATAATATTTACTAAAATATTTTAAATAGATTAATAAATATTATTATTTTAAATTCAATTTATCATATATAAAAATAAACCATTTAAATAAACCCCATCAAAAAATCTATTATGAAAAATTAATAAGTGAAATACATCTTTAAAAAAAAATAGTAATGTCTCTAACAAATATTCTATTGACTAAATAAATTAATGAAACAAAAAAATAATATTTAATGAAAAATTAAACTAAAATTAAAAATAAATTAAAAACTAAAATCTAATTCAAATTCAAAACCAAAAGAATATTGTTTGGATGGAGGGCAGTTTAGGTTGGATAGCATGGGTGGATGCTCATGAGGACCTATTTTATTAGTTCTTCTTTCCTACTTTCTAGTGTTTATGTTTGTTACTATACTCTTTCATACTCTCATGATAAGGCTTTGCCTCTAAGTCTTTTGTTCTACTCGGTGCACTGTTATTTTGATCTCCTTATATATAATACAAAAAAATCTAAATCAATTCAAAAAATGAAAAGTTAAATAAATAGAGATCACAACATGAGCTAATGTAGAGATCGCAATTTTTTTTTTTTTTATTCAAATAAATAGAAAAAGAAAAATAATAGTTAAAAGTGGAGATAACAACTAATAAATATCAAAACAAGAGTTCAAAGTGGATTGAGATAAAATTTGGCTGGTAAATAATTAACGGGAAGTATTTATAGTTTTTCAGCCAACTCATAACTTTTCCATCAAAAATTCAATTTTACGAAACAAATTTCCCACAAATAGCCTATTGGCTAAATTAGTGACCATTTGTAAATTACTCTAAATATAATTGTAATATTGTTCATGAATGTTGAATCATTAATCTTCATACAAGATATGTTCCATTTTACTAAATATATATAAATATTACATATATGCCTATTTTGTTTACTTACAAAATAAGTCAATATACATGCAAACAAACGTAATTATAACAATTATTACCTATGCATTATAGCTCGCTAATATATTTATTAATAGATTGTAATTTATAAGTATTTATAATGATTTATTAGATAGATAAAAGATATATTTCATATAGAGAATAACCTTAGTGAGTTTCAAGATACAAAAATTATCTTCATAAGCAGAATTTTTAAAATTTGAGATTGACAAACTAATTGATATTTTGTAGATTTTATATGGAGATACAAAGTTTTTGATTAAGAAAGATAAATTCTTTGTGATAACCTTTTATCTCAGTTTTGAGCACCCAAAACAAATATTTTCTATGTGCAAGCCTTTATCTCTTTACACATTTGTAAATATAATAACAAGCAAAGAAATTGAATCAAAGAAGATGAAACATGTGCTATAACATAGATTTATTGTGGTTTGACAAAACTTGCCTACGTCCACACTCCAATAGGGAATTACTTGTATTAATCAACTGATATATTACATGAGCTGCACACAATCGGGTAAAAGCATAGATTTGTGTCACCGTTTGTGATACAAAAACCTATTTTTGTCAAATCTCATTTCTATATCAAAACTCAATTTTTTTCAAAAACTAAAAATACCCTTTTATAGATCTCAGATTCAATATCATCATTATATAAATTTTTGAGTGTTTTGATTAGTTATAATATGTTATAATCTCAAAATATTATATGCTGATATTTCAACATTTCAGAAGATGCTCCCTCAAAAAAGGGGAAAAAAATAGTAAATCATATCAAAAAAATTAAGAAATTATATTTATCACTAGAGGAGAGAATCCTCTTCATGAATATGTAATTTTTTTTCAAGAAGGTATAGATTTGATAGGGAAGTTTTGACAGGAGGAAAAAACTGTTGGATTCTTAATAGGTCAAACTTGAGTACTTATAACAAAGAAAATATACATAAAAAATAATTTTTTTTTTTTTTTTTTTCACTAGCTATACATGTCATCTATAAAATATTTTCAAATCAAAACAAAAAAAGATGATTTGCACATACTTGTTTGATGGGAACTACATCCTATATTTTTTACAGTTAAAAAAGGGACTTCAAAATAAAATAAAATTATATGCCTATAAATTCATTTTATAGTTTTCAAATTAATTTATGCCTATAAACTCATTTTATTTTATTTTCAAGTCATATAATTTTCAAATGAATTTATGAATTGTTTTGATTTGTATGTAAAATTATAGGCATAAATTTACAAAAGGTGACACAGGTTTGTGCTTTTACCCAACCATTATATAGAACTCTATGAATACGAAGAGTCAAGAGGGAGAAAGAAAATACATATGACTATAGGACTTCAAATCTCAACAATCTCCCCTATGAAGTCCAATTAGTATAGCTATGCAGCGTGACATCCCCTGCATCCCATTTTATTTTAGAGAAGAATGAATCCTTGAGATGATCTCAAGGCTGCCAGACTTTTCTCCAACACACTATGAATGAGTCTTCTCCACATTAGATTAGAGTTATAAATATCTCTGCGTGGTCCATACATTTGCAAATTCTTTGCAAGATTCTCATTTCTAGTACATCATTTGACCAAAGACCTATGTGCATAAGAGAATCTTGTTTACTCCTAGTCACACCCGTGGATGTCAAGTCATCATCAAACTAGATGAATTCATCATCTAGAGTTTGTATTTGTGCAGCTATCATGATTTTGTTGATAGATTCCATATTTGGTAGGGATAATCATGGCCCATCATTTGCCACATAATGTCGAACATCTTGCATACCACTTGTATGCACATTCAGGGATTTCTCTTCCCCTTCCTTTGTAATTTCACCTTCTTCCAAAGGGAACTCTTTGTTTCCACTTTCACCTTCTTCTACAACAAATCTCTCCCATTCCCCTTTATTTTCTTTCATAATAGACTTCTTGTCTACCCTTTCATCTTCTTCTATTGGAAACTTCCCATGCTCTTCAAAGTATTCTAGTTGTAGCATCCTATGAACTCTAGATGCAAAGTTATTTGTGTCATCAAGGTTGGAACCAGAAGTAAGAGAATTTATTTTATAATATGTCTACACTAAACATTTTACAGACTCATCGATCTTATCTTCTCTTGTCCACTTCCACAATTATTCCATGACATTTTCTTATGTGCACCCGTGTGCCCAAGAATTATGTTAAGCTAAGGTTTAGGAGATTTTAAATCTTTTGGTTCATCTTCAGGCTTGTTTTCCCAGCCATCCCACTAGTGTACATGGAGGATTATTCTGCTCTTAGCAGGCACAACCTCATTTTCTATCGAGCCCAAATTTTCAAGAAATTCATTGATGATAAAATCAACTTCACCTTCTTCCATCTCTACTCTAACCTCACCTCAGCTCTGACACCAATTATAAATATAATAACAAGCAAAGAAATTGAACCAAAGAAGATGAAACACACAATAACATAGATGTATCGTGGTTTGGAAAAACTTGCCTACGTCTACACTCTAGCAAGGAATTATTTGTAAATAATTAACTGATATATTACATGAGCTACACACAATCATTATATTGAACTCTATGAATATGAAGAGTCAAGAGGGAGAACGAAAAGACATATGACTATAGGACTTCATATCTCAACACATTTAGACAAAAAAATAACTTGTGAGGGGATGTAAGAGTTTATCTCTTTATATAATTTCTAATTAAGAATTCTATTTATTTTAAACACTCATATCAAATTGATCAAAAAATTCAAAGCTTAATTGGTGTAAAATTCAAAACATTTAGGTAAAAAATAATAGTGCCAATGAACAATACTTAGAACATGATTGTTCTTGTTGAATTGCTTTTAGAATTTTTTATGTTTCTTGAATTTTTCTAAATAAAATTTGAACATATTTTGATAGAGGAAAAATCAGTTTACCACTACATTCTTTGCAAGTCTTGTAAGCCTCTTATCAACTATGTGGTTTCCCAAAATGAAAACTAGCGTGCAAAATTTCATAATGTAAAATGGTAAATTTGAACATTTAATTTTCCATCTACAATTATTTTTGTTCATCATGAATGATAAAATAATTTATAAACACTAATATCTAAAATATTAAAATTGGCTATTTGATTTTTCATTTCTATTTTTTTTTTTTTCGCAAAAATGATGAACTTGTTTATAAACAAAAATATATTTTAAATTGATTTGAAACAATAGTTATTATATTTATCTTATAAAACAAAAACTATTCTAACCTCACAAAATAACAATATTTAATAGATATGAGAAATTTTTGTGGGATTAAAATGTAGTTTACATATTATTTTTTTGATTAATAATATTTTAATTAAGAAGTAATAATATTTAATAAAAATAATAGATATTTTTCAAGAGCCTCTTATGATGTAAGATTGCATCGTAAATAATACAACCTCTATTGGTAGACCAAATATAAACATATATTAAACATTTAAAATTTATTAACTTTTTAAAAACAAATATTTCAATTTTAAATTTAATAAAAATAACTAAATAATAATTAAAAAAATAAAACCTGAAGATTTCAAACTTAAAAGGTTTTCGAAGAAAGTCACATGATAAGAAAGTCCATTGGGATTTGGTCTTCCCTATTTAGACTCCTTTTGCACAGTGGGGTTTTATCTTCTAAGCTTCTGTATTTGAGTTTCATTACATTCTCCTTCCTTTGAATTGGAACTTTAACATGGACGTCAAATTCAAACCTTACTTTACAACAAGCATGAAATTTTTTTTCATTGGTATGAGATATTACATGTTTGTGAGTTGTAGGGGAAAAGATGTGAGAAAATCATTGGTTGATCCATCTCTTCCAAGCTCTCTTTGCAGTTGGATTGAATGTGTTTCTTGATAGCCACAAGTTACAAAAGGGTGAAATCATTGATTTAAGCCTAGAAAATACAATTAAGAGCAGCACAATATGCATCTTCATATTTTCTAAGGGATATGCAAGCTCGACATGGTGTCTCAAGGAGGTTTCCTTAATGTCCACCTCTTCTGGGCTGATTATTCCTCTCTTTGATGAAATTCTTTGAACCCATGTTAGATATCCTCTAGGATAATCCCACCCTTATGAGAAATCATTTGAAAAATATTATAGCCATATTCTAGATCAATATTTAAGAGAAGTGATCGATGGGTGGAAGTATGCCCTTGAGCAGATTTGCTCTCACTTAGGCTAGTTGCTCGATATGGCTCAAGGTAAGTAATTTGACTAATTTTCTCCTTATTTTCAATCATGTCTAATAATAGCTCAAAATCAAGTCCACCTTGCCTAGACTAATTTCTAAATATAAGTATTGAAGTACTTTCTTTGTCCAAAGAGCCATCTTTTAGTTTCACATGACAAATAGAATTTCTTTACACCTTGTCTAGAAACCTCTACTCATTTTATAAATCCTTACATGTTACATCTCAATTTTTGACCCAATTTAAAATGTTCATATAGCTATTGAGGTTCACATGAAGTCAGTTAACAATTATGTTGGCCCTAAAAATTGCATTCCCATTTTGAGCATCTATTTCAAATTTTGAATCACTTTGAGCCCCCTATGAATGCTCTTTGTGCATGTGTACTTAGTTGTCCATTTGAGGCCTATAAGGTGTTTAATGCTTCTAACAGAATTCATTCAGTGTGTCCAATTGTTTCATGAAGTTAAATTGACATTCTGAGTCATTTCGTGAAGTCCCATTTTGAGTAATTGTCAAATCTGCATTTTCACCAAGTGTTAAATAGTGATAGGAGGGCATGTTTGCATGTGAATATCTCACACCTAGAAATTTTTCATGACTCACCGCTCTGGGAGTGTCTAGTATCCATACCTGAGAGCCTATGTTTCAAATTTTGAGTCATTTTGAAACTGCTGACTAGGTTTTGAATTCCTTAAATTTGGTCATTTACTAATGTCATGCTGATATGAATAGTTCTAAATTCTGGGAGGCCCTATTTGACGAGTTATAACCTTTGACCAATTGACCCAAATGATGAATTTCCTTTCGCATTGCATTTTAGAGGTTAGAGACATGTTATGTTTCAAGTTTGAGCTTATGATGAATTTGTTTGATCAGTTTTTAAAAGTGATTCCAAATCCAATTTCTATCTTTTTACTGGTGTCAAAAGGAGCAGATTTGTCGAAACCCCTATTCATGATGTTATATCTCAAAATCTGTGATAGGTGAAGTTGAATGGATTGTACCACTGTGTTCTACTCCAAAAATACTTCAAGTGTGCCAATTTTCAAATCATGACAAATTTGTTTGCACACTTTTCCAGGTCCATTTCATTTGTAAAAATTATTTTTTTGTCAGTGTTTCCAGTCTACTAATTCTAAGTAGCCTACTTTGATCACTTGCCATTTGAATCTTGTTATTCGTCGTGAGCCCAAATCATAGACTTATACTCTCCTCATGATAGGGAATCAATGCCCCATTTTTCGTCTTCCCAAGTGTCCATTTCCCTAGTTTTCAAAGCCAAATTCGAAAGAAATTTATTATTTTCTAACATGTTTGCTTGTAGGCACTTTCGAGAGGTCAACTTTGATGGTCAATATCTTTTGACCTTGAATTCGTCATGAGATGAGATTTGACAAGGTGTAAGAGTGCAGAGCAAAGAATCAATGTGCCAATTTTTAGAGCCTAGTCAGGTGTTTGGGTCAATTTTTAAGGCTAGTCAAAGGACCTACTGACACAAAAATGACAATTTATAGATCAATTGTAAAAAGAGTTTCAACTGATTGATAGGTGGTTGAACTTAGTTCCAATCAATATGATGGGTTCAATAGGTTAGTTTGAGAAGTCAGACGTTCGAAAATGAATTTTTTTTAGCCAAACCCACTAGGGGTTTGACTAATTGCATTCAAAGGCTATAAGTCAAACAAAGCAATCAGAGAAGGCTTGATTGGGATCAGGCCTTGTGAGATTACAAATAGGAGAATAGATGACATAAAGTACAAGGTTGGTTATTTTTTAGGTGAAATGATTGATATTGAATGACTAATTTGTTGCCTGAGAACAAACAACAGATCTTTCTATTTTTTTATCTTTGTGGCTTAGATTGGGGAGATAAAAGAGAGAGGGGTTTGTATTGGGTTAGAATAGGTTTGATTTGAAAAGTTTCTTTTTGAATTTTTCTTGGATAATCCAACTTGGGGTTGATTGATTTAGAGCTTCAAATAGCTGAAAAGTTCTTAGAAAGCACAAAATAAGGGTTTCCCTCCTCTTCCTTTTTAGGAATTTGGGTGGCCAAGTTTTGAAGATGGATAAACTTGGAGATGAGATGAATAAGGTAGGAACCTTATCTAGGGAAAATTCAAGGGAGAATACAGTATTCTTGACTGAAAATTTAGTTGGGTTTGCTGACAATTGTGATCGATTATCAGGAAAGTTTGACACTGAGAATAAAGATTTTGAGGCCGCAGAGAAAATGATCCTCAAATGTGACATGGATTCTAAAAGTGCAAGTCAATCAATGCTCTTTGAATGGAAAAGTGATGAGGCTGAGAAGTATCTAAAGATGGTGGATGAAGTGCAAAAGCTTATGGACTCTACATCACTATCAGATACCAGTGTGAATAAAGCACAAAACTTGTTGCAAGTGGCAATGGATCAGTTGGAAGAATAATTTAGATAGATATTGGTTGTTCAAAGTGAGCCACTGAAGAGCTAGTTTCCAATCCATCCTCAATGGCATCCTACATGTCTATGGCCTCATATAGGTCTAGGACGGGTAGCGAAGGGTTTCTAGATAGAGAATCAAATAGTTCAAATGGAAATGTTGAGATGATTGGAAGAGAAGATTTTACTTTTGATTTCATAATTATGCTATTGGCGCTCAAAATTGAAGGCCCGATTTTGAGCACTATTGAGAAATCAAGCCTCTTAAACACTTTTTGATGAGGTTGTACCCGGCTATCAGTCTGAGAACTAAGAGGTGTTTAATGCTTCTAGCACCTTTCACTCAATGCGTTTGCACATTCCATGAAGTTAAATTATCATTTTGAGCCATCCTATGAAGTGTTGTTTTAAACAATTATTTATCTACAATTTTATCCTAGGTGTTAAACAATGACAAGAAGCTATGTTTGCAAGTGAATATCTCGCACCTAGAAACATTTTAAGACTTTTGTATTTGGGAGTGCCTGGTGTTCATACCTGAGAGCCTATGCTTCAGATTTTGAGTCATTTTGAGTTTGTATGACTAGGTTTTGAATCCCTCAAAGTTGGTCAGTTATCAATGCCATGCTGATATGAAATGTTCAAAATTCTGGGAAGCCCTGTTTGATGAGTTATAACTTTTGACCAGTTGACCAAAATGTAAAAATTCCTTTAGTGTTGTATTTTAGATGTTAGAGACTTGATATGTTTCAAGTTTCAGCTCATGACGAATCGGTTTGATCAGTTTTGAAACATGATTCCAAACGCAATTAATAACTTTTTACTAGTGTCAGCATTTGTAAATTTGTTGGAACCCCTATTCAAGATGTCATATCTTGAAATTCATGATAGATGAGTTTGAATGGATTGTACCACTACATTGTCCTCTAAAAATACTTTAAGTGTGCGACTTTGCAATTCATGATGAATCCATTTGCACATTTTCTATGTCAATTCCATTTGCAAAAAAATGACTTTTCTGCCATTGTTTCAATCTGCAAAATCTAAGTAGCCCACTTTGACCACTCGCCATTTGTGCCTAGTTATTTGTCATGAACCAAAATCACAGATCCATACTCTCCTCATGACAAAGAACCAATGCCCCAGTTTTCATCTCCCCAAGTGTCAGTTTACCCAATTTTTGAAGCCAAATCTGAACCCAAAAGAAACTACACTTTATAAATCAATTCTTGACTCTGAACTTTCTCAAGAGCACTTGCAAAGATTGAACTAATTTAAGATAGACTTATAATAGTCATAGAACACAATTTACATTCAATTCTCACAACATATTGGTACAAATGGATAAAACCTTATTGGGAGACATAAATCTTCAGCAAAGAAATGATCTGAGATATGAAGTGCATAGCCACTCTAGAGATTAATCCTGGTATCTCCAATCCTCCATTTTGGATGCTTCTTATAAATGTTTTGATCTAAAGCTTCTAAAACAAAAATTGTTTGAAACACAAACAAGTGTCCCAAGGTTAATCATGATCAGAACCTAATAAGGACCTATGACACATGCATACCCCTTTAGAGTTTGATGGAATCAGTCGGACCCCAAAGTGCGTCCAGCTAAAAACAATTTCATTTCCAGACAACTGAAACTTCAAACTGATCTATTAACGTTTTAATATTGATTGGAATTGATTTTGAGCACTAACTTGATCATTAAAACTCATTTGCCCACCTTTTGCAAACTGTGAATTTAATGCCAGAGAGTCCCTTGACTGCCTTTGAAAACTGACCCCAACAGATAAATAAGCTTTGAGAACTAACACACTGAATCTTTGTTCTACACTCTTGCATCCTGTCGAATCTCATCTCATGACGAATTCAAGGTCATAAGATATTCGCTATCAAATTTGACCTCTCAGAATTACCTGGAAGGAAACACATAATGGTAGTCATACAAAAGACTCCACACCATTTAAAAATGAAGCTCATGAAGTCAAAACCTGCCATTAAAAGGGAAAAACCAGTATTGGAGCTAGGGAGTTGTCCAAAGACAAGCCTCCACTTGGAAAAGCCGTGAGTAGTTTTGAAGAGGAACAAGTTGTTTTAAAACCATTTATCCCATATACATCGTGGGAAAAAATTTTAAGTCTTTAAATAGAAATCGTTGCGAACGCATAGTGCATTATGGAGAAGGGGCTATTGGAAGCCATGCGCTATGTTGTGGGACCCGATTGCTTGAAGTTAAGAATAGTAAAATTTTGAACACCCAAACACATGAAGTATGATGATATCAACAGGATTAATTCGCCAGAAAAGTCAAAAATTTGGCTAGTCGCCAGGATTAATGCGCCAGAAAACTCCAAAATTTGGTGAGGCTTAAATAAAGCATGTGGGTCCTGCCGAAGGATACGAAGCAATGAATTAGATCGTGCCAAGTGGCAGTGAGAAGGAGGTGATGTGGTGAGATTACAGATAGAGGAAGGAGATTGTGCTATGTGGCACATCAGGTGGTCCTCGCTATCTCACCAAGGAGAAGTTGCTCACATGATAACATGGTGACATAGCAAGGGTCGATGAGGTGATGACATGTGGCAATGGGTCCCGGTAGCATTGACATGGCAAATATGAGTTTCGATCAATAAAAGAGCACCATGTGGCGATGAGGTCGCAGTGACAAGGTATGGTGACATGTCAGTGACAGGGTATACTTTGTAAGTGATGATGTGGCGACTGAGTAGCCAATGTGAGATTGTCACGTGGTAGTTGGGCAAACATGGGTTGACCTGGAATGTATGGTGGGGCCAAAAAATTGAAGAGTATAGAAAATAATTTTAAATTATTTTTCTCAAAAGAATGATACGTGCATATGTTTAAATTGCAAAAAGACTTAAATCTAAAGTTTTAACTTTAGAAGGTTTTAAATTTTTTGAAAATTTAAACTATCCAAGTTACAAGCCAGAATTTCATATTAGGGGGATTGTTTTTCAAATTGATATTCTGGGGGTTTCTGGTAGGAAAATATAGCAATTTTATATATTGCCAGAACCATGAAGAGATGAATTTTCCAATTTTGAAGTTGGTTTTTGCACAGGTCCTCACCGGTTCACACTGTAGGCAAATTTGTAAAATCTAGGGCATTGGCGGCAGAACAAGCAAATTTGATCATTGAGCATTAGAGTTTGTTAAAGAGCATATTTGAAGATCTTTTTAAGTCTAAATGTGGTAAAGATAAGTGGGGAAAGATTATCTTGCATTTTTTGAGGCCATTTTCAACTCATTTGTTACTTTTACCCCGTGAATTCATTTTAACATCGGAATCAGTTACACTCTTTCATAATCAAAATTTTGAGATATTTCTGCCTTGTAGAGGCCAAATGATGGGATTTGGTTTTCAGTTACAGAGAGAAGGTAGAGAGCGGCTTTTTCTACTTCTTGGGAAGGAATTTTGAACTGATAGATGTCATGTTTTTATTAGATCCAAGAATTAACTCTTCTCTTATATCTTCTTTTCTTTTCCTCATTGTAAGGGTTCCAGTTTTTGTCACTGAGAAACCAGTTGGTTCCAGTTCTTTGAAAAAAATTTGCACATGACTATGAGACCATATTCTGGTTCCAATTTTGATGGATTCCAAATACCGAGACACCATATTTTTCAGCAGAATTCTCTTATGTGAATAGCAGTAGGAAGGAATATACAGACAGTTCAAATTTATTAGGTTGTTTCATGTTTTTCATTTCATGCATATGGTTGTATTGTTTCAAAGAAATTAATACAAAGATCATCAGGTTGAGTTTCATCTTGAATCTTGTCTCCTATCTCAGTGAGCTTCAATGTTTTATGATCTTTGAACAAAGAGCCTATTTCATAGTTGCAACCCCTTAAGGCTGTATGTTGTCTTATTGTTTCTTGTAACTCAAGGGGTTATGTAAATGTTTCAATGAATCAACAGGGTTGCAGGTTTATTGAGAAGGATATCATGTAAGAATGAGATTTGGATTGAGAATAGATGTTTATTTACAAGGTAAATAGATATATCATATGTCTGAATATGTAAATAAGTATTAGATATTCATATGTATGCATTTGATTCATGGATTTTCCCAATGGATAAGGCACAACTATGAGCTCACTTTGTTCTTTTTACTGCATATTAGGGGTTTTATTGAATTCAACATTATTAATCAAACATTCTTTCCCTTTAATGTTGAAGGACCTAAATATTTAACCCTCACTCAGCTTATGAGATTCATAGCTATGCATTTAGCTACTCTAGATCTATGTCATTTGATGAGTCATTAGGAGAAATAAGGGTAAAACCTTCTTAATAGATTCAAGGATATGTTTTTGCACAGGTATGGTATCATTTGAATCTGAGGTCTACTGACCTAAGTTTAGCAGAGCATGAAGTAGAAGAAGGATCAAGTCTTATAGTTGGCCTATTGTTAGACATGGCATGTTGAAAATGGGAGTTAGCTGCCCCTAGATATGTCAGTTTCCTAGTGGGATAATTGAAAACCTTCTAGCGTTTTCAAACACCAACATATGCAATGACCAAACAAAGAAGTTTTAAAAGGGTACCCATGATTTGGAGTAGGGGAGCTGTTAGAAGAGTTCACATGCATAGCAAGTAGACAGAAGATGCCATTTGGAAGCCAATTGGAAGTAGCAATCCATGTCTTGAGAAGCATCAGCAAGCAAGAAGGTACCATTTTAAGAATAGCAAGGCACAACATAAAAGAAGGTGGCAGTCAAAGAAGCCACACATTAGAGATGGGGGAAGACCCACATTTTTGCTTGCTGGGAAAGCATCAACACAAAAGAGGTTTAGGTACGCTGAAGGAATAGGATAAGAAGTAGGGGAGGTGCTCACAAACCCATAGTATGGCAAGAGAATCCACTAGCAAAGAGAGCTCATGTAGGGGAGCACAAAAAAATGAAATGAAACTTCACGCATTTAAAAAGATCCACGCCAAAGAAAGAAGATACCCAGCAAGAGAATTCAATGCATAAGGGAGCACATCACTGCAATAGAGGAGAACGTAAGAGGAAAGCCATGTAACAAGCAAAAAATAGAGCAACCCACGTTTTTTAGTAAAGGATGTTAAAAGGAAGAAATCGCCAATCATAAAAAAGGACCCCCACAAAGAACAAAAGCCACAGCTATAACAAGAGTGACTCACGCATAAATGGAGTCAATGCATGAAAAGAGGAAGATCATGCCTCTTAAAAGGAAAGCCAACATTGAAACAAGGTCTTCACACAAGCTAGGAGCAGGAGCCGTTGTTTGAGGGAAGAGCTCCAAAGTCACAATTCATGTCAAAGAAGCCTTCTTAAGGCATATAGAACCAAAGGAGGAATTCATAGGCACAGGAAGAGAAGGTAGTGAGCACATGTAGTGAAGAAGCCACCCATAGTGCAAGAAATAGTAGATCAAGCCAATGGAGAACACAGAATCAGAATGAAAAGAGTAGATCAAGAAAGACAACAAGAATATTATCCCACATGTAGTGGGTGAGTAGTAATTAAGAGGTTTAAATATAACAATACTCAACTTGTGTAATATCTAAAAGACATGTCGCTTTGGAAGCCGTGGGATCATGTGGTAGGGATCGTTAGTGCGCGAAATCAAACTTATTTTGACTCGTTCAAAACTCATGACTCAAGTGGATGAGTGAAAGTTGATTGCAAAGCTTCTACAGGGTTACCCTCAAGTGTAAGAGCAGAAATGGTAATATAAAGAGAGTTTTGATGTTATGCTCAAGTGAGTGAAGTCCAAACGTATGAACATAAAGCATATTTCAGTGGGTTTCGGTTACCCTCAAGTGTAAGAGTGGAAATGGAAATATAAAGAGAGTTTTGATGTTATGCTCAAGCAAGTGAAGTCCAAATGTATGAGCGTAAAGCATATTTCAGTGGGTTTTGGTGTTATGATAAATTGGATGTGGAATTAAAGAAGGGATTAATTAATATATTAATTAAAAATATTTCAAAAAGGGTCAAGGCAAATTAGGAGTTGACAAATGGCGAATTGGCACGAAAATATTGAATATAAAAAAGAAGATTCAAAGAAGGTTTCAACGCATGATTTGCAAGTTGAAAAGAATTAAATGAATTTAAAAATTTTTTTAGTTCAAACTATAAGAATTTTAAATTTTTTGATTTTTAATGCCTATTTATAGTTCAAGAGCCTATTTTTAAAGCTGCTACTAGGGGTTTTTTTTATCTGAAATAGGCACTATAATATACCGTCAAAATTGGGAAAAGCTGAATTTTCTGAATATGAGGTCAGATTTTGAATAGCAATTCACTGGTTTAGTCTATAAGTAATTTTGTGATTTTTGCAGCCTTCTCAATGGAATGGGCATAATTCATCATGCAATGTCAAAATTAGTTTGGAGGTAGATATAAAGGCTTTTTGAAGTCTGAATGTGAAGAAAATTGATTTCAAAGGGGTTTCTTGGCTTTTAGAAGTTCTTTTTTACCTGATTTTCACTTTTACCTTGAGTAAAGTTCAGGAATCAAAATTAGTTATTCTTCCTTTCAAATATTTGAGATATTTTGTGTTGTTGGGAGGCCAAATAATGAAGATTTGATTCACCAGTTGAGGGGAGAGATTAGGGAAATGTTTTAACTTGTTAGGAGAGGTTTTTCAAGTGGACAAATGTCATGTTTTGATCAGATCTAGGAATTAACTCTTCTCCTATATCTTCTTTTCTTTTCCTCATTGTAAGGTTGGTTCTAGTCTTTGGAGAAAAACCAGTCATTGCTGTGATACCATGTTTTGGATCCAGTTTTGATGTGTTCCCATATTATGATACCACATTTCTTTTAGCAAATTTCTCTTATATGTACATTAGTAGGAAGATAAATACAACTAGTTCTGATATGTTGGTATTTTCATATTTTTATTTCATGAATTTGATTGTATTGTTTCAAGGAAATGAATACAAAGCAACAAGAACTTCATTAGTTTCATTTTGATTCTTGTCTCTTGTCTCAATAGTCTTCAATGTTTTATGATCTTTGAACAAAGAGCCTAGGTCATAGTTGCAGTCCCTTAAGGTTGTATGTTGTTTCATTGTTGCTTATAACTCAAGGGGTTATGTAAATGCTTCAAAGAAATCAACAAGGTTGCAAGTTTATTGAGGGGTATATCATGTAAGAATGAGATTTAGGCTGAACATGGATGTCTATTTACAAGGTGAATGGATAGATCATATATCTGAATATATGAATAAGTATTAGGTATCCATATGTGTGTGATTGATTCATGAAATTTCCCAATAGATAAGGCACTGATTAGTTATAGGTTCATTTGTTCATGCTATTGCATATTAGGGGTTTTGTTGAATTCAACATTATTAATCAAAATCAATTTACTTTTTCATATGTTGAAGAGCTAAAAAGTCTAATCCTCACTCAACTTGTGAATATCATAGAATTGCAATTTGCTACTAGAGATTTATGTCATTTCATGAGTCATTAGGAGATATAAGGGGTTTTCATCTACAGTAAATAGGTTTAGATCTATGTTTAAATTGCACTGGTACCATACATCAGAGCTTCAAGGTTAACCCACCTAGGTCTTGCAGAGCCTAAAGTGAAGAAGGGTCAAGCCTTATAGTTGGCTCAAGATTGCAGTTAAGTATATCCATCATAGGAATTTTATAGCCTTAGATACATTTGTCTGGTTTCTTGGTCATTTTCAAAACTGTTAAATCAAGAGCCAACAAGTTAAATTTGTTAGAATCCTATGAAATGATAAGATGGTTAGTCATTATAATTTCATATGAAGATAACATACTAGTTGATTATTTATCATGAATTTATAGAATTGAAAAGGTGGTTAGTTGTTATGATTATCTATCATTAATAACTTCTTATGATAATATGATTTAACTATAGAGAATTTTCTTGTAGGGAGCATGTGCAAGGGGTGGAAGCATTGTTAGAGAATAATTGGGCACAAGAGCATCACCATCATTGGAAAAATGGGTATGAATCGTGAATCACCATGGTTGAGGACCTAGTGATTGCATACCAGGATATACACATTAGAAATGCATGAGCTATGATATAAATATTAAAAACATTAATAATCTTAACTTAATTAAAGTACATACCTTTATTGGATTATGGTTGACATTTCCATCACTTCATTATAATACATATTTATGTATGTGTACATAGATATAAAAATTAAATATGACACCATAGTATTATTTTTTATACAAGATTTTGTCTATTTAATACATACATTTACATGTGTGTACAAGAAGATAAAGTAATCTTCCAGATGAAACATGTATTTAGATATACATATTTAAAAGTTATGACCTTGGATAAACATTTAATATGGTGCCATCTTAATAAAATATATTTATGTGTAAGTAAATAAATATGCTTATAAATTATCCTTTTGATTTATAACCTTCAAGTTCTTTTCCATATTTATTTATTTCCTTATAAGAGGTTGAAATGTACACTTAGTTATGATATCAGTGATTCAAGAAGAGAAATATTTTAACTGCTCAAGAGTTACAGGTTCTTGGAAGCCTTCATTATTTTTGGATGCCTCTTTATTTATGGAAGTCAAGAGAAGCCAACGACATTATTATTTTGTTTCACACAATTTACCTTTGCTCACCTAGGGTATCCCTTATTCTATTATTGCTATGCTTATTCAGACAAGACGTAGTCTCCTTGAGTTTTGAAATTGGATTGCTCGCATCAAGTAGAACTGACTGCCTTGAGACAAGCCAAGCTCACAGTTTTTGTAGACCAGGTTATGTGGTCGGCCTTACCAATCTTAGATTGATTTATGTTTTTGCTTTTCAAATTTACAGTAGAATGGAATGTGTCCATGAAGTTCCATACATTACTTCTAATTTTGCAATATTGAATAGATATTCGATGAGTCTATTTTTCCCCATGTTAAGTCAAGATCAAGTGTAGTTAATAGGTTCATACATCTATGTTTTACTAATGAATTTAAGAATTAGATTTTATTTCCTTGCAAGCCCATTAAGATCATTCCTTAAGACATAAAGACTAAGACATGGCATACTAAATTTTGTAATATTCTTTACACCAAATGAGGTTCAACAAAAAGAGTTGGAATACTCTAAGATTTAAACACTTGGGACTCACCCAATTGTATGGGCAAGATAGAGGGTGTAGAGGTGAGAAAAAAATCTACAAGAACAAGAAATCAGAATTAGAAAAGATTCATCAAATTTAAGACATTTTGAATGAAATATTAAATGGCTCATGTGTATGTCCAATTCATTCCCTATTGTGAAGTCGAGTGGTGTGATTAAGTATTAGGATGCTTAGTGATTGATGAGGTGTTCCATGTCTAATCTAGGTAGGGAAGGCCTTTCTAGTTAGAGAAAGTGTGGGGATAATTTTAAGGTCTATGGTTGGGAGGTTAAACCCCTGACAATGTTTCCCCTCTCCACAAGATGTCAGGACGTGTATCAAACAAAGATAAGTTAAGCATTCAAACATTTATTGGTAACATGTAATTTACTTTTATGATGTTTATTCAAGTAAGAAGATATAATGGATTAATTTATATCATTGAATTCAATTATTTCCTTTAATGAAAGCAATCTTTCTCATCAATGTAATTGGTAAATAGTTATATCGGTTGATCTTCCAACTGAACATGGAATATATTTATTTGCTAGAGATAGGTTTATCTGATGGATTGTTATTTTATTTTTTCATTTATAAGAATATTGATTATATAATATCTTCTAATCTTATGTTATTGCACAACTAGCAATAGAAAGAAAAGAAAAGATACAATGGTATTGGATGCCCTAAATGATACAGTGGTATTTGATGCCCTAATGATGCAGTGGTAATTGATGCCATAAATAATATAGTTGTATCTAGTGCCCTAAATGATATAGTAGAATGATCCCATAATAGTGGGTGTCACTTTAGTGACACAAAGAAATTCATGAAATGTTTGAAAAAATGCAACTTCCATTTTCCATATGTTTGTACCAACACATGGTACTCTTATGTTTGCATGAACATAGTTATGTACATTAAGATACATTCACGTGAACATAAGAGGATTATGTGTTCTCGTGAACATATAAAATCGACAATTTTGGGTATAAAAGCCCATTTTCTATTTTCACTCCTCATTTTTACGGCGTGTAAATTTTTTTTTGAATGTTGGAGTGAACGCATCGAAGTAGTCATCAAGCTACATCACTTTACATCATTTTCCCCTAGATTCTTGTCTTTGTGCTATTTTGGGTTTGTTTATATATCATTATTTGAATTTTTTTAATATTTTTAATCTTTTCAAAGAATATTTTCATGTTAATTTAATATTTTTATTGCTTATTAATTTTAATTAATTATATGAATTTTCCATTTATAATTTTTTTTGTATTTGTTAATTATTTTTTGGTGTTATTAGAAAATATTAGAAAAACATTAGAAATTATTAAAAAAATGTTAGTCTAGAATATTAGAAAAATATTAATTTAACATTAGAATTTTTCTTTAGAAAAAATTTAGTGTTAAATTACATAAATATTAGAAAATACATTAGAAAATATTACAAAAATATTACAAAATATTTTAAAAATATTCTAGAATATTAAAAATACATTAGAAAATATGAAAAAAATGTCAATCTAAACTATTAGAAAAATATTACTATAACAAATCAAAATTTGAAAATATTAGTATTATTAGAAAAAGCATTAGAACACATTACAAAATATTTTTAAAAATAGGTTTAGAAAATTTGAAAATATTAAAAAATATTTTTAAAATATTATTATTAAATATTTTAAAATATTATAGAATATAAAAAAAATAGTTTAGAGTATTAGAAAACATTAGAAAATATTAGAAAAAAAATTACAAAATATTAGAAAAATATTTTAAAAAATATTGGTCTAGAAAATTAGAAAATATTAGAAAATATTTTTAAAACATTATTATAGAATATTAGAAAATATTAGAAAACTATTAAAATTATTTGAAAAAATAGTCTAGAATGTTAGAAAAACATTAGAAAATATTAAAAAAAGTTTTAATCTAGAATATTAGAAAAATATTTGTCTTATTAGAGAAAGCATTAGAAAATATTAGAAAAAATATCATAAAATATTAGAGGAAAAATTAGAAAATATTAAAAAAATATTGGTCTAGAAAATTAAACAATAGTAGAAAATATTTTTAAAACATTATTATAGAATATTAGAAAATATTAGGAAAAAAATATAAAATATTAAAAAAATGATTTAATCTAGAATAAATTAGAAAAATATTAGTATAACACTACGAAACAAATTTAGAAAAATATTTGTCTTATTAAAACTCTAATTCTAATTCTTAACCCTCACCCTAAGCCAAACCCTAACTCTAACTAACTTAAACTCAAACTCAAACCCTAATCTAACCCTAACTCAAACTCAGACCCTAACTATAAAGTTGTAATTACATAACATTAACCCTAATTTGCTAACCCAAACTTTAACTATATGTACCCCTATTGTTAACCTTAGAACTCTAATTCTAATTCTTAACCATAACCCTAAGCTAAACCCTAACTCTAACTAACTATAACTCAAACTCAAATCATAACTCAAAGCTTGATCTAATCCTAGAACTATAACCCTAATTCTAACCCTAGAATTGTAACCCTAATCTAACCCTAACCCTAACTCAAAACCTAATCTAATCCCAACTAAAAACTAAAACCCTAATCTAAACCTAACTCAAACTCTAACCCTAATCTAACCCTAAGCCAAACCCTAACTCTAACTAATATGAACCTAGAACTATAACCCTAATCTAACCCTAACTCAAACCCTAGTCTAATCCTAAGTCAAAATCTAATCCTAATCTAACCCTAATTCAAACTCAAACCCTAATCTAGCACTAACCTTAACTCAAACTATAATCTAACCCTAGAACTGTAAACCTAATCTAATCATAATCCTAGAACTCAAATCCTAAGCCTAACTCAAACCTTAATCTAACCCTAGAACCATAACCCTAATCTAACCCTAACTCAAACCCTAATCTAATCCCCACTAAAAATTCAAACCCTAATCTAATCCTAACTTAAAATCTAATGCTAATCTAACCCTAACTGAAACTCAAACCCTAATCTAACACTAGAACCTTAACCCTAATCTAACAGTAACTCTAGGACTCAAACCCTAATCTAACCCTAATGCTAACTCAAACCCTAATCTAACTCTAGAACTATAACCTTAGAACTCAAACCATAATCTAACCCTAACCGTAATCTAACCCTAACCCTAACTCAAACCCTAATATAATCCTAACTGAAAACTCAAACCCTAATCTAATCCTAACTAAAAACTCAAACCCTAATCTAACCCTAACTCAAACTCTAACCCTAATCTAACCCTACCTTCAAAACTCTAACCCTAATCTAACCCTAACCTCAAACTCAAACCCTAATCTAACCTTAACTCAAACTCTAACTCTAACCCTAATCTATCCTTAGAACTATAACTATAATCTAACCATAAACCTAGAATTCAAACCCTAATGTAACCCTAACCCTAACTCAAACACTAATCTAACCCTAACTCAAATTCAAACCCTAATTTCTAACCCCAACTCAAACTCTAACCCTAATCTAAACCTAATCTAATCCTGACTAAAAACTCAAACTCTAATCTAACCCTAACTCTAACTCTCATGTATGATATATTAATGTGTAGATTAGATGATGTATGATTACATATCTTTTAAATAAAAATTTGTGTACTAGACTACATGTATATATGTATATGTGCAATATATATTAGCTCCATCATTGTGGATATGCCTTCACACAATCATCTTGAGGGTGATGAGGCTCTTGTTGTAACTCCTCCTACTATGCCTCCTACTATAGCTTGTGGTGCAATTCATGGTTCTGCTCATGGTGGCACTCATGATGGGTCTTGCAGAGGGGTTTATGGTGGAGCTCATACTATGGCTCATGGTGGGGCTCATGGTGGGGCTCGTGTTGCACTCCTGGTGCAGCTCCTGCTATAGCTCCTGGTGTGACTCCTACTGCAGGTCTTTCTGTGGTTCCTAGTGTAGCTCCTACTAGAGGTCCTGGTGCAACTTCTACTAGAGGTTCTAGTGTGGCTCCTACTACATCACCTCCACACATTTATATTGATGCATTATTTTCATTTGCAGAGTAGGAGGTTAGTAGATTAGAGAAATCTATATTATCCTCTGATGATGGTTTATATAGAGACATATGTGTGACCATATATAGGAGTTTATAGGATCTCATTGCTAGATTTAGAGCACATCATTCATTTACCCCTAATGTATTAGCTACCATATCTAGGGATCTTAGAGCTGAGATTTTGGGAGATGCATCTTTTGATGATGTCAAGAGGGTAGCCCCAAAAGATGTCATCAAATAAGATTTGTTTCCATCATATGATGGTACCCAGAGTATGGTGAGAGGCTATAAAGTGACATGTTACAGAGTCCTATTGTCGCCACTATGATCTATACTTGTTTCTTAGCCATGCATGGTCGTTATCCTAATAACAATCAAATACCTCTTTATTTTGCACAATGGTTGTACATTGGGTTTCGCATGGGGCTCAACATCAACTACTTAGATATTCCAAATTATTATAGACAGGGGTGTGGTCGAATCAAAAATCATGGCTAGTGTCATAGTGCACAACGTTTTCCACCTCCAGATGTTAGATAGTTTGTTGGAAAAAAACTTCCTCTAGTGACTCCAACACTAGCTCCTATTGTCGATATAGTTGGCATTGCTTCCTAGAGGGGAGAAATTGATAGTATTGGACACATTGCATCTATGGCTGCTAGTATCACATTTAACTCTCTTGGTAACTATATTCACACTCGATGGAGTTGTCCAAGTTGACTATCTTTAGAGGCATCAAGTAGCACTTCAAGAACCTCCCCTGATAGGACATATAGAGCTGCTAAATGACTAGTACCAGGTGATGTTTGTGTTCTTTTTGGATAGCACATACATATGGATCTAGCGCTATATTTTTTGGAGGACCTATTGCAAGGTATCAATTATATTTCTAATACACAAGGGATACCAGTTTTCTCAGTGATGGACACCATTAGACTACATCAGAGCCCCATAGTTCCATAGGCATAGACCACACTAGTGATAGTTGCCATACAGCATAGCTCATAGCATTTACACTAGGCTCACAACACTCTATAGATGATGCAGGTATATGAGTTGGAGATGTCAGGATCACGACTGAGGGCCTTGATGATTTTGGTGAGAAATTACAAGGGCTATTTGAGATTGATACTAGTCAAAGCATGGGATTTTCATTGTACATGGACATGTTATTCTAACCTGGCACTGATTCTACACTATTACCCAGCCAATTACACATGCCACTTCACTCATCATTACTAGCAATTGGAGATTGTGGCATTGAGGGTGGTTCAGTAGGTGTTGGAGTTTTAGGAGATGATGCTAGTGTATTAGGATGGGATGTTGACACTAGAGGTGCATCGATAGATGATATGATGGAGTATGATGATCATCCTGCATCTCTAGAGACCTAGGTACATGTATATAATATTTTTAAATTTAAATATATGAAATTTTAAAATAGTTTAGATAGATATTTAAAAGTTATAATAAATCATGTAGGCATAGGTTTTTGAGCACATTATTACATCTAGTGTTGGCTTAGGACACGTACATCAGAGAGAGGATTCTACTGTGACACCCAGTAGTGCTCAAGTAAAAGTTTCAAATAGTTTGTAAAGTTATTTATGTTTCAAACTATATGCACTCGTATTCATGTACACATGTATATATATGTTTAGATAGTTCTAATGATATATATTTGTAGGGCTCGGTTGTTGCACCTCAGCCACAAGATGTACAAGAGACTCGATTAGAGGGTCATTCTGTTCGTATGCATCTTGAGTGGTCCCTCCAGTAGTAGTAGATTTATATATATTTTTGATGCATTTATATATTGGAGACTTTGTATAATCTAGAGACTTACATACATGTGTATTTCAACCTCAATGACATGTACATTTCACTATTTATTTGATTATTTAGTACTTCAGTAGTTGGATGACATGTATTTGAGTATTTATATTTTATGTATACATGTTTATTCAAGACTTACAGTTTGCATACATGCATTTTAGTATAGATATTAGATCTAGATATTCATTCTTGAGACGTATGTATGTGTATATTTTTGTATTTTAGTAGAACATTCTTCATGAATTAGATTATAGATTTTAAACTTTAGATTTGTTTGTGATCATTATAAAATAATCAAATTAACTTCTCTTTACCTACCTCAATAGTTAAATATGAAGAAGTTCCAAATTGATCTATGAACCTAATTTATAATTTAGAAAAATAATATTAATATAGATTGATTGAATTGAATTCATTACTTGTTTTTTTTAACATCAACCGATACCTAATTAATTTTGTATTGTTATCATCACTAGCTTATGTTCAAACTATGTGCACATTTTATCTAAGTGATTGAATTATTTTTCATGCCAATTATATTAATATAGGTGCTTAGACCTACAAAATTAACCTAAATGAATTAGATTATAGATTTAAAACATTATATTTGTTTGTAATCACTATAAAATAATCAATTAGGAGGACTAAAGATACATATTTGTTTTATGTGGATAAAAATATGCCAGTAAGTAAGCCAATACATTACTTTAAAAAACTTTTACAGAATATAATATTCTTAAAAACCTTCATCCGTGGTAATTAATATTATTAAAATGTATACATTTAAAGGTTATGAAATTTGATATATCAAGTTAAACAACTTTAAATTAATTCAAATTATTATAAAATAAATACTATGAAGAACTAATATCTATTTAAGATAATATTATTATATTAATATAGCATTCATCCCTTCTAATTGTTAAATGAATTAGTCTAGGACTAAAGATACATATTTGTTTTATGTGGATTAAAATTTGCTACTAGGTAAGCCAATACATTATTTTTAAAAAACTTTTACAAAATATAATATTCTTAAAAACCTTCATACATGGTAATTAATATTATTTAAATGTATACATTTAAAGGTCATGAAATTTGATATATCAAGGCAAACAACTTTAAATTAATTCAAATTATTATAAAATAACTCTTAAGAAGAACTACTATCTATTGAAGATAATATTATTAAATTAATATAACAATCAACCCTTCTAATAGTCTACATTTAAAGGTCTTAAAATTTGATTTAAATTAAATTAGACCATCTCAAAGGCCAGTTCAACCATGATGTACACTTATAACATGTAATATCTTCTCATGATCTTCATTGTCTAGTCTCCACTCGTGACTACACTCTTAAATTTGACTAGATGTAGACAAAGTCTAGTAGCAACAACTAGGTGGTTGTATTGTAAAACCTTATTGTCAAGTTGATAATCAACAAAGTGTATTCCATGTTGGACTATTTTGTCTTGCTTGAAATATGTTCCCTGTATCACAACAAAACCTACACCACAAATTTAAATATTTTAAAATTTGATAGATATAAAGTTACCTAGATATTTATAAATTCATAAATGTACATGCACATGTATGCATAATACCTATGGGGAACAACATTTCATCACTTTCATCAGGATCATATAACTTTGTCCTCTCTGTAGTACATCACAATAAATAATAACTGACATCTTCATGATTTTTAGGCTCAACAATCACTGCAAAGATATCTCCTATAGAACAAGTATACATACATGTACAATATATAAGATAGTTCATTGATAATTAAATAACAAGTTGAGATTTATTTTTATGATACTTACCCACTTTTACCAATCCAAAGATATGATTATAATCATCATAAATCAATGGAATATCATCAAAATTTTCATCATCTTTATCAAATGTATCGGTAACATCAAGTGGTACTAAAGTCCATGCACCTGTATATCCATGTGTTTGATTGATGAATTCTTGATAGTCTTCATTAATGCAACTATCACAAAAACATGAGTATTCTCTTGTCTTCAATGTCTAGCTGTGATTATCTGTACTCATGATCGAATATAAGGAACATTTATTTTCTATCCTCTTGTAACCATGCATATTTTTTCTAATAACACCTAAAATTTCATTACATTGCAAATATGGACAACTTAAATTTAAACTTCAACAAATAAAGATAAAACTTAAAAATAACATTTTAAAACTTAATTGGATAAAATTTAAACAAATGTACACATCAATACTTGTTATCTCCCAAAATACTCTATATGGTACTTGTCGACTCATTCTTGATGATGTCCCAACCTCATCTAATGTAAAATGTGTCTTACACCATTCAAGAACATCATGTGCATCATTTATACGAACTCCCTGATAATTCATTTGATATTTTCATAGAGCACATTTGATGTGAGCTCTAGCACCATCACGTTCACCTTTTCCATTCCCACTGTCGAAGAAATTCCATATGTGTTTTATATTATCTTTATAATGATATCCACATAATGCATAAAATGGCTAGATGATTTGAACTATGTGACACATCCTTCGGACCAAAAATAATGTTTATCAGCATTTATGTCTCTATCTTTCAAATAAGAAAAGAACATATTGAAGCAATGTTCTACATAGTGAATGTCACGTTTTTTATTATCACTTATATAGAAGTGATATTCCTTTTTAATGACTCGTGCTTCAAGTGTACTCTGAACACCATCCAAATCTAACTGTGGATGTCTATAACAAACATGTATCATAATAGTGACCTGCTTAGAAAAGAAATAATTTGATTGAATTACTTTCTGATGAACAAAGGAATAGTTCTCTACAAAATCAATGACTGATATAACCGTTCATAATAGGAAAGTGTCTCTCAAAAATTGAAAAAATTGTGCTTGCCTCTTTGTAAAAAATGAGTGATGAATATAAGGTTAAATCAATTTCTTAAATGTGTCCATAAATGTTATAATAGATAACTCCTCTTCAATGTATTCCAACCTTTTTTTCTCTTTCCCCAACTTTGTTTCATTCTTCACATACTTGTAACTTTTGTAATTCAACTTTTTTGTTACATCAATATTTTTTTATTTTCAAAGGGAATAGAGTCAATTCACCACGTGTTTCACATAGTCCTTTGATAAAATTTATTTGACCAGTTAGATCATGTATTTTATCACATAGAATGGATGGTATAAACTCACTTCTCCTACTAGGAAGAGCAACATGAAAATCAAATGTGTCTTCTACAAAATTTTGAAATACCTGATAGTGGAGATCAAACTCAATATGATGACAACAACAACATGTTTCAAATACTTTGTTTGACCTCAAAAAGTATGGCTTCAATTTTTCAAACAACATTTGCCCAATTTTTACATTAAGATGTTTACTACAAAATGACACATATAACTCATGTTGTGTTGTGTCTAGCCAATGTTTTGTATGATGTTCATATTGACGAGATGCAATCTTATGCCTTATAAGATCTCTACTATTTGATGAAGGATGAGTGTTATCAATTCAAAATGATATCACTAAATTTTTTAATTCCTCATCAATCCTATTAGAATGAGGTGCTCTAAAAATGATTGGCCAATTTCCTTCCATAGTACTGTCATCTAGAATCAATATTTTCTTAACATATTCTCTCATTATTTTCCTTATAAAACTCATTTAAGACAAAATTTAAGATATTTGTCTATTTTGGGTCACATTCTTATTTACAACAGACATCAAAATCACTTTTCTTGCCATGGACTTATCTTTAGTTTGAGACTACTTTCCTATGTTTCTCAAACCTTGTTTAACATTTTCAATCACATCAGTTTGCATGTTAGATAGGGATAACTTTAAAAAACCCCTCTTTGGAAAAATGTATAACATCATGGTGAATCCAACATTATTTTAGGGGCAAAAATTTCATTTGAATTGGTGAATGTTTTTTTCAAAATTGAAAAAAAAATAAATTTATTGGCAATTTTTTTCCCGTTGTATGATAATTTTGTAAAACAGTGACAAATCTTTAATTATTTTAGAAAATTACAACCAAAAGTAAAAACCTATAGAAGCCATATATTTGTATCATCCAAGATACAATAACCTTATTTAATGACCATTAGACGATCCTAAATCAATGGTCTAAATCACATTTCAGGCTAAAAATTTAAAGTACAACAAGTTTTAGAGAAAGTTTCTAAAATAACAACACTTGTCCAGAATATAATCTATTTCAGGCCAAAGATTAGAAGGATAAAAATTTCCTAAGAAAGTCTCTAGAATAGAGACACAATAGAGACATTTGTCAAATATATGTACTTTACCTATAACCTGACATAAAGTTTTACCATAGATTGGCAAATGTGACCAATTAAGACATGCCTAAAAAATTGTGGGTGAAAAAATTTAATTTAGCATGTGGAAGGATTAGATTCCATTGGCAAAGTCATCGTCAAAATAAAAATCATTATGTATCATTATTGGTGATTGGTCTAAGCATGTGACCTAGTTTTCATAAATTGCAGGCGATGTCACCAGCTAAAAAGTGCCAAAAAGTTTGTGAAATTTAGGGTCCATAATGAGTGAGATTATCCATTTGGTGAATAATCACCACTAAAGTTAACCCTAATGTTATAAAATCTTCTCTTTTTTGATGTTATGTCTACACCTAACAATTTCAATGCCTCTTGCAACTTCTTTTGTGTAAATAAAAGTTAAAGCAACTAAGCTTGTTCAAGTGTTTCAATGTTATCAAATTTAGTCATTATTTCTCTTATCTTTTTATTCATTGACCTTTTCTTATATAGACTTAAGGGTTGAACAATAGCTACAAGTGTTCTCAATTTATCCACATCCATTTTAAGTAGATGATATAAATTTTTATGAGAAATTTCATTCTTTATAGATTGGGTAATATTTATGAGTTTGTCCATACCAGTTGTTGCACCTGATCCTAACCCTTCTCTGACTTTTATTACTAGAATTTCTATAGAGAGTGATCTTGAGCCTTCTTCGACATTCATTGTTTGAGATTTTGTAGGGAAAGATTCTGACCCTTCTCTGACTTCTGTTAATTGAACTTCTATAAGGAGTGATCTTGAACCTTCTTCAACATTCATTGTTTGAGATTCCATAGGGAGCAATCTTGACCCTTCTCCGATATGCACTTCTTCTACTTTTGTTGAGCCTCCTTCAATATTTTCTTCAGCATCACCTTGTTGATTATCTGCAACAAGTTTATAAATGAATCAAATTAGATTAAAAAAAGGATTGATACATAATTAAATTCAAGACCATGAAAATAAACTCTCTCTCTCTCTCTCTCTCTCTCTCTCTCTCTCTCTCTCTCTCTCTCTCTCTCTCTCTCTCTCTCTCTCTCTCTATATATATATATATATATATATATATATATATAAACATTTCTTTTTTCTGCTTCATGAGATCTCTTCCTTACATGTTTTCTTTATCTTTCTTTCTTGTTTCCAATCAAAAAATCATAAAAAAAAAAAAAAAAAATTGTTGCCTTCAAAAATTTGTAGTAACTTCATAAATTTTTTGTAGTAACTTTATAAAATTTGGCTTCACTTTCAAACTTTTTTCCTCACTGCACAGATGACATCGGCATTTGTTTTTATAACATGTTCAGGCGATCATAAGATTTTTTACATGTTTGGATGAACTAATTAAATTAATTTTCTGAAAACTAGAATGCTTTGGCTCGTGTGTTCATGTGAGCACATGTTTGTACAAACATGTTAAATATTTTTGTGTGAACACATGATTTTCAAAATTTTGAGGTTGTTTTCTTTAAAAAAATTGAAATTGCTATTTTCACCTGAAAAAGTGAGATCAAATGATCCCCTATTGTAAAATAAAAACTGCCAATTTGTGCTGCTTAGAGAAATATTTCCAATGACTATAATTGTGATACATATTATATTAATTAAAACTTTCAAATATGAGTTTAACTCATTATAGTTGATTAATGATTGAAGATCAACTGACTTCAACTTCAAGACTTTAGGAATATTTTTTTTAATTAGGTCAAATTTTTTTTGAAAAATAACTAGGAAATAGGTAATTGAGATAACTTTCTATTGAGAAAAGAAAATTTGATTTATGATAAATTGTGTTCAAGTTATCCTAGTCAAAATGAATGTATGTCTGAATTACAATTGATGTGACTTTAAAACTTCATAAACTATACAATATTCAACCAAATTGAATCAAACCAAATGCATCCTCTAGATATTGATGTTGAAAATCCAACATCAAAATAATTACCTCATTATTATTTCTAGACAAAAATTTATGCTTGTCAAGAAGACTGTCACTCTTTAAAATTTGTGATTTTTCATATTTACCACTTTTTGGAGGACAAGAAAAAATTGACTTAAATAATTTATTTATTTTAAATTAAAAAATATGGTTAGAAAGTAGGAATAGAGTAATAGAAATCTCTAGTTTATGTCATCTTTAAATTATTCATATTTTTAGAAATAAGGTCACTCGAATGTGAGGTTTATTTCAAAAATATTGATTTTAGTGTCAAAATTGGTCAAAAAGTGGTATCCACTATTGTGAAATCACCCAGTAGTAATTTATGCCCTAAATGATACAGTGGTATTCATGCCCTAAAAGATATAGTGGTATTTGATACCCTAGATGATTTATTGGTATTTTTCATTACGATAAAGTAGTATAGCTATTTTTTCCTTAAGAGGTATTTTATGGTCTAACATGGGTTTTGTAGAAGCATCCCTAGACGGCTTTCGATTTGAACACTAAGGTATGTAGATTTTAAATTCTTGGGTAAATTTATTGATGATATCTTCAAATGTTAGTTATGAGATTTCTATTTAAGTGATTGCAAGTATTAATCTCATTCACATGAACATAACTAGTATAACTATCTTTCTATGAATATGAAGTAATAATTATATTTCCTTGATATGTTAGTTGTTAGTTAAGACCTAAAAATTGTGGTTGTTACATATGGTATTAGAGCGTTGGGTTCAAGGATGAAACCTTGGGCCCAACATTATTTTAGAGAAACTAATAATGTAATGTTGAAAAAAAATTGTTTTACGAAACTGAATACCTTATAATCAAGCTTGAAAAATCACACCATTAAATCATCCAAAATAGCTAGGGAAGGGCTGAGATGATGGTGTATTCCATATGAAATGGACAGATATATAAACTACAAAATCATAAAGATGAATCAAAACTAAGAAAAATGACATGATTAGCAAGTCAAGTGGTGGTGATCTAGTTGTTCATTTTTCCATCTAAAACCTTGGCCAAGGTCATTTAAAGGAATGCTTGCCTAATTTAATCACAAGATGTTAGTAGTGCTAGTTAATTAGGCATGCCTACCTATTACTAAGAAGACATTCTAAACACCAGTATGCTCAGGTGGCAGGACTAGAATGGTACATGTGCCTTATCCTAGGAGGGAGGGTCATTCTTAGTAGACATTGAGAAGATTAAACTAGGTCCAA
Source organism: Cupressus sempervirens (assembly GCA_028749045.1). NCBI lineage: Eukaryota > Viridiplantae > Streptophyta > Pinopsida > Cupressales > Cupressaceae > Cupressus > Cupressus sempervirens. The sequence continues at coordinate 740,925,211 of CM053786.1, forward strand.
ATGCCAAGGCTTGCACAATACAAACTAGTTACTATAACCTTGATGCAATGTTATCTAAACCCTGATGATGGCTAGATATTCTTTTTAGTTGCATGTTTCCTACATTATAATTTATGCAATTATATTCCTATTCATGAGAAATGTTAGTAATATTTTGTTATCCATTTTGGACTTGAACTAAAGGAAAATAAAAAATAAAAATTGTGAACCATGATTTTGAGAACTTTTTTTTTTTTTTTTAACAATGATAATCCTTTATGATATTGATTAAATGACAATAAGGCCATTTTGTACTCTAGTATGGAGTAAACAAACTTGCATAACTGAAGCTATCAATGCCTATTTATAGATGTAACTTTTGTTTGGCTTAAGTTTCTTTTCCTTGAAACATTACATTGACAAGATGGGCATGGAAGTATAGGTCATACTAATGGAAAAGATAAACTTCCAAATATTTATAGGTGAATGATGAGCATGCTCAAATGAGCTACTCGATAAGAATCTTATGAGAATTTGTTTTAGATTCTTATGATCGATCCATTACTCAAGGATGGGTTGAGCTAAGAAAAATTTAGCATGAAAGATAGTGTTCCATGAAATGTAAGAGTTTTTGGAACTCAGAGTCTAAGTCACAATCAGAATATGGTGGACAAAGCATACAAGCATCAAGGTTGCACCCTATCTTAGGAATTGCATGTGGGCATGTAGTCCAAGTGCTAAGAGATTGAGATACATATATTTTAGTACCATGTTAACCACAACCTAAATGACCTTGATTTAATGTATGATGATCTTTCATAGTATGTCATGTTTTTACCCTTTGACACACTGCTATACATGTATAATATACATTCAATATTGACTTTATGATAAGGAAATAATAAGACATACTGAGCTGCTTTATATTATTTTAGAGATAAAGCATATGTTCTATCATGAGATGATTATTCTAATGAAATGTTATTGTAATAAGATGGGCATGAAGGCTGAGGTTCCATAAATGCAAAAACATGGATCCACTAACCTTTTTCAGGTGATCTGTGAAGGATGATCTACTCATTAATGACTATCATTTTCTAGATGATATGTATGAGTGATTTAAATTATATGATCAAGTTATGATCTACAACATTTTAGTTGACAAATTAAAAATTTTGAGTACTTATCTTATTCATAGTTAAGGAACACTGAAAATTCCCTTATGAAGATATCAATATGAGAATTGAACTAACAATATGGTGAGTGTCTACATGAGTAAGATAGGAATATGAAAGAGAATATCCTAAACTATGATCAACTCAAGTGATGTTGATAAGACCACAAGTATGGTATAGTAAACTCAGGTGAGTGTGTGTTTCATTTTTTATTTTATGATATCATGGAGATATTTTTCCAGAAGCATAATTAAGGTAAAGGAATAATAAACCTTGAATTTTGATCATGACTTAGATTTTGGTTCAATTTTGAAAAGAAATGATATCATGATGCTATGTATGCATCTTGTATTTCAAATATTCTTTTAGTGTCTCAAAAATTGCAAAGATCATCGAGGATGATGGAACACAAAGGGGAATGGTACGTTACATTCCAAATTTTGGCCCAATTTTAATGCTCCTTTATAATGTTTGTTACATTTTCAAGTTCATCGAGGATGATGAAATACAAGGGGAATGGTATGTTACATCTCAAATTTTGACCCAATTTAAAATGTTCATATAGCCATTGAGGTTCACATGAAGTCAGTTGATAGTTAATTTTTTTATAATGGTAAGATGGTTAATCGTTATAATTTCATATGAAGATAACATGCTAGTTGATTATTTATCATGAATTCGTGGAATTGAAAAGGTGGTTAGCCATTATGATTATTTATGATTAATAACTTGTTATGATATTATGATTTAACTATGGAGAATTTTCTTGTAGGGAGCACGTCAAAGGGGTGGAAGCATTGTCAGAAAATAATTGGGCATAGGAGCATCACCATCACTAGACAAATGGGTATGAATCATGGACCACAATGGTTGAGAACCTAGTGACTGCATAACAAGATACACACATTAGACAAACATGAGCTATTAGATAAACATTACAAATATTAATGTGTTGGAAACATAAGAGGAGTAATTAAGAGGGGAGGGGTGAATTGGTTACTCTAAAAATAAATTCTAGATCCCTTAGATGTCAGTATGAAATAAACTTTGAAAACTAAAAGCTGTTGATGCTCGACAAATACAAAAGAAAAATGTTGTAACTTGGTAAATGTTAAAAATGCATGGAAAATACTTAACATGGAAATCTTAAGATGTTATCTATGATTATTATTACTTTAACATCGTTGCAAATACATAAGAGAAATAGTATGAACACATTTGACACCAAGATTTAACATGGAAATCCAATTTGGGAAAAACCACTGGAATTGTAACTAGTTACTAATTTTCACTCTTCTGAAGTGAGCTCTATTAGGAGCCAACCCTATTAAAGGTTACATAACAAAGTATTAGGTGTGAACTTGTTAGAGGATTTAATCACCCTATTAAGAGTGGTCGTGTTATAGGTCTTTGGACAATTCAATAGAAATGTCACCTTGTTAGAGGATTTACAAATAGTTGTTAAGCCAACTCTTTTAAGAGATTTAGATCACTGCTACAATAGTTAGAGAGTAACAATGACATGACCTGATTTAGATGCAATTGAATTGTTGATTACAAATCTCAATTCTAGCTTGTATACTTGATCCTTCTTGATTGAATATATCTTTTTAGTTCCTTAAGGATATTCTTCTTATCCTTTTGATTCACTTCCTCTTTGCATTATAAAATCTTCAATTCTCTTCGATACATTCACACTTTCTAATTCTCAACTTGATCTTATATTTATATCTTTCCTATTGTCAAGTCGGCTAGAATACAACTTAGAATAATTAATATTCATCTTCTTAATCAGCTAGAACAAATAGATGAATCAATTGAACTCAATATGCTAAGATAAGAAAATCCTTTGTTAGAAGACCCTACTTAGTAGACACTAACTCAAAAACAATTTTCCTATGTTAACCAAGTGAACTTGGTCAATACTACATATTTGCAAAGTTTGTTTGGTAATCGAGTGATCCTGGTTAACACTAGTTCCATCCAACATTTCCTTTATTAACCGAGTAATCTTGGTTAACACAACTTCTGCAAACCTTCCTTAGGTGCCTGAGTGAACTTAGTAGATACTTCCTTCTAAACTAAGCAAACTTTGGAACACTCGGTAGACACAGAAAACTATCTTCAATGCTTGAGTGAGCTCAGCATACATTGACTAGTAATGATATGACATTTTATGTAACATCAAAGACAATACATAATTAATCAATTGTTTCAACAATCTCCCTCTTTGGCATTGATGGCAACACAACATGTCATAGCATAATGAAATTTTTAGAGTAAGGAACAAAGTAAGGACCATATCTAGAGTATCATACTAATTCTCATCCATGAGAACTCCCTCTATTAGTGTGAACTCTTTCTGCCTTCAGTTTCTACCTCTATCAGAAAACTTTTGTCTGCTACAACTTCTTTTGATAGCAAACTCTGCCTTTGATATCAAACCAAGTTCATTCTTCCTCTTGAAATCTCTTTCTCTTTACAATTTTTTTATGAGAAATAACAATAAACTTCTCCCTCTTTGACATCTCATGCCACAGACAATATTTAGTGAATATCAATGTACCTCAAGTATAGATTCATTTAAAATGTGCCCTTGTCAACACTAAACTTCATTTAGTGAGCTTGAGATATGGGAATGACCCCTAGCTTACCTCTTAGATATAGAAATGCATCCTTAGCTAACGCCTTGGTGAATATGTCTGCAATTTTTTCTTTTGTATTTACATATTCCAATCTGACTTCTTTATCTTGTACCGATTCTCTCAAGAAATAATATTTTATAAAAATGTATTTTGTTTTGGTATGCATCATTGGATTCTTTGATATATTGATTACACTAGTGTTATCACAGTATTTGAGTATAGGATCCTTGATCTCTATCTTCATACCTGCTAATAGTTGTTTGAACTGAACAATATTTGAACAATTGACTACTACTGCCACATATTTTGCCTCTATTGTAGATTGAGAGATACAAAAAAAATTCTTGCTTTTTCAAGACACTAGTCTTTTACCAAGAAAGAATGCTCCACCACTAGTGGTTTTTCTATCATCAATACTTCCTACCCAATCAACATCTATGAATACTTTTAAATCCAAATTGCCTCCTATTTTGTACCATACACCATATTCTTCAGTACCTTTTAGATATCTCATGATTATTTTGATAACCATCATGTGATTTTCTTTAGGATTTGCTGAGAATCTTGCCACTATACCAACTGCTAATGTAATATTAGGCCTTGTATGCACTAAATACTACAATTTTTCAATCATTGATCTATATATGGAGATGCAATGCAAGGCAAGAGAATCCCAAAAGGAGATGTCTTAGCCCCCAACAAATAACCACATAGCAAAAACACAACACAACATAACAACAATGCAATATTTGATACCAAATCACAACTCTTTATTTATAAAATAACTATTTACATGCAATATGCCCAACTATAAGGCCTTCTAAGTTATGGCCAAATGCAAAAACAATTACAATAAAAGTTCTACAAGATCCCTAAAGATCCAATTCAAACCCTAGCTAGCCCAGATCTGTAACACAACAAAAATTTGGTAGAAACATCCAAGATCTCAACTTGTGCTCGCAAGCCACCAAGCAACCTCCTTATTTCTAAATTGCAACCACTAGCTCTTCTCCAAATTGCAACTTTACCACAGTCCTACTATACACTGCCTCACATTCGATGCTCTATCCACAAACTCAGGAAAATGCACCCTTCAGCTACTCTCTAGAATTGATCCTCCCAAATCACTGCCAAACTCTAAGCCTAAACACCTTATTTATACTTGCCAAAATGGTGTATAGAACTTTTTAGAATATTAGAAAATAGAAAGGCTGACCCAACAATGGTCTGAACACATCCCAAGGCAAGATCTTATCATAAACAATGCGATCAAAATAAATCCCTCGAGTTGACTTGCATCAAAAATGAAGAAAACATGTCTAAAATGCTAACACTCAACATCAACAAGAAAATTTGACACATGAAGGATCACTTGGCACATAAAGAATAGCTCAACGTACATTGTGGAACTTGACACACACTATAGAAATGGGATAACATGCTAACCTGAGTGTTAACATGACATAGGATAACTTTAACTCAGCTTGAACTACAAAATTACTAGCACTCGACAATTGTTGTAACTCAATAGAAACCAACATAATCATTGGGATAATGTGACGGCCAAGATGCTCCTACATCAGACTCCTGAGGTAAATAGAAAAAGTATGTACTACACTTTGATGCCCAAAGAAAGAGCAACAACCATCTTCATCTTCACCAAAGGCTTCCACTCCAACAAGGACAAGAAAACCAACATGCAAATCATCTTCATTTGCATCATTATATCAAACACCAGAATCTCAACCACCTAATTAGCATGTTCACTACCCAAAAAAAAATGAATATAATGCTTCATGAACAAATCCTCATCCACAACAGCAACTAGTGAATCCACACCAGCAACAACAAACTCCACATTAGCAACAATATGTAGTTCTCCATAAACACATGCCAAACTCACAACACCAGAAATCTCATTGCTCACAAAAAGATGCACATCACCACCAGCAACCAGATCATCCATGACCAAGTGCTCTGCAATCTCAAAGTCGGACCCAACTAATTGATCATGAAAACCAACCTCCATTCCAGCATCAACAAGGTTAGGAATATCCTTACCAATAGCCTAAAGTTTCTCTACAAGTTCTGTATTAGACTCCACAAAATGATCAACAAAACTAACCTCTTTTACCACAACCTTGCTATGCCATCTTCTCTCAAAAACAAGTCTCTTAACTACCCAAAAAAATCTCTTCTGGATCAATAGACTCCAACTCCACAAACATCCATGGAATGCCTTCCTCACCTTGTCCTTAACTCGATCAGCCAAGCTAGCTAATCCAGTGGACATCTCAGAAAACCTTCTCTCCACCACATCACTAAGATTCACAATCATCTCAAGGCCCAATCCTCTCAGAGCTATCTCCCAAGATCTTCATAAACTATCTACAAAAAATCCTTCGCATGCTCCTTGTGATAAAATTGAATTGTTTGCAAGTCAGATCATAACTTGCTACCTTGCATGAATAATCAAGAACCAAATCACAAGTCTAGAAACATGGATCTGCAATACACACATTCTCTATGATCATGCCTCGATGAGATCAGTCTTCCATCTTCGTATCCATCAATGCATTTACAAGCCCTCTACAATTGCAAGTTAGAACTAGGATCTGCCACCTCACAACCAAGAGATCTAGGACTCTAAAAAGAAAATCCACCACCAAATCAAGATCTTCTCAAATCTACTTCTCTAACCCAGGTCCTAGTGCACAACTTTAGTGATTTGTCTACACACTTAGGAACAACCTTCATTCTAATACCACTTGACGCAGTGCAAGGTAAGAGAATATTTGAAGGAGATGTCCTATCCCCCAACAAATAAACATACAATATAAATACAAGACAAGATAAAAACAATGAAAGATCTGATACCAAATTACAACATTTTATTTATAAAATAATTATTTACATGCAATATGCTGAGCTATAAGGCCTTCTGGGTTATGACCAAATACACCAACAATTGCAATAATAGTTCTGCAAGATCCCTCAAGATGTAATTCAAACCCTAGCTAGCCTAGATCTATAACACAACATGAATCTAGTAGAAACCTCCAAGATCTCAACTTGTGCTCGCAAGCCACCAAGCAACCTTATTTCTAAACTACAACCACTAGCTCTTCTCCAAACTCACAACTTCACCAAAATCCTACTATAAACTACTTCACATTCAGTGCTCTCTCCACATACTCAGGAAAACTTGCCCTTCAACTACTCTCTAGAACCACTCCTCCCAAATTGCTACCAAAGTCTAAGCCTAAACACCCTATTTATACTTGCCAAAATGGCTTACAAAATATTCTAGAACATTAAAAAATAGAAAGGCCAACCCAACAATGGTCTAGACACATCCTAAGACAAAATATTATCATAAACATCGTGATCAAAATAAATCTTGTGAGTCAGCTCACACCAAAAATATAGAAAACACGTCCAAAAATGCTGACATTTGATATCAACAAAAAAACTCAACACATGAAGGATCATTTGGCACATGAAGAATAGCTCGAGATACACTATGGACCTGAACACACACTATAGAATGAAATGGGATAACATGCTAACCTAAGTGTTAGCATGACATAAGATAACTTCAACTTGGCTTAAACTACAAAATTGCTGGCACTCGACAATTATTGTAACTCGACAGCAACCAACAGAGTCAATAGGATAACGCGATGGCTAAGATGCTCTTGCATCATGTGGTCTGATCTACCTCTTTGGAATCATCATTTTTGGAAAGCTTATGTCTAGTAGAGATAGGGATTACAACTGGTCTTGAATCTTCTATTCTAAATTTCTTTAGTATCTCCTTGAGATATTTAGATTGAGTAATGTAGATACCATTTTTCTTTTGTTGAATCTGTAATTCAACACAGAATTTTATCTCTCTAAACAATGACATCTCAAATTCTTTACTCATTTCTTCTAAAATGCCTTGCACAAGTCACCATTTCCTATGAATAAAGTATCATAAAAAAAAATTTCTGCCAAGACAATCCTTTTGTCTGGTCCTTCTTTGATATATAGACTACTATTATCATTATTCTTTGAAAACCAATATGTATCAACTAGTTATGAAGTCTTTCATACCAAGCTCTAGGAGCTTGCTTGAGACCATTTAATGCCTTATGTAATTTGTAGACCATGTCCTTTTTGCTAGGATCTACAAAACCTTCAGATTGTTCAATGTAGGTCCTTCCTCATCAAGAATTCCATTCAACAATGCAAATTTTACATTCATTTAATAAATTTTAAATCCTCTGTGAGCTACATATGCTAGTAAAGTTCTAACACCTTCTAATCTTGCAACAAGAGAAAATTTTTCACCATAATCAATACCTTCTTCTTGAGAATACCCTTTACATACTAACCTTTCTTTGTTTCTAAATACATTTCCATCTTTGTTTAGCTTATTTATGAATACCCACTTTGAGCTAATTACATTTTTATCCTCAAGTCTAGGAACAAGAGTCAAAGTTTTGTTCTTCTCTATCTATTTTATTTATTCATTCATTTCTTCAATCCAACTTTCATTATCAAGACATCTTTAACATTTCTAAGTTTAAATTCAACAAGTAAACAAGTACCTTTCAATTTGTTTCTTATCATTGTTTCATCTATTTTATCTCCAATGATCTAATCAGGTGCATGATACCTTCTAACATATCTTACTAACATAGGTTCTTCGGATTTGAAGTGTGTTTCACTGATTTCATTTTGAACTTCAATATTAAGCTTGGGTTCCACTATCTGTGACTTGAGTCCATCAGACTCAGTTTGCTCTAGCTTGGTAGCCTCTGACTATGACTCGAGTCCTTCAGACTATGACTCAGGTTGCACTATCTACAACTCAATAGCTGTTGGAAATTTTGAGGAGTTGGGAGGTCAGGTCTCCTATCTATCAGATAGATTTTGCTGGGTATCAAGTTCATATTAAACAAATCTTCTATAATCCTCAAGCTCTTTATTGCTTTCTTCTTCACTCTTTTCTACAAACTCATCAATTCTCACATGTGCACTTTCTATGATTTTTTATGAGTAAACAAATTCAAACACTTGTATGCTTTACTTCTACAAGAGTATACTTGTAATATGCCTTCATCACCTTTGGCATCAAATTTACCTTTCTTAGATTCTTTTAAGATATAACATTTTCTACCAAATACTTTCAAGTGACTTACATTAGGTTTGTAGCCATACCATAGTTCATAAGGAGTTTGATTTGAGTCTTTACTCAGTTGTACTTTGTTGAAAGTATGAATTGTAGTGTTGATAGCTTCCTTCCAGTATTTGATTACAAAATTCTTTTCTATCATCAATATTCTTGCACAATCCATGATGGATCTATTCCTTCTTTTAACTATATCATTCTGCTAAGGTGTACCAAGGGTTTATACTTGTCTTTTAATTCCTTTTTCAGTGCATAATTCATTGAATTCATTGGAGATGAATTCACCACTCTGTCTGATCTTAAACATTTCAATTTATTTCCAGTTTCTTTTTCTACTCTTGCCAATACCACTTGAATTTTTGAAAAGTGCCTGATTTTTCTTTTAGACACATTACAATCATCATTCTAGAATAGTCATCAACAAAAAGAATGAAAATTTGTTTGCCACTATAAAATTATACTCCAATAGTTCAACATAAGTCGTTATGCACAAGCTCTAAGACTTCTTTAGAAAGATAGTTCTTGCTTTCGAAACTAGTCTTTCCCATCTTACCAATTTGACAATTTTTGCATAGACCCTTATCAGGTTTCCTCAAGCTAGGAATACCTCTTACTCTTTTGTGTTTGCTTATCTTAACTAGGTTATCAAATTTTACATGACATAATCTTTTGTGTCATAATCAGCTTTCTTCTACTTGAGCAATAAAACATGAATTTTCACTGAGATCAAGATAGAATAGGTTACTTTTTGTTTGTTTTCTAGATCCAACCAGATTTCTTTTTCCATCCAGCAGTTTGGCCTTCCCATCCATAAATTCTACTTTGAATCCAATTTTATTCAACTATGCCACACTTAGTAGATTATGCTTTAGTCCTTCAACCCAATAAGAATTATCACATATAAGTTCATTGGTTAATGAGATACATCATTTTCCTTTTATGCAACAAGGTTCATTATTTCCAAATCTCACACTATCGCCATCATAATATTCCATGAGCTCAAACTTTGTTTTGTTTGTAGTCATATGATGTGAGCAACCACTATCAATAATCCATGTATCATTTTTGCTAACACGAGAGATAAGTGCCATCGTATCTCCTTCATCACCAGATTCATCTTTTACACGAATATATACCATTTCATTTTCACTGTTATTAGAATCTTTAGCCATAAAACAAGATTTCTTACCTTTGCCTTTGTATTTTTTTAATTCTTTCTTGCCTTTGTATTTATTGTTTTTTTTTTCATCCGTGTTTTCTTTTTTTGGACATTTTGAAGCAATATGACCAATTTCTTCACAAGAAAAATAGATAAGAGGAATCTTACCTTTGTACTTTCCCCTACCTTTAGAATATTTCCTTGCAAGTAGGGCTTCAACAACTTCAAGATCACTGTCAGAACTTTCTTTTTCTTCTTCACTTCTTGATTAATTGGCCTTTGATTTCTTACTCCTTTTCTTGAGTGAGAGTTTGGCTTCAAATGTAGACTCAATACCTTTGTAGCTAGAAACATAGTTATCATAGTTATCCAACTCAAAAGCTGTCAATCTTCTAACTAGAGCATCCGAAGTTATATTGCTATTTGGATCACATCTCATCTCTTCAAGAGTAAACACTCTAATTGTATAGATAGAAAAAAGGGTTTTGAGTACGTTGCTTACAATTATTTTATCATCAATGTCTCCTCTAGATGCTTTGATTGCTCTCACACTTGCTTTGATTCTTTCCACATATTTTGCAATGTTCTTATCTTCTCTCATTTTCATCTGATCAAATTGACCTTTGAGACTTTTTTCTTTAGATCTTCTTACATTGTCATCTCCTCCATAAATTTCTTTCAATTTGATCCACATTTCATGAGCTATAGTATAGTCTTTTACTTCATCAAATTTAACATAATTAAGAGCTGATACAATATCAATCATCATGATGTTATGATTGTTCTTTTTAGCAATGTCTATAGCTGATAATGTTCCAGTAGGAGTCTTGTATTTATTATCAAGATACTTACAACCTGAATAATTGATAGTTGCTAGATGTAACCTCATAAGTCCTTGCCATACTACAAACTTGTCTCAGTTCAACCTAGGAATCTCTCTTCTATAAGACATCCTGATCTTTAGCTTAGGTCCTTGAAACCTTCTTTGCAAGCACCAAAAGATCTAATACCAATTTTTGAAAATTTAAGAGGAGTAACTAAGAAGGGAGGTGTGAATTAGATTACTCTAAAAATAAAGCCTAGATCCCTTAGATGTCAGTACAAAATAAACTCTGAAAATTGAAATCCGCTGATGCTCGGCAAATACAAAAATAAAATGTTGTAACTTAGTAAACACTAAAAATGCTTGGAAAATACTTACCATGAAAATCTTAAGATGTTATCTGTGATTATTATTACTTTAACATAGTTGCATACACATAAGAGAAATAGAATGAACACATTTGACACCAAGATTTAATGTGGAAACCCAATTTGAAAAAAACCACCAATTGCGACTAGTTACTAATTTTCACTCTTCTACAGTGAGCTCTATTAGGAGCCAACCCTATTAAAGGTTACAAAAAATACTGTCAAGTGTGACTCTATTAGAGGATTTAACCACCCTATTAGGAGTGGCCTTCTTAGAGGTCTTTGGACAATTCAATAGAAATGCCACCTTGTTAGAGGATTTACAAATAGTTGTTAAGCCAACTCTATTAAGAGATTTAGATCATTGCTACAATAGTTAGAGAGTAACAATGACATGACCTGATTTGGATGCAACTAAATTGCTTATTAAAGATCTTAATTCTAGCTTTTATAATTGATCCTTCTTGATCGAATATATCCTTTCAGCTCCTTAAGGATATTTTGCTTGTCCTTCTAATTTGCTTCCTCTTAGCATCATCAAATTTTTAATTCTCTTCCACACATTCACACTTTCTAATTCTCAACTTGACCTTGTATTTATATCTTTTATATTGTCAAGTCAGCTAGAATACAACTTAGAACAATTAATATTCATCTTCTCAATCGGCTAGAACCAACAGATAAATCAATTGAACTCAATATGCCAAAATAGGAAAATTCTTTGTTAGCTGACCTTGCTTAGTGGACACTAAGTCAAAAATGATTTTCCTGTATTAACCAAGTAAACTTAGTCAACACTGAATATTTGCAAAGCTCCTTTGGAAATTGAGTGAGCTTGGTTAACACTAGTTCCATCCAACATTTTCTTTATTAACTGAGTGAGTTCAGTTAACACTCAACTTTCACAAACTTTCTTTAGGTACCTAAGTAAACTTGGTAGATATTGTCTTCTGAACTAGGCAAACTTTGGAATGTTTAGTAGACACAAACAACTATCTTCCATGCCCAGGTGAGCTTGGCATACACTGACTAGTAATGATATGACATTTTGTGTAACATCAAAGACAATACACAATTAATCAACTATTTCAACATAATAATCTTAACTTAATTAAAGTACATACCTTTATTGGATTATGGTTGACATTTCCATCACTTCATTATAATACATATTTATGTACATGCACATAGATATAAAAATTAAAGGTGAGACCATACTATTATTTTTTATACAATATTTTATCTATTTATTACATACATTTAATTGCATGTACAAGAAGATAAAATAATCTTCTAGATGAAACATGTATTTAGATATACATATTTAAAAGGTAGGACCTTGGATAAACATTTAATATGGTGTCATCTTAATAAAATATATTTACATATAAGTAAATAAGTATGCTTATAAATTATCCTTTTGATTTATAACCTTCAAGTTCTTTTCCATATTTGTTTATTTCCTTATAAGAGGCCAAAATGTACACTTGACATATGATATCGGTGATTCAAGAAGACAAATTTTTTAACTACCTCTTTGTTTATGGAATTCAAGAGAAGCCAAAGACATTACTATTTTCTTCCACACAATTTACCTCTACTCACCTATGGTATCCCTTATTCTATTATTTTTGTGACTTATTCAGACAAGACGTATTCTCCCTAAGTTTTGCAATTGGATTGCTCACAACAAGTAGAACCGATTGCCTTGAGACAAGCAAAGCTCACATTTTCTAGAGACTAGGTTATGTGGTTGGCCTTACCAATCTTAGATTTCTTTATGTTTATTTATGCTTTTGAAATTTACAGTAGCAAGGAATGTGTCCATGAAGATCCATACATTACTTATGATTTTTCATTATCAAATAGAATTATATTTTATTTCCTTGCAAGCCTATTTAAGATCATTCCTTAAGTCATAAAGACTGTGAAATGGCATACTAAAATTTGTAATATTCTTTACACCAACTAAGGTTCAACAAAAAGAGTTGGAATACTCTAAGATTTAAACACCTGGGGCTTACCCAACTATATGGCCAAGCTAGAGGGTGAAGAGGTGTGGGAAAATCTACAAGAACAAGAAACTATAATTAAAAGAGATTCATTGAATTTAACACATTTTAAATGAAATATTAAATATCTCATGCATGTTTAATTCTTCTCTATTGTCAAGTTGAGTAGTTTAATTAAGTACCAAGATGCTTAGTGATTGATGAGGTGTTCCATGTCTAATCTAGGTAAGAAGGGTGTTTCTAGTTAGGGAAAGTGTGGGGATAAGTTTAAGGTCCATGGTAGGGAGGTTAAGCCCTTGACAATGTTTCCCCTCTCCACAAGATGTTAGGATGTGCATCTAACAAAGATAAGTTAAGTATTCAAACATTTATTGGTAATAGGTAATTTACTTTTATGATGTTTATTCAAGTAAGAAGATATGATGGATTAATTTAAATCATTGAATTTAGTTATTTCCTTTAATGAAATAAATCTTTCTCATCAATGTAATTGGTAAACAGTTAGATTGGTTGATCTTCAATTCTCTTCCATACATTCACACTTTCTAATTCTCAACTTGACCTTACATTTATATCTTTCATATTATCAAGTCGGCAAGAATACAACTTAGAATAATTAATATTCATCTTCTCACTTGGCTAGAACCAACAGATAAATCAATTGAACTCAATATGTCAAAACATGAAAAATCCTTCGTTAGCTGACCTTGCTCAATAGACACTAACTCAGAAATGATTTTCTTATATTAATCAAGTGAACTCGGTCAACACTACATATTTGCAAAGCTCCTTTGGTAATTGAGTGAGCCCAGTTAACACTAGTTCCATCCAACATTTTCTTTATTAACCGAGTGATTTTAGTTAACACTCAACTTCCACAAACTTTCCTTAGGTGCTCGAGTAAACTTGGTAAATACTATCTTCTAAACTAGGAAAACTCTGAAACTCTCGATAGACACAAACAACTTTCTTCAATGACCAAGTGAGCTCGACATACACTAACTAGTAATGATATGGCATTTTGTGTAACATCAAAGACAATACACAATTAATCAATTGTTTCAACATATTGATCTTAACTTAATTAAAGTACATACCTTTATTGGATTATGGTTGACATTTCCATCATTTCATTATGATACATATTTATGTACGTGCACATAGATATGAAAATTAAAGGTGAGACCGTACTATTATTTTTATACAAGATTTTATCTATTTAATATGTTCATTTAAATGTGTGTACAAGAAGATAAAATAATCTTCCAGATGAAACATGTATTTAGATATACATATTTAAAAGGTAGGACCTTGGATAAACATTTAATATGATGTCATCTTAATAAAATATATTTACATGTAAGTAAATAAGTATGCTTATAAATTATCCTTTTGATTTATAACCTTCAAGTTCTTTTCCATATTTATTCATTTCCTTATAAGAGGCTGAAATGTACACTTGACATATGATATTGGTGATTCAAGAAGACAAATCTTTTAACTGCTCAAGAGTTATGGCTTCTTGGAAGCCTTTGCTATTTTTGGATGTCTCTTTATTTATGGAAGTCAAGAGAAGCCAAAGGCATTATTATTTTCTTCCACATGATTTACCTCTGCTCGCCTATGGTATCCCTTATTTTATTCTTTTGCGACTTATTCAAACAAGACATATTCTCCCTAAGTTGTGCAATTGGATTGCTCACAGCAAGTAGAACCGACTACCTTGAGACAAGAAAAGTTCACACTTTCTAGAGGCTAGGTTATGTGGTCGGCCTTACCAATATTAGATCGCTTTATGTTTATTTATGCTTTTCAAATTTACATCAATAGGGAATGTGTCCATGAAGATCCATACATTACTTCTAATTTTGCAATATCGAATAGAATTAGATTTTATTTCCTTGCAATCCCATTAAGATCATTCCTTAAGTCATAAAGATTGTGACATGGCATACTAAAAAAATTAATATTCTTTACACAAACTGAGGTTCAACAAAAAGAGTTGGAATACTCTAAGATTTAAACACTTGGGACTTACCTGGCTATATGGCCAAGCTAGAGGGTGAAGAGGTGAGAGAAAATATGTAAGAACAATAAATTAGAACCATAAGAGATTCATTGAATTTAACACATTTTAAATGAAATATTAAATAGCTCATGCATGTTGAATTCTTCTCTATTGTCAAGTCAAGTGGTGTAATTAAGTACTAGGATGCTCAGTGATTGATGAGGTGTTCCATCTCTAATCTAGGTAGGGAGGGCCTTTCTAGTTAGAGAAAGTGTGGGGATAAGTTTAAGGTCCGTGGTTGGGAGGTTAAGCCCTTGACAATGTTTCCCCTTTCCACAAGATGTTAGGATGTGCATCACACAAAGACAAGTTAAGCATTCAATTATTTATTGGTAATATGTAATTTACTTTTATGATGTTTATTCAAATAAGAAGATATGATGGATTAATTTACATTGTTGAACTTAGTTATTTCTTTTAATGAAAGAAATCTTTCTCATCAATGTAATTGGTAAATAGTTAGATTGGTTGATCATCTAATAGAACATGGAATATATTTATTTGCAAAAGATAGGTTTATTTGATGGATTGTTATTTCAGTCTTTCATTTATAAAAATATTGATTATAGCATATCTTCTAATCTTATGTTATTACACAACTAGCAATAGAAAGAAAAGGAAAGATTCAATGGTATTTGACACCCTAAATGATACAATGGTATCTAATGCCTTAAATGATATAGTTGTAATTGACGCCCTAAAAGATACAGTGGTATCTGATGCCCTAAATGATGCAGTAGTAATTTATGCCCTAAATGATATAGTGGTATTGATACCCTAAAAGATACAATGGTATTTGATGCCCTAGATGATATAATGGTATTTGTCATTATGATAAAGTAGTATAGCTACTTGTTCCTTAAGAGGTATTTTATGGTCTAACCTGGGTTTTGTTGAAGCCTCCCTAGATAGTTTTCGGCTTCAACACTATGGTATGTAGATTTTAAATTCTTGGGTAAATTAATTGATGGTATCTTCAAATTTTAGTTATGAGATTTTTGTTTAAGTGATTGTAACATTTAATCTCATTCACATGAACATAACTGATATAACTGTCTTTTTATGAATATGAAGTAATAACTGTATTTCTTTGATATGTTAGTTGTTAGTTAAGACATGAAAATTATGGTTGTTACATTGCATCCATTTGGTTTGTGGAATTATAGAAATAGATATTTCTACGAATCTCGATTTAGCCAAATCAAGTTTTTGCAAATCTTCATTCCTATTTTTGGGATTTTGCTTTTTGGAAGATAAGTTTGAAGACATATTTTTATGTGTAAGCTTGGAGTTATACGCAAACTCTAAAAAGTAGCCTAATCTATTATTTTTTCACTCTTCAATAAACATAACCAATATTTGCTAGTAGGAAGTCAAAAAACCTAGTTTTGAGACAAAATTAGAATCTGGTATTCTAATTCCATTTTTCCAATTTTGAAACAAACTCAAAATATTTTAAATCCAGATTTTGAAAAAGTCAATTCCTTCATCTTCCACATACCAAACAAACCAACCCTAAATGTTTTGATTAACAAGTTATCCCAAACATAATCAACCAGGGAAAGCTTTCCTCCAACATTACAGTGAAAAATTGAAACTATTATGATTTGAGTCAAGAGCTGGAATAGAACATTAGCTAAAGTTGTTTAATTTTTTCTAATTCATTTCTAGCATTAATATAATGAGAGTAATAGATCCAATCAAATATCGACATCGGATAATATTATGGAAACTAAATAGACCTTACCCACCTTCTACCTTCTTAACAAAACCAACGAGAGTTTTATAAGAAATTATGAGATTGTAGAATTTTTAATTTTAAAAAAAAAATTGTGAGAAAAATAAGTAGAAGACGCCTTTTAGAATAAAATTCTATTATCAATCGCATGAGAAACAGTTAACAAGGTTTGCATGAACTCATAGCATGAGAAACATAAATCCTTAATTGCGTGGAAATAAACACACTCTCAACTATAAATCCGTTAAAATAATGAGTATCTACCTCTTCTGCAAGTAATGTAGTAATGGCTATAGAGGCTTCATCCAGTTTAATTTCATGACCTAAGGGTCTCAACCATCTTACCCTTGGTGTAGCAGCTTGTACATAAGTATAATCAACATCCACTAGTCTCTACTAGTGACACTAGTATTCTCAATCTTTCCTTCATTCACTTCTTGAAGTCTTCAAAATAAATGATCATTAAGGATTCAAAACTCTCTCCTAACTATTCAATGTATTCACCAATCTACACTGCTACTAATCTATTGGTTTTCCATCCCACAATGCCAAATGAAGGGAAGGTGTTTTGCACATAAAAGAATATACAAATCAATATAGAACCAAATTTGCATTGTGCACTCTTAGTCTTTCTAATTGCTCCAAGGTTCTCCATCAATTGTTACAATTGTAGGTCTACTAGATAATATGTGTGATCTTTCTTGACAATTTTGTATCTCACATCCATAGCTATACAGGGCACACTATGAAATCTACTAGATTGATAAAACTTGTATAAAATCACCCTTACAACAAAGGCAATCAATGGATAAGTAATTGTATCAATTTTCATGCCTTGTTTATTTCAGACGGCTCCAATATTATTCTCAGTCACCTCCTTTGAATCACTTCTTAGTGTATTAGGCCAATCTAGGGTTGGGTAACTAGTAACCCTATGAATTATTCTCTTATTAATTTTGATAGGTCCATTTTCTAGCCATAATGAACCATCATGAATTTCGCTAAGCACTATCCTTATCCATTCTATTTTAAACACATTTGGAAAATCTAGGGCTCATGGCAATCCCTTCCTCTCTACAATTTTGAACTCTTCTTTCAAAACACCATTATCATAGAGTCTGCCATATGCTTCCCTAATCTCCATATCGCCAATGCTTCCTATCTTACAATTATAGCATTTTCTTACATCTTGTACCATTATCACATTCATTGGAATCATCAAAAATGCACTAGAAGGGTCTTTCTTGTAAGCAATGTCAAGAATAGCTTTTAAAATGGGTTGCTCAACTTAATTACTCACTAACTGAACATTCAAAACTTCCTTTCCTTGTACATTCTTCAAACTTGATGCCATAATATAAAACTAGTGTTTACAAAAACTTAAACTACATAGCTCATCTCTTGATAAATACCTTATGAAATTTTATAAATTGGTGAAGAATCATTGCTAGAATCTTTTGTAACTACTTTGAATAGATTTCTAGATCACTTTCTACTCTACTCGCTCTTTCTCAAATTTGAAGTGATGAAAAATGAGCCAAAATTGATGAAATACCCTTTGAAAGTCTTGCAATAAATT
Source organism: Cupressus sempervirens (assembly GCA_028749045.1). Lineage (NCBI taxonomy): Eukaryota > Viridiplantae > Streptophyta > Pinopsida > Cupressales > Cupressaceae > Cupressus > Cupressus sempervirens. The sequence goes on from CM053786.1 coordinate 740,943,936, forward strand.
TTGAGTGCTTACGCAACTAAAATCTTAGCATCAACCAATTTCAGGCTCACTCAACATCCACTAACCTTTTGATCACTTAGCAAAAACTATGAGCTCGACATCTTCTAGCATTTCACTCAGCACACATAGGAAATATTTCATGCTCGACAACAACATGAAAAAATTAAAGATTTATTTTAGATTTCTAATAATATCTTGCATCTTTATTCATGCTAATGCAATATTTTTTAGTGCTAAGTCATTTTAGAATTGATATATGATATAACATTTAAGTATATGTCCCACATACCTCTTGATTGCCTAGTTTGATGAGGTGGGTCACATCAAATTCACAACTTGGTGCTTTTGACCTAGTTGGACAATATCTATTGATGTGACTAGTTTTCGAATAGCTAAAACATGTGGTTTGGCTCAACCACCTTTGGTAGTTACCTTTGAAGTGTGTCCTAATACAATTCTTAGGAACATGTCCATATTCTTGACAATAATGACAACTATACCTTGTATTATAATCCCAGTTGTAAGATTTGTCATTGTTCCTTACCTTTGCTTGCTTGTTTGATGACCACATGGGTTTGGATCTGCACTCAAAAGCTCTACGTCCATACTTCTGATAGTTGTAGCAATATCCTTCAAATTTTTGTTCATGCATGGTCCTAGTTCTGCATTCATGTGTATGATGACCTTGTTTGTTGCACTTATGGTAGTGAACCATGTTTTTAGCCTTGACATTCTAATTTGTAGACTTTCTCCTACACACATTAGCAGTATGTCCTTTCTTACCTCAATTATGACAAGTGGGTTTATAGTTCTTACCTTTTTTTTTCCTTTATTCTACATTTTTGGATGACTCTCCTTCTTCAGTGTTTGTGTATCCTAGTCCAAATATATCATGATTAGATCTAGGGGATCTCAATAGTTGCTCAAAGTATTTGATGGCTTGATTTGGTTTGTTGAAACTTTTAGCAAATTCCTTTTCCTTCTTTAGGTCATTCTACAATTTCAATTTTGATATCTCAATGTCCTTGATATTCAATTCATAGTTGGCATTCATCATTTGACTTAGAGTTACCAATTGCATGTTCGAAATCTTGGTTAATTCTGATGATTTCTCTTCTAGTCTGTTGGCCAAAACTCTTTTGTCTTCTTCAATCAAGCTTTGCCATCCATGGCTTTCTTCTTCTATTCATTCATCTCACATAATAGTATAGCTTGTGATTCTTTCTCTAACTTGAGATTTATGATTTTCTCAGCTTGGGCTCTATTCTTTTTCATTAAATCTGTAGTTGTTGCATCAAATTCATTAGAGTCTCCATCTACAAATAACTTAGTAGTGTCTATCTCTTTGTATTGTGTGTCATTCTCCACAATATCAATTTCCTTCCTTCTCTTCAAGGATTTCTTTAGTTCTTCTCTTGCTTCATTTAGTTTATTTAGAATGAGATGTATTTAAATCTCCTAGTTCTCAATAGTCTTTCCCAACTTGTAGACTTCCATTTCAAGATCTTTCTTGAAAGTTGCACAACTTCTTTTTCAGACAACAAAGCTCTAATACCAATTGTTGGAATCACAATAGGAAAGGTAAACTTCTTGGGAGGGGGGGTGAATCAATAGTTTAAACTGTGACCCATAAAACTTTCACCATACATCCATCTCATGCATTCAATGAGTAAATTGAAATAACATGTGAAACACATATATCTAAATCATGTAAAATATATAAGCAATCATACACATATGACACTAGATATGATTACCTAGAAATCCTCCAAGTGAGAAGGTAAAACTAGGGTGGGGATGACACCAAAAAATCTTCACTACTATAGCAATATAGTGTATCTAGTGAAAGTTACAATGTTTTGATCATAAGACATGATCTACCCTATGAAAGGTCTGCCTTATTAAAGGCTTACAAAGATTGTTTTTGATAAGGTAAACAGGTTTTAAGGGGTCCTGAAACCCATAAGTTTAACAACAAGAAAGGCTGAAAATAAGCAAAAAAATGCCCAGCCAAAACATAAGCCTTACAGCTGAAAATAAGCCCAAAGGCCCAGCCTGAAACAACTGCCCACTAAAAAGGCCAGAGAACCAACCAGAAAAACAAAGACCAGACAAAAAGCCAAAGCCAGGAGAAACAAAAACCAAAGGACAGAGACCCAACCTAGCAGACTACTTCTCCATCTCGATCATGGTCTGGGCAGCTTCGGCGCACTCTTGTTGCTCTTCTGCCTTATGATCCTGGGTGTTCGTCAAATCCTGCTCCATAGTGCTATCCTTGGCTTTATCCACATCCAGCCTATCTTTGTCTCTGTCTCTGTTCTATTTATCATCTTCCTCCATCTGGTTCCTGTCTTTGAGATTTTCCAAGAGAGAGAGGATGTTGTCGTTGATCGAAGCGAGGAGGGAGATCATTTGACTTGCCAGGTTGTGATTGTAGTTCTCAATATTTTTTACTCTCCTCTCCATCAGAGTCTCCCAGCTGTTCCGGTCGCCTTGGCTTTCTGCACCTGTCTTGCTCTTGATTTTTTCCATTTGGGAAACCCTATCTCTGACATCCTCAAGCTCATGGAAAATCCATTTAATTGATCTGAAGTTGTCGATCATGCTATTGTGGGCATTGTTCAACAGATTCATGCCCGTTTCTCTTGCATTATCAGAAATAGACACCATAGCCGAGTCAATTAGCTCATTGAGTCTAGGCTTCTCGAGGTCGTCCACCAGGAGTTGGGGGTTCGTCGCCTCTCTGTAGATTCCCATAGTGGCCGTTCTCACATTGAAGTTCTTCCAACCCTTCCTTCTGTTATTAACTTACACTTCCCCCTCAATCTGTCCAGAGTTGTCATTTTCCTCCAAAGGAGGCTGAGGATGTATAGGGGAGAGGGGAATGGGCAAAGAATCCTTTCCCTGACTACTGGAGCGCTCCATGCTCTCTCCCTCCCTCTTCTGTCTTTTTCTCAGTTTCTCCTCATCCAGCTCCTCCTTCGAAACCTTGTCAGAATCATTAGTATCCATTTCCTCCTCCACCTTAGCAGAGCAAATTTTAGCTAGGGTATGACCTCTAGGGCTCTTTCTGCTGGGTAATTTGATAGAGGGGTAATCCTTCTTATGGCTTTTAGTCTTCTTACCTGAATGCTCAAAAACCTCATCAGAGCTGATGCTCTCAACATCGTCAGAATCTGAGGAAAAACTGGAGCTGCTCTTGTCAACATCCGCCCCCTAGATAGGGTTTTTGCTAATGGTTTGAGCATGGAAATGCTCATGAATCAGAAGCAAAAGACCCTCATGTAGTGCCGGGTTGACGGTAGCTTTCTTTTTAAAACTAGAAATGGCCTTGTTCATCGAGTTAAAAAGATAATATGGGAAGGAGATCTTACTACCATGGCGAAAATGATTCAGAATCACAAAATGGTGAGTCCTAACCCTATCAAACCTGGGGTCTAGGGTTATATATTCAATGACAGCATAGAGAACATACCTCCAGAGCTTCTTTATAGTATCCGTTACAAAAAATGTCTCTTTCTTGCCCAGCTTGTTCAGCTCTTCAGTGTTTTTCACAAAATCCTTGATTGCATTAGAAGACATCTTCTTGTCTCTGAAGAATTTATGCCCCTCCATCGGAATCCCCGTGACTTCAGCAACCACATCCTCAGTAATTTGAAAGTAGACCCCGTTCACCTTAACCTTACCATTATTCCACGAATTCACCATGCTGTTAGTGATCTCAGGATCCGAGCCATGAAGTTTCTCGAAGAAATTAGTAACCCCACCCTTTTCCAGCTCTCTCCAAACTTTGGCCTTGGTCTTCCACTTCTGAACTTCCCCCACCGGCTCCTTTCTACTCCTCTCACCCATCATGTTTACCTAATCAACTTCCACAATTCTCATGAACTCTGAACTGTGCAAGTTATTTGCATTCGAAAAAATGGTGATGTTTCTTTTATGATACCCGTGAATATACCCCTTTCTGAAAATAATGGTATCGTCCTTTCAAACGTGTCGAAATGTCAGAGGAAACCCCTTTTGCTGGTGAAAATACGATGCCAATAATGGCACTTACCATTCATTAAGCAATCTTTATTATCCATAATTGCATTAGATTTGAGCCGTCCTTCCCAAGATTTTATCTTGGTCGATGAGCAACTTTGCCTCCGCTGAAAAATCTTTTCCGGCATGCTAGGTCAGATTATTGGTGGCGTTAACCCCTTTATTAGCAAACCAATCAGTGACTGGGTTTGCCTCTCTGTAAACATGAGTGACGTGGACCTTATCGAACTTTGTGAGAGTGGCGCAAGTCTCAACAATTATTTTTGCAATAGTCCACAAGGGAGGGGAAATACCATTAATGGTATTAATAATGTTTTTGGAGTCCCCCTCAAGCCAGAGTTTAGTAATCCCGGCTTCAAAAGCCAACTTGACCACCTTACTCGCAGCTCTTGCTTCAGCCAGATGAATAGTCTAGATTCCCAGCGGGGAAGCAAAGGCAGTTATTCCCTCCCCATAGCTATTTCTTATGATTCCACCGCAACCTAAAGGGCCTGGGTTACCCTTAGAAGCCCCATAAAAGTTAGCTTTTGACCAACCATCTGGGGGGAGAAGCCAGCTAGCATCCTGCCTTTTGAGGTTCCTGTATTTTTCTTTAGCTATCTTTCTGTCCCCTTCTTCTTCTTCTTCCTCCTTCAGCACTTGGAGATTTTCCTTTATATTCTTCGAGACCTTCCTGCCAAGGATTATAGCTGGCTCCTCTCTGTCTCTAAATATTCTATTATTCCTTTCCTTCCAAATTCCCCAGCAAAAATGGGGTAAAATCCAGTCCGAGTGATCCTGTCGACCAGCAATCTTACAAAGACCTTTCCACTGATGGAAAAAATCCATGAGATTATCCGGTTTGCACTAGAGGGTTTCATTATCATGTCTGATGACATTCCACACCTCCCTGGCATAGTCACATAAGATGAAAATGTGATTTCCGGTCTCAGTCTGATTCTTACACAAGGGACATCTACTGGGCATAACATGTCCGCGCTTCATGAGATTGTCATGAATAAGGATTTTGTTCTGAAGAGCCAGCCAGTAAAAAATGTTGATCTTTGGAGTGAGACCCAGAATCCAAGCCTCCGCCCAAGGGGCCTTCTCTTTTAAGCTCCAAAGGGAATTATAGCCTAAGGCAACAGAGTATCTTCCATTGGGATTATCCCTCCAGACCAGCTCATCCCCCAAATTGATAGGAATCATGGAAATGAGCATAAGCATTATAGGAGTCAAGTCCTCAGAGATGAGGGATAGGTCACTCCATTCCTGGCCATTCCAATAATCACAAACTTTGGACCCAATTTGATCAGTACAAGCTTGCATCCATCTCTCAAAAACAAGGTTATTGATAAGTGGATCTTGGGAAAGCCATCTATCCGACCAGAACTGGATGTCCTTCCCATTTCCCAATTTCCATGATATCCTGGCCTTAGCCATGTCCCTGGCTTTCATGATCCCATTCCAAATGTTCGATCCTTTTGGGATATCTTCATTAAAAAGGGTGAAAAGAAGAGTGGGTCTTCTAAGGTACTTGTTTACCAGGGTGTCCCTCCATTCACCGGTGCTACTGAAGATCTGCCATATTTGTTTAGCTAGGAGAGCCTTATTGAGGTGAGTGATCTTTCTAATGCCCAGACCTCCATACCTCTTAGGGAGGCAAACCTTCTCCCAAGCAACAAGAGGGTATCTTTTCTTCCCTTCATTACCATTCCAAAGGAAGTCTCTCTGGATTTTCTCCATTCTTTCAGCTATTTTCCCCGGAATTCCAAAGAGGCTCAGGGCATAGATTGGCAGATTTTGAAGAGAAGATTTGACTAAGAGGCATTTCCCCGCTTGACTAAGAGAGACCCCTTTCCAACCAGCCATCTTCCTGTTGAATCTGTCCAAAATACCATTCCAAAAAGACTCCAGGGGTGAGGATCCCAAAGGAAGACCAAGATAGGTAGAGGGGAAAGAGCCTACCCCACAACCCAGAATCCTAGCGATTTTTCTTTGTCTAAACTCAGAGGTGTTGATGAAAAAGAGCGAGCTTTTGTTCCAATTAATCAGCTGACCCGTCCCACTGGAGTAAGTATCAAGAATCTTCTTCAGGGCTCTGGCCTCTTTGACAGAAGCTTCCCCCCCCCAAGATAGTATCGTCAACAAATTGTTGATGAATGAAGGGAACGCAATTAGAGGAGGGAAGGATCCCTTTGATACAAGCCTCACGCTTTCTATAGTCTATAATCCTTCCTAAGCATTCAGCTAAAATGATGAACAAAATGGGCGAAAGGGGGTCTCCTTGTCTGAGGCCTCTGGAAGGTTTGAAAAAATTAGAAGGGACTCCATTAACCAGAACAGCCAAGGAGGAGGTGGACACCAATTGAGAGATAATTTTGCAAACTTTACTATCAAAGCCAAAAGTCGAGAGGACCTTCCCAAGGAGAGACTAGTCCACCCTGTCATAAGCTTTAGAAAGATCCAGTTTGAGAAACATACCTTCCCGTTTGGATGCCTCAAGAGAGTGGATGACTTCGTGCACCATCTGGACAGAATCCAAAATTTGTCTCCCTGGAACAAAACCCGATTGATGTTGCGAGATTATCATGGGCAAGATCTTGAGCATTCTTAAAGTGAGAACTTTAGAGATGATCTTGTAGAGTGAGTTGCACAGACTAATAGGTCTAAAGTTGTCCAACGAGTCCACCCCAGGGGATTTAGGAATGAGAACCACAAAAGTCAAGTTTAGCTCCTTGAGAATAGATTTGGCTCCAAAGAATTCCTGAACAGCCTGAACAACCTCTCCCATGATCACCGGCCAGAACCTTTGGAAGAAAAAAGTGGGAAAACCATCCGGGCCTAGAGCCTTGTCAGCAGGTAGAGAAAAGAGAGCCTCTCTAACTTCCGAAGCATTAGGAATAGCACAGAGCTGTTTATTATGGATAGGTTGAATGAGCTGAGGGATACAATGTAACAAATCCTCCTAGTCCAAAATGGAAAGCATTGGGTCCTCAGAGAGAAGGCTAGAGAAAAAGGAAACAACTTCTTTCGAGATGGCAGATTCTTTAGTTAACAGCTCCTGCCCCTTTCTGATACCATAGATCCTGTTACTAGCACGGTGCTTGAGGGTGGTTAGGTGAAAAAACTTAGTGCTCCGATCTCCTTCCTTTAGCCAGGTGATCCTCGATCTTTGCCTCCAAAATTTTTCTTCATTATTAATAATGTTATGAATTTCAGACAGGGTCTTGAGCTCCAAAACCCTGTTGGTCTCAGTGTAACCTTCCTTCTGAATGCAATCTTGGATAATAGTTAGATTATCAAATAACTCTTTCTTTTCATGGAAGATGTGACCAAAATCAGACTTGTTCCAAATTTTAATCATCCTCTTCACATTGCTAAGTTTTCTGGTGACTCTGAACATGGCTGAGCCCTCCACCTCTATCCCCCACCATTTCTTGATATTGTCCAGGAGGTCAGGGTGAGAGGTCCACATTTTCTCAAACCTGAAAGGATGGTATCTCCTGTGTACCAGAGGGGAAACTAAAAGAGAAATGGAAGAGTGATCTGAACCAATTCTGGGAAGCAGAGATAGTCTGTAGCTGAAGGATTGAAGCCAGTCCGAAGATATAAGAGCTCTATCCAGCCTAACCTGAATGCAATCATGGCCTTTTCTCTTGTTTGACCAGGTAAAGGATCCGCCCTTAAGCTCTACGTCCATAAGGGCTACATTATTTATGAAGTTAGAAAGATCCTGTTTACTTTCCCAATCCGGGGGCATACCTCCCTTTTTCTCTTTATCTTCTAGCGGTGTGTTAAAGTCTCCCATGATTATACCTTTCTTAATGTCACAATCTTGCACCATATTACCAACTTTGGTCCAGAAGTTTTTTCTATCTCTCTTATTATTGGGGGCGTAAATATTCACTAAAAACTAGGAATCATTGGTGTGCAAATGTTGAACTCTGCAAAAAAGAATGTTATCTTCATCATACTCAGCTACTATATTGAAATACTTATCATTGAAAAGTAACAGCAGTCCTCCAGACGCTCCTTCAGAGTTAGAGGCTATGCCCTTCATGCTATTGTTGAACTTAATATTTTCCATCCTTTCCTTCTTCATTTTAGTTTCTTGGATTAGAAACACATCAGGCCTTTGGTCCCTTATCATATTTCTAATAACTTCTTGCTTGTGGATTCCATTGAGTCCACGAATATTCCAAGATAAGATCTTCATGATTTAACTACTGAACATGCTTCCTGGATGGTGCGCTGCGTACCATCCTTAATGTTTCTTCTGGCTTCCTCTTTCCTGATTTCATTCTTGTTTTTCCTTCCCACTAGGTTAGATTTGTGGCCGAGATCAGCCTTGGCCATGCTTCTAGTAGAAGGGGGAGATACCGGAGAAGGGTCCCTGCTATTCTTCTTCTTTCTACTCCTGACTTCTATCCAAGGATTCTCTTCTCCCTCTAGTCCTTTGTCCAGCCAAGCATCAATTCTCGCCAAATCTTCCATTGTCGATGCAGACAGCCTCTCTATGATTCTGTTTACTGTTGAAGGGGGGGGACAACACACCGGGTTAGGGTCCTGGGACATGGGTTCCCCCTCCTTTAGTTCTTCCATGGAGTTCGGGACAAAGGATAGTTTCAAGTCATCCTCCTGAGAATTCAGAGGGGGAAGAGTCATATTTTCACCTGTCTCCTCAGGTTTCTTCTCAGATTCCTTCGCATTGGGGAGAGGTGTTGAATCGTCTTTCACTCCTTTCTCTTCTCCCCCTCCTATGTTTCCAGTCGCCCGAGGAGGCCCTGATTCCTCTTGGGGCGCATTAGGAGTAGTATTTGTTTTTCCTTCTGCCTCTCCATTTGCCTTGACTTGCGATGCTTTTTTCCTCCATTCTTTTTTGGGATCTAGAGAATCTTTTATCCCCCCTTGTGGACGAGCCTTTCCCACCGTACTCTTCCCTTTGAAAAGTGGGCATGATCCAGCCTTGTGGCCAGCCTTCTTACAATGGAAACAAGCAAAAGGCACACTTTCATAGTCAATCTTTTGAGATCTGTTTCCCAGACGAGATTTTAGTTCTAAAACTTGAGGCATGTCCTAGTCTTCGATGACTCCTACACAGATTCTTGTATAGTTCAATCTTTTCTTAGCTGCTGTGACAGGGTCAATGGAGAGGAGCTCTCCAAAGGTCCTGGCTATGCCATCAAAGACATCCTCATGCCAATATTCCAAAGGAAGTTCCGGAAGTCTTAACCAAACTGGAACCTGAGATTGGAAATCATTGTTCAAATCCAAGTTGGATGTCCATTTTTGCAATATTAGGTTGGATCTGCCCAAAGACCAGTTCCCAGCACATAGTATACGAGAAAAATCTTCCGAGCAAGAGAACTCGAAAGACATGAAGCCTTTGGCCATAGCAGTCACTTCTACATGCCCTTTAAGGTCCCATTTTCTCCTAGTAAATGTCCTCACTACATCAATATTAGGTCTTGGTCCTACAAATTTTCCTACCAGAGTGTTCACCATGCTTAGGATATTGTGGTCAATAATTTCCCTAGGGATTTCCAGAGCAAAAATACCTTTCTCCTTATCAGATTTGTCAATGACTTTTGGGAAAGATTGTTAGGTTTCACTTTGTTAGAGGAATTCAACACCTTGTTAGAAGTGTGTCTTGCTAAAGGACTTTAAATCACAACTAAGTAAGCACCCTATTAAAGGATTTCATATAGCCTATTAGGACTACTCTATTAAGAGATTTTGACTGAAATCACCTATTAGAATGTCTTAGCTTTGATCATGCAGTTAGCACTTGATTGCTTGATAATAGATCACCTCTAAAAAATGTCTTCTTGATCCTTCTTGATTAGACATCTCTTTGTTGAATCCTTTTCTCTATCCTCTGTTCTACTCTAACTAATTCTGCAATGTAGTTTTACTTCACAACTTCTAAGCCAACATGATTTCTCTATTTGTGCATGCGGACTATTCTCTTCACTCCTTCTACATCTTACAAACTCACTCATAGAGAATTTAGGGTTTTTCCTCCTTATGAGTACTTAGGTGACTTAGGATTAGGTATAATCTATGGCTAAGATTCTTCCATTTTGCCACTTAATCCTTCCCATTTTCTAATTAACTACATGTAGTTGCATAGGGAATCCAACTTGAGATTCATCCTTATCTCCAAAATATGAAAATTCAATCTTAAGTTAGCTCAAGAATGGTTTACATAGTTGTTTGTGCCTTTACAAAAAAATATGTCAAAACTATCTTACTTGGCATCTGAAGTTTCTAATGCTTGGCATACACTAATCTTTATACTATGTCTTGACACCTCTATTTCTCGGCATCCATTGTTCACTTGGCTCCTGTGTCACTTAGCATATACTATCTACTTTGCACTTGAGTGACTCGGCACATGAGTGGCTTGACACTCACTATGAATCGGCATGGTCTAATACATACATGTGCTTGGCATGTACTACTTGCTTAGTATGAACTAAGTAAATAGCTTAAGTGTGTTGACACTCACTTGTCAAAACCAATCTGAGATCAACACAAATTTTTGAATAATAAGGAACACCATCCATCTCATTTTTTCTTCTAGAGTGGAAGGACACATCTTTGAAGACAACCAAAAATGATTAGCCAATGGAGTGGCAAAAAATTTAGCATTTGACATATTAAACTTTTGTAAAACTTTAAGAATATGCTTTTCTTGAGATAATCTATTTTATCTTTTATGTCTATCATGGATTGTATCCATCCCAAGAATTCTCTTCACTACCCCTAGATTTGTCATGGAAAAATGAAGACCCAAATACATCTTCAGCTCATGAATGACTCTCATACTATTTCTAGTAGTCAACATATCATCAACATAGAGTAGAAAAATCACAAACTCACCATTATGAATCTGTTTGTAGTAAACACATGGGTCTAATTCATAGCGATTAAAACCTTGTTGTGTCATAAAGTTATCAAACTTTAAGTACCATTGGTGCAGATCTTACTTCATCCCATATAAACTCCTCTTTAAGTTGTAACATAATTGCTCCTGCCCCTATTTAATGAATCCTTCTGGCTGCTCCATATATAATTCCTCCTCAATATCCCCTTGTAAAATCATCATTTTGAAATCAGGTTGCTCAAGCTCAAGATCCCAAGCTACTATTATGTCCAAAACCAAATGAATGGTTTGCATCTTCAGCACTGGAGAGAAAATCTCATTAAAATCCACTCTTGCATTCTAAGTTAATCCCTTTACTACCAATTTAGCCCTGTACCTCTTTCATCCTCCATCTTTCTCTTTTATTTTATACACCCATTTATTTTTCAATATGTTACAATTTAGAAGAATAGGAACCAAATCCCATGTCTAATTTGTATTTAAAGACTCCATTTCATCTTTCATGGCATCCATCCAAAATGCCAAATTAATATTAGAGCAACTTGGTTTTTTTTCAAATATTAGAGCAATAGTTTAGAAAGGATTATGAGGGATTTGATGTGGTCTAATGGCTTAGGGAATTAAAAAAGACACTATATTAAATGGGAGTGGTGTTGTTTACCCAAGGAGAATGGTGGTTTGGGGATTATTGATTTAAAATATCAAGGTATGATATTGAATTCTAAATGGATCATTCAAGCTCTAAGTGGGGATGAACCATGGAAGGCTTTAATTACAAATAATATCTCTAAATCTTCTATTAAAAAAGGAAAAATTTGGCAAAATGTTTAGATTTGTGAAAATTTTTTTAGGAACTTTGAGTTATCAGTGTTTTGATCTAAATTTTTTCATTCTTTGTGGAAGGCATGGGCTCAGGTTGGGAAACTTATTCCATTTAGGGATGCAATTTGTGGCCCTCCTAAATACTCTATTTTGGATAGATCTATTTGATGGGGTGTTGAAGCTAATGATAAACCTCTTGCATTGACACAGAGTTGTTCTATAAAAAATTGGAACAGATATGGCATTTCTACTATTTGTGATATTTTGGTTGACAATACATTAGGGCTATGAAATGAGATTGCTGGAAAGTTCAACATTCTTAACTCTTAAAAGAAGAATTATTCCTTCTTTGTTAAAGCTTTAGGAAATGTCTTTCTTGGACATATTATGAATTGAAATTAGTTTGTGCAGAATATCAGATGGAAAGATGGCAATCATTTTAATAATGTTTCTTCTAGGTATATTTATAGAATTCTTAGAGATGATTGTTCTATTTTTGATAGGGTTAACCATGGCTGGGGGCTGGGGGTTTCAGCTGATAGATGGCCTTTTATTTTTTCCTTTTTTTTGGCAATCTCAGTGTGAGCCTAAGAAATCTTGTTTTACATGGCTGTTGCTTTTGAAGAAACTTGCTATGGGTAATACTTTTCCTAGTGGTCATGTTAGTGCTATTTTCTATGGTATTTGTTCTGTACATGAGTCCTTTGAACACTTTTCTTATTGTACCTTTTCCAAGGGTGTCTAGGTTATTTTCTTTGGGTCACCCATTGTTTCGAATAGTAGGCCAAGTCTTTCATGGAGTGAAGTGCTCACTAGTTTTGTGAATGATTTTGATTTGAAAATGAATAGTTTTTTATTTGTCTTTACTTATGAAGTTCTTTGCTTTCTTTTGAAGGAGAGAAATGTAGAGATTTTTTAGAAGAGGAGGCAACTTACTAAGTTTGTTTGTAAACTCATACATTCTCAAATTATGTCATAGGTTGCTTCTACTTTGGAAATCTCTAGGGATAGATTTATGATTTTGATGTGAGAGGGACAGATCTTGATTCACAAAGATGATACTATGTCTCATCAATATCTTGAGATACACAATGATATGCTCAAATAGAGGGAGATGGACAATCTGAACTAGTTTATTAAAGATCTTAGTATTGGTGATAGAGTTCAAGTTGGAAACTATATTTCTCATAATCATGTTGCAAATGGATAGAGTGGTTAGCCTAGGATATGGGTTATTTTTTGATGTTTGGATGACTGGCTAGGCTTGTTATTTAGTTTCTTTTTGTATTAACTATATTATAAATGTTGGTTCTAATAGTAGTTTTTGTAATAAATTAACTACATTTTGTAAAGAATCTATTTTATTTCTAGTATCTATATAGGGCATAAGCATATATCACTCGTTGAGCATATTTTAAAAATATTTTGTACGATGCTTAGTATGGTAAAAGATCTATGATGTAACCAAGATGATTGAACTATGTTAATACAAAAAGAAACTTTAAGAATATACTTTTCTTGAGATAATCTAATTAATATTTTATGTCTATCATGGATTATATCCATCCCAAGAATCCTCTTCACTACTCCTAAATCTGTCATGGCAAAATGAAGAGCCAAATGTGTCTTTAGCTCATGAATGACTCTCATACTATTTTCAGCAGTCAACATATCATTAACATATAGTAGAAAAATCACAAACTCACCATTATGAAGCTATTTGTAATAAACACATGACTCTAATTTGCAGTGACTAAAACCTTGTTTTTTCATGAAGTTATCAAACTTTAAGTACCATTGGCATAGAGCTTGCTTCATCCCATATAACTCCTCTCTAATCTACAATATAAATTCTCTTGCCCCTATTTGACAAATTCTTTTGATTGCTACATATACAATTCCTTTTCAATATCCCCATGTAGAAACATTGTTTTGACATCGAGTTGCTCAAGTTCAAGATCCCAAGTTGTTGCTATGCTCAAAACCAAATGAAGGGTTTGCATCTTCACCATTGTAGAGAAAATCTCATAAAAATCCACATGATTTTGCTAAGTGAATCCCTTTACTACCAATATGGCCATGTACCTCTTTCATCCTCGATCTTCCTCTTTTATTCGATACACCCACTTATTTTTCAATGCCTTACAATTCGGTGGAATAGGAAACAAATCTCATGTTTGATTTGTATTTAAAGACTCCATTTCATCTTTCATGGCATCCATCCATAATGCTAAATTAACATTAGTACATGCTTGCTTGAAAGTTTGAGGCTCTCTCTAATCAGAACATAAAGAAAATAATAACTCATGGTCATCAAATTTGTGAGGACATTTTCAATCTCTTGTAGATCTCCTTGGCTGTGGGACTTCACTGATATCTTTTTTATGTACAACTTGAGACTCGATGCCAATGCCTTATTCAATGGCTCAATTTGTGTTTCCAAATTCAAACTTGACACTATCGGTCTCCTATTGCAGAGCTTGAGACTGAATTAGACCACCAAAATCTAGTTGTACTAGATGTGTGTGAAAAATATGGGTTTGACCCTTTATAGGATTGATGCCTAGCATGGAGTGACCAAGGACTTTTTCTTTGGAGTGGGGGGGACTAGTAAATAAAGGAGTTTGTGCAAAAATGGAGGGCTGAGGTGTATGATGTTCAATCACCATGGATGTTGAGAAGTTGGAGTTAGGCATAATAGTGTGTTCTTGCATTGAAGGAGTGACAAGTGTGAATGGAGTCAAATGAGCTTGGGTTGAGGACAACATTGACATCCCAAATCTAGGATGTGTGTTGGAAATAGGTGAGTTGGTAGGGAAATCGGCACCCAATATGGGTGCATTGTTGATTTGAGATGAGGAGGGCACCGTATGTGTGTGCGTGTCATACAAAGTGTCATTCTTGGTAAAGGAACCAATGTTGAGCTTAGACTGCTGCTTAGGATCTACAACACTTGGATAAATAACAATGGGTATAGATTGAGTGTGAATCACGTGTAGAAATAGGATAATGTTTTCTATGGTACTTTAAGCAGAAGTAATATTTGACATTATACAAGTTGTAGATTTGGGCATTCTAGGCAGTCTAATGGAAGTAGGAGACATAATCGTGGTGATAGGATTGAATGTAACTCAAGAGGTCTTTTGAATGTGCCCTTCATTATCAAATACATAAAACTTAATAGAATCAGGAGTAGTGTGTCTTTTTTGCAAACCTAAAAAAGAGTTTTCATTGAACACAACATCTTGAATTCGAAGCACTTTATGAGCAGTCAGATCCCACAACTAAAAACCATATTGATCTTCATCATACCCCAAAAATATGTATCTTTTAGATTTAAAATCCAATAGAAGTAGGAGACATAATCATGGTGATGGGATTGAATGTAA
The DNA here is from genome assembly GCA_028749045.1 of Cupressus sempervirens. Lineage (NCBI taxonomy): Eukaryota > Viridiplantae > Streptophyta > Pinopsida > Cupressales > Cupressaceae > Cupressus > Cupressus sempervirens. Next base: position 740,959,062 of record CM053786.1, read on the forward strand.
CTCAAGAGGTATTTTGAATGTGCCCTTCATTATCAAATAGGTCAAACTTAATAGAATTAGGAGAAGTAGTGTGCAATTTTCCGAAACCTAAAACAAACTTTTCATTAAACACAACATCTATACTTTGAAGCACTTTATGATTAGTTGGATCCCACAATTGAAAGCCATATTGATCTTCACCATACCTCCAAAATATGTTTCTTTTAGATTTAAAATCCAATTTCATTTGATACTCTTTAGGAACATGAACATACCCATCACAACCAAACACTCCTAAATGATAAAAATAAATCATTTTACCAATCTACCTTTCTTCTAGAATATCAAAATCCAAACATGATGAAGGAGCTCAATTTATTAAAAAAATAGCAATATTGCATGCCTCTACCCAAAATTCCTTCCCCAAACCGACATTGGATAACATACATCAAAACCTTTCTAAGATAGTCTGATTCAACCTCTTTGCTGCACCATTTTCTTGAGGTGTATAAGGGACTATTTTAATCCTCTGAATATCATGATCTGCATAGAAATTATCAAACTTTGAAGAAAAAAACTTACCACCATTGTCCATTAGTAGACATTTAATCTTTTTCCCAATATGATTTTCCACCATAGCCTTAAAAGATTTAAACTTTGAAAATACTTCAGATTTCTTATTCAACCTATAAACCGAAACATTTTGAGTACAATCATCAAGAAATGTGACAAAATATTTAGCTCCACTGAGAGAAGTTCCAAAAATATCAAAATTCACAAAGATCTAATGGAGAAGATTTCTTCTCATGACCTGTCCTTATGAAGCTAGTGCAATTTTGCTTTCCATAAAGACAATGCTCACACAACTCCAAATGAAGAGATTTAAGACCTAAAAGATGGTCTCTTCGAAGCATGACTTCAAGACCCATTTTGTTCATATGACTGAGCCTCTTATGTCAAAGTTTGAAATTACTTTTCGTAACCACCATGGCTACTCCCACTTCACTATTGCACTCTAAAACATATAAACTTCTAGATTTCTTTCCTTTAGCCAACAATAAATGACCTTTGGATAGTTTCCATAAATCAAGATCAAAATTAGCATTATAGCCTTGTGTATACAATTGACTAACTGAAATCAGATTATGCTTTAGTGTAGGAACATGCCTAACATCTTTTAAAATCCATTTAATACCATTTTTAAGTGACAATAAAATATCCCCTTTGCTAACAATATCACATTCTTTGTTATCCCCAAGAAAAACTTTACCAAACATACCTTCGTGGTAATTTATGAATGCACTCCAACATGGAGTAGCATGAAAAGATGCATCGAAATTGAGAACCCATGAACTTGAATCCATGTCACTAGCTACAAGTACCAAAGCTCCATGAATTGCAACATTTACACCATCTTGGATTACTTTTTTTTAAACCTTCTTGTAATTCCAACATTGTTTCTTGGTGTTGCCTAGTTTACCACAAAACTAGCAAGTGCCATTTCTTCCTCTAAACTTTGAGTGATGATTTGATCTACGTCTTTCATTATTATTATTGTTATGTCTACCTCTTTCATGATTTTTTCCTTTATTTCTTTTTCTCACAACTGTTAGAGCATTACCAGTAGAGGATTTGTGGTGCTTCCTTCACATGTCTTCACTAAGTAATGTGGTTATGACTTCATCAAATTTCAGCTTACTCTTGGCTGCTATTGAAGTTCTCACAACCATTACTACACCTTCCTAGCTATTTGAAAGTGAACGTAATAATAAAATGACTTTTATTTCATCATCTAACAATATACCAACTGAAATGAGTTGATTGGCTAATGTATTAAACTCATTTAGATGATTCAACATCACTCCCCCTTTTTTTATTTTCAAATTATATAGCTTCTTCATTATAAAAACTTTATTTGATGCTGAATGTATCTCATACAATGAAGATAATTTCTCACCTAGTTCTCTAGTTGTCTTCCTAGCTAAAACGTTGAACAACATGCTACTTGAGAGAGCTAGGAAAATCACCATCCTTGCTTTCAAATCTAGTTTTCCCATTCTTTGTCGATCAATGATCCTTTTACCTTTTTCTTACGAAGCAACATGGGTTGTAAATCTTGCTTGATGAGTGGACTCCATCTTCACTTTCCATAGCCCAAAGTTTTTCCTAGAATTTTTTTTTGATTTTCCACTTATCCACCTCATCCATGGCACCTGTAAATCTTTATTGATATCTAGAAAATCAAATGAGCTTAACCAACTTTGATATAAAATTTAAAGTAAAACTAAATAAAAAATGCAAGAGTGGACACATAATTTATAGTGGTTCATCTAGCTAGTTTGGATTACATCCACTTTTCAAGTAGGAGAATTTCTCTTATTTAGATAAATCACAAGTTACAATAAAAAAAAACAATCAAATTGTTACACATATTCTTTTCAGTCTTTCAAAAGAAGACGAAAGGGCATGGAAGATGAAGAGATGACAATGATTGGACTTCACTGTTAGACAATAAGAGCTATTACAATATTCTCTTCCAAAATCATTACAATTTTTACTCATGTCTAATAATAGATCAAAATGAAATCCACCCTACCTAGACTAGTTCCTAAATATAAGTATTGAAGTACTTGTCTTTGCCCAAGGAGCCATCTTTCTATTTCACATGACAAACATAATTTCTCCACACTTTGTCTTCTGCTAATTTTATAAATCCCTAAATGTTCTAATTGAAAAGTTGTCCCAATCATAATCAACTAGGAGAATCCTTCCTCGAACATGACAAATAAAAATTGAAACCATTATGATTTGATTTAAGAGCTGGAATAGAACATTAGCAAAAGTTGTTCATTTTTTTCAATTGATTTATAGCATTAATATAATGAGAATAATAGATCCAATCAAATACCGACATCAAATAAATTTATGAAAACTAAGAAGACCTTATCTATCTTGTTCAGTTTACAAAACCAAGGAAAGTTTTATTATAAATCATGAGACTGTAGAATTTTAAGAAAACATCCTTTAAAATAAAGATAACTAAATCACTGTGAAAATTGAAATTAACAAAAAGGTTGGAATTGATATATACCAATAGAGAAGAATTAATTGGCTATATGATCTCTGCTAGTCAATAAAATTAGGTAGCCTAACAAAAGAAAATACGAAAAATGTGAATTTCATTAGAAACCTCCTCATTTTAGTGGATTTAGACGTAATGCTTCTGATGCTCTTTTTGTTAAAAAATTCTATAACTCCCATTCTTTATGACTTATCTGTAATATCTTTATTTCTCCTTGCTACTTCATATCTTTTATATATTCTACTCATACGGGTGAGATTTCATTAAATAAGAAAGAAATGAATTCATTTTTTTAAATTGAAATCTACTTGTTTTGATCTTTATATCATGTAGTTCTAAATGAAAATTCAATTTTAATTAATACTTTTTATTTTTCCCTCTTTGCTGGCCATATTCGTTGAGCAAGAGTAGTCATTTATGTGTTGGTCATATGTGAAAAGAATTATAGAATTAGAAGTTTTATTTCTGCAACCAATAACAAGGGTCTCTCGAATGTAGGACATTTAGTGGCATTGGACAATTCTACATATTTAAAAAATATTGTCATTTTTATTATTATTATTATTTATGATTAGGCAATTGAAAATAAATGAAAACAAATATAGATTTCTATGTATTGGGGAAAGTGTTCAACATAATATTTGTGATCTTTGTTAAATAGAAAGTTTAATTTTCAAAGGATACATTTGTTGATCTTAGAATGGTTTTGTCTAGTGAGTGTCTATACACTTAAGTCATTTACTTAGTTCATGCCGAACAAGTAACATATGCCGAGCACAACATATAAGTTAGGGCATGTCGAGTAAACAAAGAGTGTCAAATCACTCATATGCCAAGGTACTCAAGTGCTATGCAGACAGTATGTGCAGAGTGATTCAGAAGCTGAGAAAGCAATGCATGCCGAGTCATTTAGATGCTGAGTGATAGTATTGAAGTTAGCATGTGTCGAGCACTAGGGACTTCAGATGCTGAGTAACACAGTTTTGTCATAGTTGTTTGTATTGCATAAACTACTATGTAAACCATATTTGAGCTGAATTAAAAATTAAATTATGATATTTTGGTGATAAGGACGAATCTTATGTTGGAATCCCTATGTGTTACATGAACCCAATTAGATAAAGGGAAGGTTTAAGTGGCAATATGGGTGAATCACAGCTATTGATTCATACCTAACCCTAAGTCACCTAGGTCTTTTTAAGGAAGAAAAACCCTAAACTTTCTAAGAGCATGAAAGGGAATGAATTAATGATAAAAGAGAGTTTTGCATGCATAAAATAGGACATTCATTGTGACAAAGGTATTATGATCTAAATTGTATTGTAGAATCAGTTAAAGGAGAACAGAGGAAGGAAATAGTGAACAATAGAGGGACATATGATCAAGAAGGATCAAGTATACATCAATATAGAGGTGATCTAACATCAAGCAATAGAGTGCTAACCATAGGATCAATGCTGAAACATTCTAACAAGTGAATTAGTTAAATCTCTTAATAGAGTAGTCATAATAGGCTATATTGAAATCCTCTAACAAGGTGCTTACTTAATTATGAGTTGAAGTCATTTAACAAGGCACACTTCTAATAGGGGTGTTGAAATCCTTTAATAGGGTAAGATCTAACAGTCTTTGTAAGCCTTTAATAGGGTAGACATTTCATAGGGTAGATTATAGTTCATGATCAAATATTGTAACCTTCATTGGATACACTTTAATACTGTAGTAGTGAGGATTTGTGGGTGTCATCCCCACCCCAATTTTACCTTCTCATTAGAGGGTTTCTAGGTGATCATATCTTGTGTCATATATGTGTGAATGTATACTTACTTACATGCTTTAGATGTATATTCTTTACATGGTATTTCAATTTATTTGTTGAATATATGAGATGTATGTGTGGTGAATATTTTATGGGTCAAAGTTTAAAGCACTAATTCACACCACCCCCCGCCCCCCTTCCCACCCTCTGAGAAGTCTACCTTTCCTATTGTAATTTCAACAATTGGTATCAGAGCATTGTTCTCTAAAACTGAAGCTTTGCATCTTTGAGGAAAGATCTTGGAAATGGAAGTCTACAAGTTGGGAAATATTATTGAGAACCAAGAGATTGAAATACAACTCATTATACATCAATTGAATGATGTGAGAGAAGATCTAAAGAAATCATTGAGAAGAAGGAAGGAAATCACTATTGAGGAAAATGACAAACAATACAAAGAGATAGACACTACTAAGCTATTTGCAAATGGAGAATCCAATGAATTTGATGTAGTAGTTGTAGATCTAATGAAAAAGAATACAATTCAAGATGAAGAAATCAGAAATCTTAAGGTAGAGCAATAATCACAAGCCATATTACTATGTGAGGTGATTGAATAGAAAAAGAAATTTGTAGAAGACAAAGCCATTATTAAAGATGACAAAAGAGTTTTGACCAGCTGAATGAAAGAGAGATCATTAGAGGTAACTAGGATTGCTAACATGCAATTGGAAACCTTGGGTCAAATGATGATTGTAAATCATGAACTGAATGCAAAGGATATTGAGATCACAACTCTAAATTTGTAAAATGGCTAACTGAGAAATGATTTGAAAAGGGAACAAGAGTTTGCTGAAAGTTTCAATAAACCTATTGAAGTTGTAAGGTACTTTGAACAATTGATGAGATCCCCTAAATCTAACAATGATATGTCTAGACCAGGATACACAAGTACTAAAGAAGGAGAATCATTCAAAAGTGTTGAAGAAAGGAGTAAAAAAGGTAGGAATTCCAAACCTACTTGTCATAATTGTGGTAAGATAGGACATACTACTAATGTGTGTAGGAGCAAAAATGGGAGAGTAAGAGAAAAATAGGAGTAAGAGTAGAAAGCAAGTGAAAGAGTATCAGTTGAGGAAAATCTACTTAGTAGGAGAATTTTTTTGATAAAGAGTGCATCATAGAACATAACAAATAATTCAAGGGGAGTTTTAAGATTTTGATATATAAGTCATGTTACAAAATTTTGAAATTTTGTATAGAAGTTGAATAAGAGTTTATGTTTTGCTCGTAAGAATAAGAGTATTAGTACATGACCAAGGGTTTTGACACTCATGTCAAAGGGGGGGATTGTTTATCTTAGAATAGTTTTGACTAGTGAGTGTCTATACACTCAAGTCATTTACTTAGTTCATGCCAAACAAGTAACATATGTCAAGCACAACATATAAGTTAGGGCATGCCAAGTAAACAATGAGTGTCAAGTCACTCAAGTGCCATGTAGATAGTATGTGCCAAGTGATTTAGGAGATACGCACGCAATGTATGTTGAGTCATTCAGATGCCAAGTGATACTATTGAAGTTAGTATGTGTTAAGCACTAGAGACTTCAGATGTCAAGTAACACAAGTTTGTCATAGTTATTTGTATTGGCACAAACTAATATGTAATTTTTTTTTGAGCTGACTTAAAGATTGAATTATGATATTTTAGTGATAAGGATGGATCTTAAGTTGGAATCCCTATGTATTAGATGCACCCAATCAGATAAAGGGAATGTTTAAGTGGCAATATGGGTGAATCACAACCGTTGATTCATACCTAACCCTAAGTCACCTAGGTCTTCTTAAGGAAGAAAAACCCTAAACTTTCTAAGAGCATGAAAGGGAATGAATGAATGAATGATCAAGGAGAGTTTTGTATGTGAAAACTAGGACATTCATGGTAACAAAGGTATTATGATCTGAATTGTATTACAAAATCAGTTAAAGGAGAACAGAGGAAGGAAATAGTGAATAGCAGATAGACATCTAATCAAGAAGGATCAAGTATACACCAGTATAGAGGTGATCTAACATCAAGAATTATAGTGCTAATCATAGGATCAATGCTGAAACATTCTAATAGGTGAATTAGTTAAATCTCTTAATAGAGTAGTCCTAACAAGCTATATTGAAATCCTCTAACAAGGTGCTTACTTAATTGTGATTTGAAGTCCTTTAAAAAGGCACACTTCTAACAAGGTGTTAAAATCCTTTAACAAGGTAGACCTTTCACAAGGTAGATCATGGTTCATGATCAAATATTGTAACCTTTATTGCATACACTTTATTATTGTAGTAGTGAACATTTGTGTCTATCATCCCCACACTAGTTTTACCTTCTCATTGGAGGGTTTTTGGGTAATCATATCTTCTATCATATAATCATATCTTCTATGAATGCTTACTTACTTACGGGTAAGTGCACCAAGTTGTGGTGCAAAAAATATTGCACCCATTTTATTTTTCTAACTTTGAATAGAATGTACGCACTATAGCAAGTACATGTTATGGCTTGGGATACCCAAGCCATAGGATGTACATGCTATAGTGCATACACGCTATAGCACGCACATAAGTTTTAAAACCCCAAAATATTATAAATGGGCTATAAACCCGTAGCCTATTTATTTTTTCATGGTTTTGCAACTTCCTCTCCACATAGCGCGTATGCGAATTCAACAAATTGAAGATTTTTGTAACCTACCTTGTCAATATGCCTCCTCATCGTTGAAGTTCAAAATTAGGATCACGCCATATGTTGTCTAGCCTTCTTTTTGCATTTTTTTATATGTTTTTGTATTTTTTTATAGGTTTTTTTCAATTTTGCTTTAAATTAGTTTATTTATTTAGATTGAAATTGGTTTCTTATTAGGAAATGTGAATGATAAACCATCAAATCCCTAACAAGATCAAAACCAAAACCCTCAACAAGATCCAAACTAAAACCCTCCACAACAAGAACAAGAAATTCCACAACCTACACTAATTGGAAGACCTCCTCCTAGCACACAAAACAAAATAATAAATGGAATAGAAAGAGGCAAAAATGAATTAGCAACACTAATTGGTAGGTTGAAATCATGTGGACAAACTAATCCAATGAGACCTCAATTGGCATCCTCCCTCGAGTCCATTTTGACCCATGTAGCTTCAATTAGTGGTTAGTTGGATATTTGGTAGGTTAAGAGGGATGAAAAAAAAGATGTTATGTAAATAAATTATCATATCAAGATGTACAAAAAAAAGATATACCAAAAGGTAGCATTTGTGCATTGTTTAGAAAGCCTGGTGAACAAAATATTGTTAGAGAGACAACTAAATGGTTCCCCATCCATTGGTGCATACACAATGGTATTAGAAATAATTTTTGAGATAGATGGTGGATGATTTTTTATTCCCCTCCCTGCAATAATCATGAGGTCCTAATGTATTTCTTAAGGAAATTGTATCGTGAGTTTGTCCTTGGGGAGATGCACAATTATTTTGATATATTAGAATCTTAGGGTAGAGGTGGGGAGTCATCATTTGAGAGGCTAGGGGCATGTCATGACCCTAATTTAGTTAGGGCACCTGTGGTCAAGCCATAGGGTGAGCATGTGACTATTCCTTCAGTTGTGAAGGAACATGTAGAGGCCAGCACTCTAGGGACTATTAATGATTTGACATAGACCCTCATTCATTGCATGAGTCCATTATTTTTGGGGGAGCCTTTTGTGCGTCATGGTCACATGTGCACATCATGCGGATCCTTATGCAAATTTGGCAACCATGCTGGAGATGTTGTGGATGATGGGCTAGTCACTGATTAGTTCTCGAATGAGACATTTGGCATTGACACACAAGTAAATTAAAATTATAATAAACTAATTTGATCACATTTAGTATGTATAGTAAACGACTAATTAATTAAATTTATTCACATTGTTCAAAATTCAAGGTCAGAGTGTTGGCAGCCCTAGTAGTGATCCGCCAGCCCCATTTTTCATCCTGTCGATGAGTCCAAAGGTATGTATCAATTTAATCATTTAAATTCATACATATATTTATTAAGTAATCTTATGAAGGATTGACAAAAAAATTTATGCATGTGCATTAGTTCTCTCTATAGGATTGTGGACATTCACTACAGACTTAGAGCCTAGACGTGATACGAGCTTCGTAGAGGTACATTTGTTTCATGTTAATTTAATTCATTTGATTATATTTGTTTCATGTTTCATGTTTCATGTTACATGTATCATGTATTGTATGAAATGCAACTCTAGACATCTAAGACTCCTCCTCATCTTCAACAGTCCATCGATCGTGGAGTGGCTACTGCTATGGCTAGTTTAGAGCCATTAACTGAGGTATGAAAGAATTTTCTTGGTTTTAGCTATTGTTTATTATAGTTAGTATCAAAATTTCTAATGTTATTTATAACTGATTATATTGATTGAATTGTTGTAGGGTCTTGTTACACCTGATCATCCACGGGCCTTTGAGGTGGACTTGTAGAGTGACTATTTGATGGAAGTAAGAAAATAATTAATTTTGTGTGTACATATATTTGATTTCAATGTATACTAATTATTTATTCATATCTACATTGTTTGTATCAGCTTGAGTTAGAGAAGAGCCTCAACAAGAGGATGAACAAGCGTGTGAGGAAGACCCCATCATCCCCATCATCTCCCTCCCCACAATGACCAAAGACCTCTAGAGATTTGTTTCCTTCCCCTCATGGGAAGGAGACGATATAGTTGATAGAAACACATGTATAGGCATCAGTAGACATATATGTTGGATTTTATGTTAGTGGACATATTCTATATACATTTGATGTATATATGACATTTTATATTTGATGTATGACATTTATTTGATGCATTAGATTATTAGACTTATGAAATTATTTGTTAATATATGATATGTTTTTTCATGTATGACATTATTGGTTATCATAATATATTATATGTTCATTCATGTATGACATTATTGGTTATCATTTTATATTATATGTTTATTCATGTATGACATTATTGGTTATCATAATATATTATATGTTCCTTCATGTATGACATTATTGGTTAACATAATATATTATATGTTTTTTCATGTATGACATTATTGGTTATCATAATATATTATATGTTCATTCATGTATGACATTATTGGTTATCATAATATATTATGAGGTTGCATGGGTACTTGTACCCACACCCCTGGTACTCATACCCATATACCCAAGTACTAGGTACATGTATCCCAAGTACTAGGTACTTGGTGGAGAGCATCATAGCTAAGGACCTTGATTGAGATTTTAGATTATTTCTTTTGGTTTTTTGTTTGTGTATCAGCTTGTTGTTTATCAAGCTTAATTGAATACCTAATCAGTTTGAAACTTTGATAGAATATTGATTAACAATAAACTTTATCACTATTCAAGCATAAGTTTATCATTTCCAATATTTCAATGTCATATGATTTATGATCTTGTTCATGTTTAAAGTTTTCCTTCTTTGTTATTTGTTTATCAAGCTTAATTTAATAACTAACCAGTTTGAAACTTTGATACAATATTGATCAACAATAAACTTTATTACTATTAAAGCCAGAAATTTATCATTTGTAATATGTCATTGTCATATGATTTATGATCTTCTTGTTCATGTTCAAAGCTTTCCTTCTATGTTATGCATCTAAAAAATTTATCATAAATTATTATTACAAACATATAACAAATCTGAAACTAAAAACAATACATTACATTTGCAAACTTTATCATTATTCTTGCTATGAAAAATCATTGTCATGACTCATAAATTAAGGTTTTCTATAAATATAAAAGTATAATTAAAAATAAAGTTTGACATACCCAAGTACCCCTGTCCCCTCTTATAAACAATAGTTGTACTAGTACACGTACCCTATGTACCCCCATCCCTATGCAACCTTGTATATTATATGTGGATCTTGATGTTTTCTCTACACCTATTTGGTCTATAGGATATCTTGCTACTTAGAACATCCCCTGACCTTGCCCAACCTCCTCACCAGGTTAACTGATCAAAAGTTGCAGCATCACTCCCTTACTCTTCTAGGAACAATATCCCTCCAAAGGTTTTATAGGTCTACTAGGGTACCATAGCACTTCCAATTCCAACCAATGTTTCAATGATTTCCTAAGGTTTTATTGGAACACTTGTACTATTATTGAATGGATAACAACATTGGGTTTGTACCTAATTTCAAGATTTCTTCACAAAAGGGCTATAAGGAGAGCCCCTAATTAGGCCTCCAACCTGATTTCTAGGGATAATAGCTCCTTTGTCTTAGAGTTTAAACACCTCTAGACTTAAGAAAAATTGATACATAGGACCCATTCTCAAGGATTTTTAGAGTCTAAGGGTGTGTACATGTCATACAACAAAAAAAACAAAATTGAGGGTTTGGTAGGGTTTTCTTGGCTGCCTGCTATCCCCACTTTTAAGACACCTTCCATACTTCATCAAGACTCCTCCAAAATTTAGAACCTCATTATAACCCTCTTCAATCACTTAGAAGGGAAAGTCTTCATTCTTCAAGGTTTTCTCTCGAGAGCTCTTTCTTTGATGACAGTCCTTTGCCAAGCATTACCTAGCTCACCTAGGGCTTGGTTAAAGAATTCTTTGCACTCACTTTCAGGGCCCTTGATAGCATAATATAATACATTAGTGTCTATAGCTTTGAAATCTAGAAGACCATAGAATTTCCACGATGGAGACAATACATAGAAATCTTTCATGATAAACAACTCCAAAACTAGTAGCAAACAAGTATCTTTGGAGAAATTTACAAAACCTTTCAAAACTTGGTCACAAACTATAACTAATGCATGGAAAATGGAAAACAAGTAATAAGACAACTAAAACATCCAACAAAATGATAATAGCCATGTGATTTTCGAACAAACAAGATTAAAAATCAGTTTCTCCTTAGGTTCGAGATAGGTTTTAGGACTTTTTCAAAGCTTCTTTACAAAGTACATGAAAATATTATACCTATGTTGGAATCCAATATTGGTTTTCATGATAAGAAAGAAGATATTCTTAGTCAGTTAAATATTCATGCTTGACAATCTAGGAGAACTTGAGAAGATTAGCATTGAGCTAGTAGAGTTCTTAGGGACAAAGAAGATATAGATGATGTTCTTAGACAACTACAACAACAAAGAAAAAGACAAAACTGAATAACCTCTAAAAACCAAGAATCCCAAAAATCTTAGTCTATAAACTGTTGTTGGGAAAATTGGAGTTTTTATTCTCTAGACAATACAATAGATCTCCAAAAAGTAGACCTTCATCTCTTTTGAAGGAAACCCAATCAACTCCCACCCTACTATTTGGAAAACTTAAACTTTACATGGGACAAATATTCCCCCTAAAGTCACTATCTCAACTCTAATTGCTGCAATGGCTCAAACATGGGGAGCTTTCACCTCTTAAGTGCTAATCTAAACAACCTACCGAAAGGAGCTAAGGAAATCTTTCCCAAGTTCAATGGTAATTCCTATCAAGAGATGGTTGAAAATGTAGGGAATCCTTAAATGTCTATCAACTCTATAAATTGTCATCTTAAATATAAATTTTATGTAAAAAAATAGGGCAATATCCTGGTAATGTCAGAATAGCCTTCATGCACAATTCAAACAAGAAGCCAATAGATCCTTAAGACTCAGGGCAATACATTGTGCCCAAAGTAGTTGAACAAAGGTAAACATCATTTTCATCAAACCTTTGGTTCAAAATTTCAAAGTTCAATGTCTCCAAAATCTCATTTGCTAAAAAAAATCCATACTTTTGTAAGTCATCTAAAAGTTAAAAAAATCCCCCCTATGAGTACCTTAGATTGAACCCTAACAAATTGGATAAGTTGTTTGAATATGTCAGAGGTCATCAATTTGTGCGTAAAGTTGTCGATAATTAATTAACTAATATTTTATCTTTAGAAATCGGTCAAAATTATGTAGTTCATTCCTCCATTGTTAAATTTAAGGCTAAAGTTGGTTCATATGACAAATATTTCTCATTAAATATGAAGCTCAAACCATTCTATATTTATACGTTCATACACAACCATAAGATCAATAATTGTATAATTGACTCTAGGGCCTCTAACAACACAATGCCTTGTATATTCTAAAATTCTTAGATCCACCTCCCTCCCCCCTAACTAAAATCTTTGGTAAATGGTTTTTTATGGATTATAAGAAGGCCCCCCTAGTACAACAAATAAAAATCGCTCACTATGCATTAGCCACTCATCCAAGCAAGACACTAAAGATAACAATTTTGGTTTCTAATAGCCTAGTTAGTAATGACATGTCCAAAAATAGCTTTTGTAGTGACACTCCAACCAAATGGAAAGTCTATGTACATTCCTTTCATCAGAAGATTCCTGAGCCCAAATTCTATGCATTAGGTGGTAAATTTCTAACTACATTATTTTAGGAGGGGAAGAGGTTGTTGGATCTAAACTTAATAATAAGGATTCCCTATAGGATATTGAGTTCAATGGTATATATTCATCTAATAGTATAGGAGTTGGTGTAGTGTTGATACCACCACAAGGTGATAAATTCTCTTATTCTTTTAAACTAGAATAAAACAACACAAATACAGCAATGGAGTATGAAGCCTTGTTGGTAGGAATTGTTGAGCCTTTTTGTTAGGGGAATATTAAATGTGAAAAACCCAAGGTTGAAGAAGTATCAAAATAGGGCATGGGATGAAGTAAAAAGATTTGAGGATTACCTTATTACCATAAAAAAATAGCATGTTCAAAATGATCTATATGATCACCCTTTTACCTTTTATCACAAGTCTTCATCATTAGAAGAGATGGCATATCTAGTTGCCATAGTAAAAAATCACTGCCCTATGCCATTTAGTGACCCTTAGGGACATTTCAATTTGGCATACCTAAGAACATTCAAGTGCTCAACAAGATGGGACAAGCTTGGGGCTAGTGTTTACCTAGCCACCTAGAGCTAACTGAACAAACAGTTTGATCCCATGATGAACAGTGTGAGAGATTTGGTAGTTGGCAACTTTGTACTAGTCAACACTACAAGTTTTAGCATCACTTGTGATGGCATTGCAAAATAAAAATGGAGTAAGATCTCACAAAAGAAAGAGAATTTATTGTAGGTCTCTACAACATGGTCCTATAGGACTTAGAAATGCATCCATACCTCGCACGAGCTCCAAGATATGCCCCATCAAACATCATTGCCCTATGGCATTTAGTGACCCTTAAGGACATTTTAGTTTGGCATGCCCAAGAATGTTTAAGCACTCAACAAGATGGGATAAGCTTAGGGCTATGGTTTACCCAACCACCTAGAGCTAATGGAATAGATAGTTCAATCCCACAATAAACTATGAGGGAGATTTGGTAGTTGGCAACTTTGTACTAGCCAACACTATGAGTTTTAGCATCACCTAAGATGGCATTGCAAAATCAAAATGGAGTAAGATTCCAAAAAGTGAGAGAGGTTATTTTAGGTCTCCACAACATGGTCCTATAGAAACTAGAATCACATACATACCTCACATGAGCTCTGAGATATGCCCCGTTAAACATCGTTTCCCTATGCCATTTAGCAACCCTTAGGGACATTTTGGTTTGGTGTGCTCAAGAACATTCAAGATCTCAACAAGATGGAATGAGCTTGGGGCTAGGGTTTACCTGGACACCCCAAGTTAACAGAATAGACAGTTTGATCCCATCACAAATGGTGAGGGAGATTCGGTAGTTGGTAACTTTTTATTAGCCAACACTAGGAGTTTTAGCATCACCCGAGATGACATCGCAAAATAAAAATGGAGTAAGATCTCCAAAAAGAAAGAGATTTTATTGTAGGTCTCTGCAACATAGTCCTAAAGGACCTAGAATCGCATCCATACTTCATATGAGCTCTGAGATATGCCTTGTCAAAGATCATTGCCCTATGGCATTTAGTGATCCTTAGGGATGTTTCAATTAGGGTTTACCCAGCCACTCAAAGCTATCAGAATAGATAGTTTGATCCCACAATGAATGATGAGGGAGATTTGGTAGTTGGAAACTTTGTACTAGGAAACACTACGAGATTCAGCATCACCCAAGATGGCATTGCAAAATGAAAATAGAGTCAGATCTCGAAAAAGTTAGAGGTTATTGTGGTCTCCACAACATGGTCCTATAAGACCTAGAATCTCATCCATACCTAGCATGAGGTTTGAGATATGCCCCATCAAAGATCCCTGGCCTATGGCATTTAGGGACATTTCAGTTTGACATGCCCAAGAATGTTTGAGTGCTCAATGAGATGGATGAGCTTGGGACTAGGGTTTACCCAGCCATCTAGAGTGAATAGAATAGATAGTTCGATCCCACAATGAATGGTGAGGGAGTTTTGGTAGTTGGAAACTTTGTACTAGCTAACACTATGAGTTTCAACATCATTTGAGATGGCGTTGCAAAATCAAAATGGAGTAAGATCTCCAAAAAGAGAGAGAGGTTATTGTAGGTCTCCACAACACAGTCTTTTAGGACCTAGAATCACATCCATACCTCGTACGAGTTTTAAGATATGGCCTATCAAAAATTGATGCCTTATGACATTTAGCGACCCTTAGGGATGTTTCAGTTCAGTGTGCTCGAGAATGTTCGAGCGCTCAACAAGACAGGATGAGCTTGGGGCTAGGGTTTACCTAGCCACTTGAAACTAATGGAATAGATAGTTCTATCCCATGACAAACAGTGACATAGATTTGGTAGTTGGCAACTTTGTACTGGCCAACACTATGAGTTTCAGCATCACCCGAGATGGCATTACAAAATCAAAATAGAGTAAGATCTCCAAAAAGAGAGAGAGGTTATTATAGGTCTCTTGAACACAGTCCTATAGGACCTAGAATCACATCCATAACTTGCATGAGTTCTAAGATACGGCCCATCAAATATTGCTTCCCTATGGCATTTAGTGACCCTTAGGGATGTTTCGGTTTGGCGTGCTTGAGAATGTTTGAGTGTTGAATGGGATGGGATGAGCTTGGGGCTAGCATTTACTTGGCTACTTAGAGCTAATAAAATAGATAGTTTGATCCCATGATGAATGGTGAGGAAGATTTGGCAGTTGGCAACTTTGTACTGGCCAATACTACGAGTTTCAACATCACTCAAGATAGCGTCGCAAAATCAAAATGGAGTAAGAGCTCCAAAACATGAGAGTGGTTATTATAGCTCTCCACAATGTAGTCCTATAGGAACAATAATCACATCCATACCTTACACGAGCTCTGAGATATGCCTTGTCAAAGATCACTGCCCTAAGGCATTTAGTGACCCTTAGGTATGTTTCAGTTTGGCGTGCACGAGAATTTTTGAGCACTCAACAAGATAGGACAAGCTTGGGGCTAAGGTTTACCCCACCACCTAGAGCTAACATAATAGATAGTTTGATCCCACAATGAACGGTGAGGGAGATTTGGTAGTTGGAAACTTTGTATTGCCAAACACTATGAGTTTCAACATCACTCGAGATGACGTCGCAAAATCAAAATGGAGTAAGATCTCTAAAAAGTGAGAGAGCTTATTATAGGTCTCTGCAACATGGTCCTATAAGACCTAAAATCACATACATACCTCACACAAGATTTGAGATATTTCCCATCAAAGATCACTACCCTATGGCATTTAGTGACCCTTAGGGACGTTTCAGTTCAACCTGGTTGAGAATTTTTTTCAAGCGCTCAACAAGATGGGACAAGATTTGGGCTAGGGTTTACCTAGACACCTAGAGCTAACAAAACAAAGATTTTGATCCTACAAAGAACAGTTAGGGAGATTTGGTAGTTGGCAACTTTGTACTGGGCAACACTATGAGTTTCAACATCACTTGAGATGGTGTCGCAAAATCAAAATGGAGTAAGATCTTCAAAAAATGAGAGAGGTTATTGTAGGTCTCTACAACATGGTCCTATAGGACCTAGAATCACATCCATAGCTTGCACTAGCTCCAAGATATGCCCCATCAAAGATCACTTCCCTATGGTATTTAGTGACCCTTAGGGATCTTTCAATTCGACGTGCCTTAGAATGTTCAAGCCCTCAACAACATGGGACAAGCTTTGGGCTAGGGTTTACCTAGCCACCCAGAGCTAATAAAATAGACAATTCAATCCCATGATGAACAGTGAGGGAGATTTGGTAGTTGGTAACTTTGTATTGGCCAATACTATGAGTTTCAGCATCACCCTAGATGGCATCACAAAATCAAAATGGAGTAAGATCTCTAAAAAGTGAGAGGGGTTATTGTAGATCTCTACAAAACGGTTCTGTAGGACTTAGAATCGCTTCCATATTTCACACAAGCTCCTAGATATGCCTTGTCAAAGATTGTTTCCCTATGGCATTTAGTGACCCTTAGGGACCTTCCGATTTGGTGTGCCTGAGAATGTTTGAGAAGTCAACAGGATGGAACAAGCATGGGGCTAGGGTTTACCCATCCATCTAGAGCTAGTAAGACATACAATTTGATCCCACGACAAATGGCGAGGGAGATTTGATAGTTGGAAACTTTGTACTAGCCAACACTACAATTTTTAGCATCACCGAAGATGGCATCACAAAATCAAAATGTAGTAAGATCTCCAAAAAAAAAAAAGAGTTTATTGTAGGTCTTTACAATATGGTCCTATAGGACCTAGAATTGCATCCATACCTTGCTCGAGCTCCAAGATATGTCCCGTCAAAGATTGTTGTCGTATGGCATTTAGTGACCCTTAGGGACATTTCGGTTCAGCATACTCGAGAACATTCAAGCACTCAATGGCCTATGACATTTAGTGACCCAGAGCTAATAAAATAGACAGTTCAATCCCATGATCAATGATGAGGGAGATTTGGCAGTTGGAAACTTTGTATTGGCCAACACTACAAGTTTCAGCATCACTCGAGATGGCATCACAAAATCAAAATAGAGTAAGATCTCCAAAAATAGAGATATATTATCAGAGGTATCTGCAACAAGGTCCTAGAGGACATGGAATTGCATCCATACCTCGCATGAGCTCAGAGATATGCCCCATCAAAGATCGTTGCCCTATGGCATTTAGTGACCCTTACAGACATTCTGATTCGGCGTGCTTGAGAACATTTGAGTGCTCAATGGAATGGGATGAGCTTGGGGCTAGAGTTTACTCAGCCACCCAAAGCTAATAGAATAGACAATTCGATCCCATGACCCTTTTCCCTCTAAGTTGCAAATTTGAGCAACTTTTACAACTTTCAACAATGCAACTTTGCATAAAAAGTGTAATTTTTACATTTTTCACTTGATTCCACTTCTAAAACTTGGAAAATGTTTGAAAATACTAAAATAATTTATTTCCAAATGCTTAACCCTTCACTAATTCCCAAACTCCTACCATTCACAAATTAACATGCTACAAGAGGTCAAATCCTTCATGGTACTTGACGTAGGGCTTGATTGAAAAAATCACAAAACAAATCCTCTAGTAATCAAACCCTAGAATCTTAAAAAGGACCCTATTAACTACCATTTTCCAAGTAGGTATGAAATTTCAACCAAGGAAATTGCAGTTAGAGGCCCATTTTTGCTATGTGCACCAAGATGTTGTCATAAAAATATAGTTTCACTAAAAATGCAATAACTTGAGTTAGAAAATATATAGAATGATGAGACTAGAAGAAAAAGAAATCTGATTCAAAGCTCTATCTCAAAAATCCATCACATTTGGTCTAAAAGTTCATACATTTTTTGTAGCATGCAAACAATAGTAAAAATGACTCAAAAACTAAATTTCTTTCTTTGCAACTTCTTCCAATCTATATATTAATGCCCTCCAGACCTCACAAATGAGGTATATATATCTCATATGTATATTTTAATGTTGAGGACTAATATTTTAATAGTTATAACCCTTTTCCCACTAAGTTGCAAATATGAGCAACTTTTACGACTTTCAACAATGCAACTTTGCACAAAAAGTGCAATTTTTACATTTTTCACTTGATTCCACTTCTACGACTTGAAAAAGGTTCCAACATACCTAAAACCAACTAAAAAAAACTAATTCCTATGATTTCATGACCAAAAAAATTAAAAATCCCAAATTTTTCTAATCAGCAACTTTTTCTTATAAATTGCATAAAGTGCCTTAAGCATACAAAATAGTGTCTTTCTTTGATAACCATGGACTTCTCATCCAAGGGTTGTTTATTCTAGCCTAATGAGGTAAAAAAAAAACATGAAAACCAAAATATAAACCAAGTTGCAAGCACCTATCAGCTTATCAATCTCAAATTTGGTATAACACCTAAATTGGATGTTGATGCCTTTTCTTATTAGTATGATGACAACTCTACCATGGTTGTCTATTGTTCCATTAAATTATAGGAAATCTCATGATGTATTTGAAGAGGCCCTTTGATACCTTTGTATGTCTCTATGAACTTTGTAAAAAATACTAGATTGGGATGGTATCTAAGATCATGGAGGGAACATTGCATCTACAAATCCTATTTATCATTATAATGGTGTATATTAGCATGTATATCTTTAGACTATTTTGTATTTTAGACTTGATGATCCATTTGCCTTGGTGCCCTGCACTAGTTTCCTTCAAGTAAAATGATGTAACCATCCCTTTTCTATACTAATTGTTATTTGGGGATGGATTACTAACATCTATCATATGTTATTATGCATACTAATGCAGGGAATAGTTAGAGGATGCAGATGATTGGTGCAGAGTCTACAGCCTTAATCCACCAAAAGCTTCTTAAGTGCCTAGTAGCACCCAACCCACTGCAAGATGCCAAAACAGGTTTCCATCCTTTAGCCAATGCTAACCTCTATCTCTTCAAGTGGACTCCACCTCTCCAATGTCTTACCCTCTACCTAGGGTTCTTAGCAAACTTGGGCAAAAATAAGGCTTTGGGGACACTAGCCCTCAACTAAGCCAAATAGGGAAAATTGTGAAAAATTCTTTTAGGGGTTCAAAAAAAGACTTTTTTTTTCATACTTAGTCCTATCCCACTAGAATTCATCCACTTTTAGGGTTCGCACACCACCAATAGACCTATTTCCCAAATCTAGGCCTAGAAATCCTAGTAGGTCTATTTTTAGTTTTCCAAGGTTAACTCCCAAACTTCCCAAAAAATGTGGCAAAAAAAACCTCTTTTTTGATTCCCTTTTCTAAAATCTTGAAGATTCCAAAGAATTATGGGCTGATCCTACTCTAGCATACCCAAACACCAACTAGGTTCACAGTTCTAATACGCTTAATTAGGTTGGCTTTCCAAGGAAAGTGTCAAGAGATTGGGTCATAGAATCAACACAACCACTTAGGAATCTTCCTCACCATTCCAAAAATCCATTCCAACCTTCACCTATGTC
Source organism: Cupressus sempervirens (assembly GCA_028749045.1). Classification (NCBI taxonomy): domain Eukaryota; kingdom Viridiplantae; phylum Streptophyta; class Pinopsida; order Cupressales; family Cupressaceae; genus Cupressus; species Cupressus sempervirens. The sequence continues at coordinate 740,979,356 of CM053786.1, forward strand.
ATTATAAGGAGTTTGAGAGTTTTACACCAATTTCTCTTCAAAACTGGGCTAAAGACATGATAATGTTAAGCCTAGGGCTTGCAAGAAAAAATATTAAACCAAAATTTCTACCCTAAAACTTTTCCATATGTAAGAATACACCCCTGCATTATGTCGCACAAAATGACATCAAGATCCCACCATTGGATTGCAAGTTAGGAGGCCATAAGTGCAATCTAGTCAATTTATAGGCTTACCCAGGCAGCCCTCAATAAAATGGTAATATCTTACACAAATGAATAGATCAAAACCTAAAACAAAATGAAAATTAACTATGCTTCGAATAACTATCCAACCATATCAAATTTTCATATGTGTCAATCTGTACACATTTGTACAATAGCAAAACACAAGAAAGAAGGCAAAAAATTAGGTTTTTATTTCTTCAAAACACATCAAATCTATACAACCATCACCCAATGAGGCCTATATGGTCATATCATACATAAATTATTCCATTCCAATAGTTATAACCAAATTTCAAATTTTGGTAGTAACATACACTTGGTTTTTCAACAAAATTGCAAAGTTGTCAGCATTTTTGCAATTTTGCTTTGACAACTTTTGCAATTTTTTTGCAATTTGTGACATCTTAACTCCTAGACACCTAAAAATTAACCCAATGACCCTAAGGACTTTATAACCTTCTAAGAAACATAAAAATCATTTTTTCCTTGAAAAATCACCTATATTGCTCATTTTTGACCCCTTGGTTCAATTTGGCACTCTCGCTTATAATGGCACCTAGAGTCCAATTGACCTTACATCTTGGGTCTTATTACATAATTTTGCAACCTTGTTCTTAATTTACAAATAGGATGACACCTATCTATTTTCCTTGATTCCCTGCACCAATGATCATCCAACTGGACAAGTTTGGAGTGCTTGGGTGCATGAAAATGCATTAAATTTGATGCCATAGGTATAGTAGTAAGAGATATACTTAAAGGAGGCCATGGTTTTATGTAAAATAGTAAAATTAATCATCATAAACATGGTGTTTGATCAACTAATAGGTCCTGGAAGTGATTTCTTGGTCAGATTTGAAGAGTCCCTAGTTTTTGGCCTTGTTTGGTGAGGGTTTCATAAAAAGAACATATAGAGAGTTTATGAGTTCAATCCAATCAAGGAATACTCAATTTAGGATCGTACTAAGATAATTTAACAAGTTTTATGGTTGGGAGATAATTATTCGATATAGTTCCTTTGTAAATGGAGGGGTTTTTATGCCTAAAAAGTGGTCCATAGTGTAACAGTAGAGACTTGGTCTAAAACAACCATAACTTATATTTTGATATGTTATAGAGAAGCTAAATGGTTATCCTAATATTCAATTTATTTTCTTGATGTTATGGAAAAATGTGGAGAAAAATTCAAGAGGAAAGCATTTGAGGGCTAATTGGGGCTTGTAGGCCTAGTAGGCTAGGATGATTGGTTTACCTTAGAGAAAGGCTCTTCGTATTTGGTAAAATAGTTATTTGAGATGTATTAGGGTATTCAAAACCATTATATTACTAAGAAGTCTTTGGATAAGTCCTTTACCTGATTTGGGACACTTAAGCCTCAAGGTTGCATTCAGAAACAAGTACCATTAGGTAGATATTTCTTGATGTGTCTTCAAATTGTGCTAGACCTGTGAAAAAATATTAAATATACACATGATGGTATTATAGGGATTAGAACTTTAAGACTTCACATATATTTTTATCTTTCAAGTTTTCTTTGTCCCTTGTGAGATTGTTTGAAGATTACTTCTCATGTCACAATTTTTCTTGAATAAGTGTTTTTTGAAAAAGTTCTTTTTGTTATTGAACTCAAAAATTGTCATATTGTCAAACACTTTAATTAATCAAAATAGTGAGTTAAGCTATGTCTTTTAGGTCAAACTCTAAGGCATCTTGCACTTTTAATTTTTTTGTCGAATGCAGTTCTAAGTTTGATTGCATAATTCATCATTATATAATGTACCAATCTTCCAAACTATCACCTATCTTCTATTGATTTATCAACACAGTTCACCATTAATATGCTTTCTGAAAAGTCTAGTGTTGATCTTCCAGTGATTTATCATGTTTTTTTCATTTTGCTACCTGGTTCACAGATAATCATCGAATGATAGTTGCTCCAAGCCTCTAAAACTTTAAACTTGTTCTTGGTTGGTTAGGGTAACCTAGACTTGGTGTTTCTAATTTTTGGTCTATACTAGTAAGTTAGTGGAGTGTTCACTTGTCCATCTTTCTTAGCATGAATTTTATTCTCTTTTTATGTTATTTTTACATCATCACTTTTGAAAAGTGGAAATATTACTAACCTAGTTTGAAAATCAATTCTATTCTAGTTATCCTATTGAATTATTGTATCTTCTTTCATGCCTGTTAAAACTAGATATAATATTCACCAAGGAAAGTGACCTAAGGCTATATTTGACATATTACCTAGAAGAGAGTTAGAATTTTTGGGTTTTAATGCATTTTCTACTACTTTTAGTGAGTATACACCCTCTTTACCTAGATTTGAAAATAGTCTCTCACTGACATTATCTAGGGAGGAGCATGAAAAGAGTATCAAAAAACTGCTATCTAGGATGGTAGACAAATGGTTACATCATACAGAATGAGGAAAATAAGCCTATATGGAAGAAGCATGACAATTTTCTCAAGGATTTACTAATTAAATTTCTAGACATTGTTCATTTTCACCCCAAAGGTCAAAACATACTAGACATAATTTAGAAGATAATGATCCAGATCTAGAAATCACCAAGGAAGAGATCTTAAAATTTTAACAAGATAAATATTAACAAAAGCTCATGAAATTTAACTTGGATCAAGAAAAAGATAAGTGCTTCATGCACTTATTCTCTCAAGTAAAATTTCCACACAACCTTAATGTTGACAACTTGAGTCAAGAGGAGGAACCTTCACCTTTAGAAGTTTGTTATGAAAAAAATGGAAGAAATGAGGAAGGATATGTTACACATGAAAAATGAGCAAGAGAAACCTAATCCATCTTTTTCACTTGAGTCTATATGTCTATTTCCTTTTGACAAATACTTATAAATGTATCCTTTTACTTGTAAGGTTGAGTTTTTGAAGTATGAAAAATATGATGGTAGTGGATATCCTCATGATCACATTAGGTATTTTTGTGCACTAAGTAGGAAATTCTTACATGAACTCACTTATCTCATAAGCCTTTTTTTCTAGAAGTCTTAGTGGGCAAGGTATCAAATGGTTCACAAAATTCTCTCCTCCACTTATGTCATTCGATAAAATGGAAAAAAGGTATTTCCAACATTATTGCTACAATATTCAACATGTGATCACTATGCTATACTTATGCAACATCAAACAACACCAAGGAAAATATTCTATTTCCTTTCTTCAGTGATGGAGGAAGCTTTATTCATGATATCCAAGGAAAATTCCTAAAGCTGAAAAGATTGATATATTTATCAACAAACTTGTGCCTTAACTGCAGCATGAACTTAGGAAAAAACTTTTTTCCAATTCCTTAAAAATTGAGGATGTTTTAGTTAAAAAGGGTGAACTCAATTGATAAAGGACAAAACCAACAACAATGATCAAAACAACAAAAATGTAAAAGGTAAATCATACTCATGGAACAAGAAAAAGAATGTGGTAAATGGTAGTATAGTGGACACACCCAAACCTAAGGAGCCTAATGTTATAGACTTGACCAATGACATTCAAACTCCAAAACAATATGCTTCTCTAAGAATATTGACTCAAACAAATCTAATGACTCTAGTAGAGGTAAACCATCATGGATTTCCAAATCTAAGCACACCTTTACACCTCTAGGAGACTCACTTGAACTGGTGTTGAATACTTTGATATCGAATAAGATCATTACACTACCATATAACTATAAACCTTATGAACCCAAGCTTAAGCCTAAATTTTGGAACAACAATCACTATTTCATCTATGATAGGAATAAGGGTCATAAAACTAAAAATTATATGAAACTTAAACACCTCATTCAAGTTCTCATTGATGATAAGAAAGTTGGGGTGGATGGACTCATGACTAATACTGATCATAAGGTTTTCAATGAACCCTACCCAAGCATGAACAAGAAGAAAGTTCTAGGAAGAAAAATAGGAATCAAAGATCAACTAGATATGATTGAGCCAACTTGTGAGAACATAAACATGATGAGGTCTAAAGGAAGAAAGGAAGGCTCCAAATCAAACATTGATGAGCCACCTATGATTATCCTTAAGGGTGTGGATTCTTCCACACAATCACAACCTTACAATCTTGAGACTAAGAGCGAACAAACATAAAAACCTATGGTCATCCTTAAAGGATTTGACCCCCAAACCCAAACATATGATAAAAACTTGAATCTTGTGACTAGGAGTGAACCAAAGATCACACACTTTGGTCTTAATGCTTCCAAATAGACAACATATAAAAAATTTATAAGATGGGTTTTATTAGTTTATGATTTGAAAATAATTTTTTTTTGGAGTTTATCTAAAATAATTATAGATTACAAAACAAATAAAAGATAAAAGCATGTTAGTCATAATATCATTATTGGTAAAAATGTTCTAAATGCAAAGAATTATTTGTTTGAGCTTCTAGCAATGATCAAGTGGCTTACTAAATGGCTTGATGAGTCTTGGAAACTTCTCCCATTATATCCTTTCTTTTGCTAGTTTAAGGTTTTTGGTTACATGCACACAATCATGGCTTTACATCACAAAGCATTCACATTCTAACAATTTTCATGTTCTTTCATTACATTTTGATCTAAACAAAAAATTCTAAACTTTCACTTATTCAAATGACTAATCTAAAAATGGGTTCTATTAAAGAATCTAATATAAATTCAAATAAACTATCTAGATTCTAAACAACTTAAAACATAAAATTTGTGATTTAAACTTATCTCATCACTTACACATAATAACAATACCCACCTTGTCATGTGGATAGTCTTGTGGGAGAGGTTGAAGCATTGTATTTGGATCCAATTGATCACTCTTTCTCTCTCTCCCTCTCTCCCTATTCAATCTAATGAACCAATTGGATCTACTATACATTTTAATGTCTCAAGTATTGCATCATGTTCTGACTTACGAACTTTCCAAAGAATTTTATGATGTGGTTTTTCACCATATTTTATCAAGTGGACATTTGATGCGACAAAAAGGTTTGAATAATGAAGAATCTTCCTCTCTGTTTGCCAATCCTCGAATAACCAAAAGTTAGGGTTCTTCATAGAATATCATCTAAGCCATGTGCTGGTTACAACCACCACACTAATATGGTACTCTAAACCTTCACCATCTATAATCGAGTGATCCAATTTTTTTTTGGCTTGGACATATTGACACAAATAATGATCTATCCCTTCTACATTTTCTTGAGGTGCAATAACAAAAAAAACATGGCTTGTAGTGACAAATGTACAAAATGCATTCATTAATTCAAAAAATACTTAGGTAAAAGTTATAAAGTTACATATTGAAATTACAAAGATATATAAATATATATTACCAAGTTTCACTAGATCAAACAAGTAGCCAAAGTCAATAGACAAATCCATCTCTACCATTTCTAGTGCTTGTGGGGGACGATAGGTGTCAATTGGGTCAAAAACTCATATATCCCATTTGTCCACCAATTTAGTTGACTCATAGTCATCCCAATTTTTCTCTACACATGATGGACAATAGCATGCCATTTTTCATGTGTGAATACTCCATGAACCTACATCAGAGCTTCTAAAAGAGTGCAACTCACTAGATCCTATTAGTGTGCTACAATCCTCATATGGTGCAATGTTGGTATTATCTATCAACCAAAAAAATCTATGAATCATAGACTCATCTTCCTTACCTAGATCCATTGTAGCATTATACCATTGGATGATGGATTTTGCATCTGTCAATATTGATCCATCTTTGTACTTTAGTTCTTCATAAGCTAAAGCTCTTTTGATGCATGTGCCTACACCATCATGCTCTCCCTTTCCATGACCAGCCTCTATGAAATTCCACATATATTGAATTCTACACAAGCTATGCATCCTGCTCAACCAAGAGAACATCCTTGAATTCTTGAATTGAGATGTGTAATTGTCTAACCAAATAATGTGTTGATGATATGTTATACCCCTGTTAGCCAAATCTCCATAAAATAGTTGAAACAACCATGTAAAAACTCCATAGAATGTGATTGATCATTGCTGATGTAAAAATGGTACTCCCTCAAAATCTTCCTGTCATCCTCTTTACTTGTAGGTGAATGCATGAATGTGATGTGAACAAATATGGAAATCTGTTGAGAAGTATAATACTTTTTTTGCACCTCATTTTGTGGTTGTAGTGTGTAGTTCTCTGTGACGTCTACAACCAAAACAATAGTATCCAGTGAAAATGTATCCTTGCACAATTTGAATTGAAAATCTAGCCATCGAGCTCTATGTGTATGCCTTGCATACTCGTAAATAATCTTTTCACGAAAAATCTTTATGAACTCATACATTGGAATATTTTCAATGACTAAATCACATCTTTTACCTAGTTTTCCATCTTTTAGAGCATATGTCACTATCTTAAATTTTCTTTAATCTACTAGTTCATTTCCACTTGCATTTGTACTATCCATATGTTCACAAGTTGATAAAAGTTGCAAATAACCACAAAATAAGCATGTAACATCCAACATGATGGCTTGTAAAATTGTTGGCCATCCCATATTTCACATAAAATGTTGGATATGAATTCCCTTGAAGATCGTGGTGGCTCATTCATGTCACAATCTTGTAAAACAAACTTAGAATCTAAAAACACACATATATGCCTAAAAACATCAAAATGATTAGAAAATTCAATATGTATCCTACAACAACAAGTTGTGCGTGTGAAATTTATCTTCATATAAAAAGGTTTACCAATCTCAAAAAAATTTTGACTTATTCAAATTTGAGGATACACACCAATAAATTTTGCCAAAAATTGTGTTTGAGTTGAGTCCAAAAAATGTTTCGCATGTGGGTCACAATTTTGGCTACCAATCCTCCTTACAACATCTCTTTGATTAGGGGAAAGATGTGTTATTTTTCCAAAAAATTTAGATCAATGAATTCAAAGCTTCACTAATTTTTTTATCCTTTTGTGGTAGTGTACTCCTAAATGTCCATAACTCATTTTTTGTTTGATCTTCCAATCTCTCACACCATAGCATGGCTCTCCTTAGAGTACCTCTACCAATTTTCAATGTTTTGCTTGTCTTTCTCATGATTCAAGCTTTCTTCATTTGGGTACTTACTATTGTCAATAAAAGTACTAGTCTTGTGATATTACTATCTTTGGTGCATGGTTTAGAACCCAATTTGTCATAAGCACTCATTAGATTCTTTATAATGCTTTTTTCATTTGAATAATCCATCATTCTTAGCTCAAGAATCTTCATGATAGGCCTAAATTTCAAATTTCTCATCATTTCAACAAATAATTGGCATTGACCTATAATATTTAATTCTTCAAAGAATAATCTCCACATACGATTAACTTTTCTTTGACAAGTACGCTTGCTAATCTTGTCAGGCATTGATTTCAAAATGTTAGTATCAATATCAATCAAATATTTTGGTCTTCTAAAATGAATTCTAGAAGGTGTTATAATCTCTTCCATTCCCTCAACATTTTGAACATCAACATAAGGTTGAGTGTTTTGCATACCTTAAACCGAAGATGATGTGCCTTGGCAATAAGATGCAAAAGATGGAATATCACCTACTTGATATGTTGATATTGTGCCTTCAACATGACATGATGGAGTGTGTATGTCATTGGATCTACAAATTAGTGTCTCTTCAACATGAGAGGATGATATGACTCCAACATTGAAAGATGGTGTAGCTTCACAATTCAATTTTCTTCTTGAGCATAACAATCTCATTCATTCTCTTTGTGTTTCCAATTCTTCCTCTGTGTTTCTTTGTATCGGTGGTTCTTGTTCATCTTCAAAAGTCAATTCTTCATTATTGCTTTGTAATTCTCTTTGTTCACATAGTAGTTTTCATTTTATCTCTTTAAATTGCCAAATCTCTCTCCCTCTCTTCATTTGTTTGAGTTTTTGGTTTCTTTCTTGGCATGATGATAATTTCTACATGTCAAATTATTCAAACATCTGAATTACTTAAAATTTGTAAATTACAAATCATTCAAATACATATAAAAATTATAATTATTTCAATGAATACACAATATATATCAAACAGCTTGCCAAATTTCTAACCATTTCAAAATAACAATTCATTCAAACATACAAATTTCAATGAATTCACTATATATTAAACAACATGTCAAATTGTAATTAAATTTGTCTCTATATATCAACAAACAATATTAAAAAATGACTATAGTAACTTTTTCTATAGAAAGAATATTAAAAAGGCCTTCAAATAGCATATCCAATTATTGAATTTGGTGTTTGCTAGCTTCAAAGAGTCTTCAAATAGTGTTTTCTAACTTCCAATAGCTTGAAACCCATGTTTAATGTTAGAACAACAGAATGCACAATAGACAAAAAGCAGAATATGGATCAAAAGGGACCCAAACTTGCTTTGTGACTATCCCTCCCTATCCCACCATCCCCCATCCCCTACTCTCTCTCTCCTCTCCCATCCCCTACTCTCTCTCTCTCTCTCACTCTCCCTCTCCTACTCCCTCTCCCATTGCCTACTCTCTCTCTCTCTCTCTCTCTCTCTCTCTCTCTCTCTCTCTCCCCTACTCTCCCACTCTCTATCCTCTCCCATCCCCTACTCTCTCTCGCTCTCTCTCCTCTTCCATCCCCTACTCTCTCTCACACTCTCTCTCACTCTCTCTCCTCTTCCATCACTACTCTCTCTCTCTCCTCTTCCATCCCCTACTATCTCTTGCTCTCCCTCTCCCACTGCTTACTCTCTCTCACCCTCTCTCCTCTCCCATCCCCTACTCTCTTTGTCTCACACACTCCCATCCCCCATCTCTCTCTTAGTCTACACTCTCTCACTCCCTCTACCATCCCCTACTCTCTCTCTCCCTACTCTCTCTCATCTCTCCCATCCCCTACTCTCTCTCTCTCTCCCTTCTCCCATCCTATACTCTCTCTCTCTCTTCCTACTCACTCTCCCATCTCCCATCCCCTACTCTCTCTTTCTCATTCTCCCTCTCCCACTGTCTACTCTCTCTCTCTTATCCCCTACTCTCTCTCACCCTCTCTCCTCTCCCATCCCCTACTCTCTCTCTCACTCCCATTCCCCCTCTCTCTCTCTCCCTCTCCCACCACCTACTCTCTCTCTCCCATCCCCTACTCTCTCTCACTCTCCCTCTCCTACTCCCTCTCCAACTGCCTACTCTCTCATATCCCCTACTCTATCTCACTCTCTCTCAAGTCTCCCATCCCCTACTCTCTCTCACTCACACTCTCCTCTCCCATACCCTACTCTCTAGATCTCTCACACACACTCCAATACCCCCTCTCTCTCCCTCTCCTACTCACTCTCCCACCGCCTACTATCTCTCTCTCACTCTCTCCCTCTCTAGTCTCTCTCTCTAATCCCCTACTCCCTCTCTACCACCCCTACTCTCTCTCACACTCTCACACTCTCTCCCATATCCTACTCTCTCTCTTACACACACTCACATACCCCTTTCCCTCTCCCTCTCCCACTCTCTCTCCCATCACCTCCTACTCTCTCTTTCACACACACACATAGCCATCCCTCCTCTCTCTCTCTCTCTCTCTCTCTCTGTCTCTCTCTCTCTCTCTCTCTCTCTCTCTCTCTCTCTCTCTCTCTCTCCTCTCCTATCCCCTAGTTTGTCTCTCACTTGCTCTCCCTCTCCCACCACCTACTCCTTCTCTCACTGTCACTGTCACTCTCTCTCTCTCTCTCACTCCCACTCTCTCCCTCTCTACTCTCTCTACCATCCCCTAGTCTCTCTCACATTTTCACACTCTCTCCCATCCCCTACTCTCTCTCTCTCTTACACATATTTCCATCCCCCCTCTCTCTCCCTCTCCCACTCCCTCTCTTTCCCATCCCCTACTCTCTCAGGCTACTCTCTCACCCTTTCTCTCTTTCACATAATCACACTCCCACCCTCCTCTCTCTCTTTCTCTCTCTCTCTCTCCCACTCTATCTCCCACCACCTACTCTCTCTCTCTCCCCCATCCCCTACTCTCAATCTCTCTCTCTCACTTCCTCTCTCTCCCATCCCATACTCTAAATCTCTCTCCTATCTCGTACTCTCTCTTTGCCACCCCTACCCTCTCTCACACTTCCTCTCTTTCCCATCCTATATTCTCTTTTCCACCCCTACTCTCTCTCACTTCCTCTCTCTCCCATCCCCTCTCTCTCTCTCTCTCTCTCTCTCTCTCTCTCTCTCTCTCTCTCTCTCTCTCTCACTTACTCTCTCACACATACACACACACACACACCCATCCCACTCCACCTCTCTTCTTCCCTCTCTATGCACTATTTAGGTCTTAATAGTGCATGTACACTAAAGAATGCATGTGCTATTTAGATCCAAATTTTAAAAGATTTAAATATCACGTGTGTGCTATAGCATGCACGCACTATAGTGCATACACATTATTCAAACCTTTGCATTCTACTATGTCTAAGGCTTGGTTTTGCCTTGGGTATCCAACCCAAAGGTTTGGAGTCTATAAACTAGTCTAAGACATGTTTTTTTGCAAACATATAAAAAATATTGATTTTTCTTGTGTGCTCTCCTTAGAGATTCCTCATGGTTGAGCATCAATAAGATCAGGTTATATGAAATTGTAGGTCTCTGTGTTAGCTATATAACCATATAATTTATTTTTTATTTGAACTATTTCAAGCCTTTCATCTATAATTTCTTTTGAATGTATGTCCATTTTTTGTTAAACACCAACATGTGCTAATTGGGTTGTAGATTTTAGCTCGTTCATCAAATTTTGCAACAACTTGGTTTTTTAAAAACTAGACTCCATTCTACACACTTTGAAAAAAGAAAGTTTTGATTTTAGATTAGTTTTCAATAATTTCTAAGGGGAGCACATAGATATTTCATGTTTTTGAGATGTGTCTAGTTAAAAAATTCATTTAAAAAAATACACATTATAAAATTACCCAAAAAATTTGGGATGAACTACATAGTGTTAAGTAACTTTTGACTAGAGTGATTAAAGAATTTCAAAAAAAGAGAGAAAAAAAGTAGGGGGACCACACTTTGTACTATGTTATATTTTTTTCAAAAAAATAGTATCACTTTCTATGGCCCCCTTTTTTGAGGACCTAAAACTAAACCATTTTGAAAAAAAATTAGTAGTTTAGAAACTAGATTCAAAGGACTACTACTTTTGTTTTTGTCATATCTTAAATTTTTGAGAATAACTATCTTCAAATTCTTGTTGAAGTTTAGAAATTGGTGATTTTAGAAAAAAGGTGTCCACTTATACCCACCTTTTGGCACTACAACTTGGTGCACTTACCCTTATATACTTTATATGTATATGATTTACATTGTATTTTAGTTTATTTGTTGAATGTATGAGATGGATGTGTGATGAATATTTTATGGGTCAAAGTTTAAAACACTAATTCATCCCCCCCAGAAGTTTACATTTCCTATTGTAATTCCAACTACATTTTCTCTTTCAAAGATGAGGGATTAGTCAGATGGTTAAATTTAAAAAAAATGCTATCAATTTTAATATTTGAATAGACATATACCTTTTAGGAGCCCTCTTGAAAAAGTTGAAAGGTTATTTATTGGTTTATGTTATTTTTTTTCAAAGTCATGTTTTCTTCATAAGAAGGGTAATGATTTTATAAACTTGTTCATCAAGAAGGGAAAATATTTTATAAAAGGGAGGCTTGAGTTAGAGATTGTTTATTGAATTTGAATTCTTCCTTTTCTAGAGATAACAAGTAGTAAGGAATCTAGAAGAATATCTTATAGCTCCATCTTACAAAGTTATAAAGTAGGTGATATTTTGCATTTGAAAAATGTGCATTTTATTTTATTCATATAAAAGAACATGTATGAATTTTCATTGAGAAATTAAATGAAAGTTCTAATTTTCTAATTTATTCTATTAATTATGCTATATATGAATGTTAGATTGAATAATTTTGACGTAAAATAATTTAAAGTAATCTTCATATTATGTATAAGAATATGTCCTTTGAAAATGTTATGCTATATAAGAATGTTAGGTTAAATAGCCCTCGTATAATATTAGCATACTTAATATGTTAGAAGAGTGCCTTTCATCATCATAAAGTAAAATAAAGTAGTAGTTCTGTAATTTGATATTTCTTCAATCAAATATTAATAAAGTTGGAAATATGTAAAGGATATGAGTAATTTTTAAGTCTTACTTCTATATTTTTCTGTTCTAATTTTTTTCTCTCTCCTCTTCCTTCTTTTATTCTTTTGACATAAAGACTCTATTATATCAGTCAATTTGAATTCCTTGCATAGTAGTTTACAATATTTAGATTTTGCTTGAAATACTTTAAAAACCTGAAGCAATAATGATTCAAGAAGCTGAGTCAAAAAGAAGTTTAGATGAGATTATCTTCTAAATAAGTTTAAATATTGAAGATAGCTGATAGAGATGAATACGAGGAATTTTGTACCTTAATTTTTGCTCCATACACATGAGATAAGATATAAGAAATGAAAGGTCATCGCAGAGAGTTATGTGGCTTTACTCATTTCCATCTATTCTACATGGTTACAAAAAAATTGAAAATATTTGAAAACTTCTCACTTGGAGAATAACAGGGTGTAATTCATTGGTTGATTAAGAACTAGCAAATGTTTTAAGAAATATGTGCCAAGTTTTTAGTATAAATTGGTTTCCATAAACACATTTTTTTTTGTGATCATTTAGTGGTTATTAGTTCCTTCCATCTTATGGAATCATTAAGTTTCATTAAAAACTATTAAAAACTTCTTATTATCCAATAAAACTAAATAATTTTTTTTGATCGGTAAGAGGCTGAAGTCAAGGTTAATTAGTAGGTTTGAATGCAAGCCCTCCCAATTAAGAGGCTCATAATTTACCATTGTGTTGTAGGCTCTTGCCTGAATTAAATAATTTTTTAACCTTCAAACTATTTTCTAAAGTTTGAAATTTTAAAGTTTGAATTTTGAATATATGAGTAAAAATCAATTTTAGACAAGAAAAATAGTAATAAAATTATGGATTACTTTATGAGCTGACATAATGATGCAAAGTTATTATTAAATGTTTTTTCCTTTTGACGAAGAGAACATTTAATATAGTAGGCCATGTAGAAAATTCTAGATTTTTCACCTGTAGGTGTAGAAAATTCTAGATTGTCCACCCATAGGTGTAGAAATGAATATTTTTTTAGGGATGTAAGAGATACAGTAATCCAGAAGTTGAAGCACTTGTCACACCAACTAGTCCATTTTTTTAGTTTGCAGTAATATCTTCCATTTTTACATTGAAGGATACTTTCCCAGTATCAATTGACTTTTTAATAGCACCATGAGCTAGTATCTATAAATTAAGGCACTGTGGTTCCTCCCCTAGATGCCAATAGATTTTACCATGCCTTTACTACAACATGGTGGGCATCTAAATGACGAGGTGGCCATACTCTACCTCTATCCCCAAACATGCAATAGATTGTCATTTCTTCCACTGGCCAATATCAATTTGCTCTCCTTTAATTTTTGCAAAGAGAGATATAAATGTCACAGGTGAGTCAAGTTTCCAATGAGTTTCTAGTGCTTCTATTTTTTTTGTGTTTAACATATTCAACTCTAGCTTGATATTTGACTTTCGGTGGAAGCAAACATGGAAGTCTCGTAGATGAGAATCTATTAGAAGTGTGTGTTTGAGCCTTAGATGAGCCACTAGTTGACCAAGTAGCTTAGGGATATAATTCTTCTAGTGAGAAGAAATTTGCCTATTGCCAAACATTTCATATATCTCCTGGTGGTCGATTATGTCCCATCAAAATGTGGATTCTACTTCTCCCTCTTTCTCATCTTAGACCTTCATTTTTTAATCTTTCTTTTCCAGAAGATGATGAAATAGTCTACTAATATGTCATAAACCTATAAGTAATGGAAAGATATTTTTCTCAAGGTTAGGGCCAGCTAGATGTTGGGGGGCTTATATATGTCATCTACAAAGTCTATGTTTTCTTGAGAGAATGAGTGAGCTTTATGATTATCCACAAACTCAAAACTTAAACTTATATAATTTAATGCTTGATTTCACCATCCGTATGACAAAAGAAAATCAGCGTGAATTTATTATAATTCTTGTGAATTTATTATAATTCTATCTGACCTTCTAGACTATCACATGCCTACATAGCATTGATAGTGGACATGCATAATCATGCTTCACGTCATTGATTCTCATCTCTCAAAGCCATTTTGGGCATATGCTACAATCATTGTATTCCATGATAGCACATCTCTCTTAGGCGTATTATCAAACAAATGGTGACCAATATCCACATACCCAAACTTAGAATACATGAATGTGAATGTATTTCCCACAAATAAGTCAGACTCGAAACTTTTTCTGATTATATGATCATGAATTTCCTTGCCCTCTTCTAAACTAGAAATAAAAGCACATGCCTTGAGCACACAAAGGTAAAGGTGAAATTATCAGCATGTACACATTCATTTTGCATTTAATAGTATAGTCTAAGACCTTCCTCATAGATCACAATTTTCAATACAAGTATAACGTTTAATCATGGTCTTCCATAAAAAGACATTTAGTTAGGGCATTTTTTCAAATAGTTGGTGTGATTCAATCCTATTGCCACAAATTGCATACATCACATCAAACTTAGATTCATAAAAGATGTGTTGATGTAGTCCAATGATTAATAAATGAGATCACTATCTTTCCTTGAAATAGTAGCCTATTTTTTTTAAAGATTATATAGTTATTCACATTATATATATATATATATATATACATTTGGGTTGTGAAGAATCCCAATTTTGTGAAGTTTTCAAAAAAGAGAACCAATGACATAAAGAAACAAGCATTCACTCTTTAATTCAAAATAGATCTTATATGGCTAGCATGATTCCAAAATCAATTTTATAACCTTGGGAATTGAGTGGGAAGGTGAACCATATAACACATCTCGAGACTTGGTCCTACTAAAAGATTTCAAAGCATTGTTGTTGCTTTCCTTCATGACCGACCACCTTGTACTCTTCGAAATGGAAAGCAATGCTCATCCTATGGAAAATAACCTACATCAACCTAAACTAGAATGTGCAAGGAACAATAGGAGAAAAAAATATAAAAATTTCTAAAAAAAATTTACTCGATAGTCAAGTGACATAGTGAGTGCCAAGTTGCTTGACACCTTAAGGAGTCAAGTGATAGGAAATGTTGAGTTGCTCGAAACCAATAGGACATGAGTTACTTAGTCTTCAAAGGAGAGACTTTGGCAACAATAGGCTTAGTCAACACTACACCAAGTGAACTTGGTTGACAAAGCAACTGAGTGAGCTTGGTCAACTTGGTTAGCTAAGGACTAAGTGGGGTTGGTAGACCAAGACAACTCAGTAAACAATGGAAGAACTTGGTTAACACAACCAAATATTGATCGAGTTAGGATAGAAAGCTTGGTAGACAAGGGAACAAAGTGAGTTGGTAATTGACTTATAGTTTGGTTTCTTCCATCATTAAAATATAGAGATAAGAACATAGACTTGAAACTCTATTTTGCACAAATACTAAACATAATGTGGGATAGATAGAAAGGAGAAAACAATAAGCCAAATAATAGAGATTGACTAATATGCCTGCTTGCTTGCTTTCTATTCAAGAAACACACTACTACATTTGGACCTGAATTGCGATGGTAGACCATCAAATTGTGATGACCTCCCATCACCCAAATGACAATAACAAGAATTGGCTCTTGTCGGATGGGTGTTAGATTTTTGGCATCTCAAATTGCAATGGCATGCTCATATATCATTATTGGGATGCCAAAAGCCATCACAATTTGGAGGAATCCAAGGCCAAGAGTTTTCTATCACATTGTGATAATTTTGAGCAACCACCATCACAATTACAAGATATAACAATTTTTCTATGTCGTTGCAATAGCGATGCCCATGCTCAAAGGCTAAAAGTTATCCATCAAAATTGGCATCACAATTGCAATAGTTTGTGAAAAAAATGCCAGGGGTGCGACAAATATCTGTCACAATGGTGACAACCATGCACTAGAAATGTTGTTCATCCAATGTCATTCTGTCAAATCGGGCCATCGTAATTGTAATGGCCCATTGAAATAAATTAAAAAAATAAATTTTTTGTTGGAAGAGGAAGTGGAGGAGGACCTTTCAAACAATGATGCTATGGACAATGAACCTATAATGCAAATGCCTAAATTCAAGATGAGCCCCACATGTTTTAGACCCTTTTTCACTACGGATATAGTAAACATTGAGTATATCCTCAAGACTAAAATTGATAACTATTTGAAGGTTAGTGCTATGAATTTTTTGAAAATATGACTTACAGTGAAATTGGACTTATGATTTAAACGTTTCCTTTTAAAATTTGTTTTAATTTTTCTGGTGTAGTGCTGCTCATGAGAATTAGTGTCAATTTCTGGTAGATGGTATTTTTAGAACATATGGCCAAGTGTAGAGACTTCTACACAAATCTAAAAATTTCACTTGGCTTGTTTCATCAACATTAAAAAAATCCTTAAATAGATGCGTTTCATTTTATCTTCAATGCGCATGAAGGTTGAAAGAAAGAATATTGGCCATTTCCTTTAGATCACCTATTGTTGGTCTATTCTTCAAAAGACCAACTCTTACTCCATACAGGAGCTAAACTCATCATTCCCAAAGACCCTTTTCATCACGATTCATCAAGAGAATTAATTGATTTTTGTCAAAAAAACAAAAAACAAATTGGTTTGGTTCAGAATTTTTGGTCCACAATCATGATTGTGCACAAAATGTTTGAACATGAAAGATAAGAATATCACCTGAGCCGTGAGAATGGCCAAGCACATCAGGGACTTTGACAATCATGTTTTCCATTGGAAGACTGCATGCTCATGAAAAAAATCTGAAGATGTCATAGATGAATGATTAAAGTGGAATTTTGGGTTAGAGCGGCGTTACATGAAAGGAAACCCTTCTTTTCTAGGTTCTTGTATTCATGCTTGCATGAAAGGAAAAGCTTTACACCCAAAAAAGGAAATCTAATTCTAAACTCAAAAAAACAACAAATCTTTCCCTTCTTGTAACTACATGCATATAAATCAGAACTAGAAGAAAAATAAGTACATCAAAGTAATGATTGAATAAACTAACTTTTCCTATTGCTTTTAGGCCAAAAATGAATGCTTTTATATTACAATTTTTTTGCTACTTGCTGATCTTGATTTTAGTGCTTGGATGAAGGAATTGTCTTTTAAAACTCCTTCGCTCTCTTGCATTCTAATAACAAAATAATTCTTTGCACAATTAAATTTAAATACTATTAAACATTGTAACACATTTTTAAACCAATCGAAATAGCAACAAATGCAAATGAAAAAAATATACTATTTAAGAAGAAATGCAAATCAGACCTATTAGGAGCTTAAAAAGCTAATAAAATGGGAAGCCTAGCAAGACAGAGAGAAAAATACCTATGCCAAAAAAACCCTAAGATGGCATGATATGCTTGTTTCAGTGGAAGGACGCCTTGTAATCAAATTTAGGGGATTAAATTAAAGAGAAGGTGATGAATGTATATTCATGTAGATGATCAGTTGAAGTGTGGGAAATTAATTGATAGGAGATGAGTCATGAGGAGATCTTGGTTTAAATTAACAAGTAAACAGTAATTATTCTTGATGTTAGATCTGATAAGACATTCAAAACTATTAAATTTTTTATTAAAGAGTGGCTTTAATATGCATGTACTAAAATTCTCTCTCTCTCTCTCTCTCTCTCTCTCTCTCTCTCTCTCTCTCTCTCTCTCTCTCTCTCTCTCTCTCTCTCTCTAATTTTTTATTATTATTATCTATATAATGTTTGAATATGGTAATGATCACATTCATTAAATTTTTACATCTATATGAATCTTGTAATAACTATTAGGTAAAAAAAAAAGTGAATAATTCTTTTGTTTGGAATTAAAAAATTAAATTTTCTATACTTCTATCAATTTCCTTATTTTAATTGTTGTCCCTTACCATCCTCCCCATCTTGAAAACTTGGGGTAAAAGGAAATATTGGATCAAGGTTTGTGTGAGATCAAAGATGCAATTTTATTTTTTTACTATGGCAACAACACAAGGAATTATTTCTTGTACTTGCAAACATAATACTCCACAAAATACAAATCCTTTGTCTAACAAATGATTTCACCCTATACCAAAAGGATGGATTCGAGCTGAGAACAAATAGACAATTGAGTAGAAACAAAGAAAGAATGATGTGAAAAAAATGTAAGCAAATTGGAAAATATAACAGTGAACAATCAATAGAAAATTAAAAATTAGTCCCAGTGAGAATGTAAATGCAAGATGAAGAATGTAGTGATCTATTTATATATAAAGTTAATGGAAGTCGGACCATATTCTAAGTATATTAGTAACACTTCTCCTTATGTCATACAATAAAATATAAAGGTTTTGACCAAAAATGAAAAAATATAAAAATCATACCATCAAGGGTATAGGATTTTGTCCTTAGTGATAGAGATGTCGAGTGAATATTTTCAATAGTAACTTATAGAGCGAGCTGGTCTTAAATCTATAAAATAGACCCAATCTTGATCAATCTAGGTGAAGGGAGTTAGGAGAAAAATCAAATTCCTATTCTTTGATACTATTTCATAGACTAAAAATAGTTTCTAAATATGCAATTTAATTTGGGGGTCATTTAGGATTTGTAGGAGAAAAAACTCAAATACCTCATTAGGAGGGCTTATTTTATCATGTTTCTTTTAGCCCTTATGGTTACATGTTGGGTCTAATTAATATATAAACACATTAATTCTCTATGAAAAATTCTAATTTGATTATATCCTAGTTAGTAAAGTGCTTGTGGAAAGGTAGTCTTTGGGAAGGAATATGATTCAAGATTAGTTTAGTTGGAGAGTTTGTAAGTCTACCAAGAATTTTTGAATTCTCTTGTTAGATATCTTAGGAAGGCCACTAATGAGTAGACTATTGGATGGTCATTGAGACCTTGTTAATAAAAAATGTGTTTGGTTAATAAACCACAATCCCCTCTACACCATTTTGGTATCAAATCCATTATTGTTGTGATTAGTTTGGTATATCTTAGTCACCAAAGAATCATTATTTCTACAAATATCAAAGGCTAGCAAAATGACTAAATATTAGAATAAAGTACTCTTATTTCAGTACTTAGCCAATGAAGAAAGTGGTATCCCAAGGACAAAAAAGGTCTAAATTATCATATGTAAAGGGCACAAGTACAATGTTGGAAATCTCTTCTTCAAGCTTATACATGTATGTTGTACGACAAAGCAGTAGGAAAAAAACTACTGTTTGTTTATTCTTCTCCAATGTGTGCTTAGAAAATTCTATTGGTTGAGCAGGGAATAAAAGAGATTCTTTCATGTTGTAATAGAGCTATGTTGTGTTATATAATTATTTGTGTAATTTGTGTTTAAGATTCTTTTCTATTCTAATAGAGATTCAACCACATTTTTTTTTGAAGACAAGTCATATAAATGCAGTTTGGGAAGGAATCAAAATATTACTGATTACTATACTTTATCTATAACAGATCGAGTAATGATATGATATTCATGCATAGAATGGGTCAAAAAAGGATCAAATGCAATAATGTTGATACATGAAAGGGATCGAGTATATTATCCATTCTTATTCTATGCATATCAATGACCTGAGCTTATAATAATATTGGTTAAAGTCAACTAATCTTATCTGGACCATTTTTATGATTTGATTAGTTAATAGTGAAGCCATTCCATGAACGGACATGGCTCCACATCATGGAGACATGTCCTTTCATGACATGTCTCCTTCATAACATACTTATACCAATTTCTCAAAGCTAAGAGAGATATTAAAATCTATTTATATTCTCTCATTTTGGTGTTTGGTGCTTTCAAACTTGATGAATAATCAGAACTCTAATCTTAAATGAGATCTTTAACATGGTATCAAAGCCTAGTTAAGATAAAGATCAAATATATTCAAAGAGATACCTCTTCAATAATGGCAAGTTTTGCAAAATTCAAAATAATGTCTATTGATGTTTTTCAATACAAACTTGGCTATCCCAAGAGTTTTTTGCTCTTTCTTGAGACAATGACTATACTCCAAAATCAAACAATAGTAGGCAAGATCACATAGTAACCTAGGCATATGATGGATAACCACGAGGCTAGGAAATATATGAATAGACCCTCCTATGAAGTGTGTGTGATTTAATTAATATAAGGAACATTAAATTTTTTTGTTCTTTCTTGACAAAGAAGGTAATCAATGAGTCTATTCTATGATGAAGGAAAAATCAAGCTCAACCTTATTTGTAAAGTCACAGTCATACGGTTGAGTAACTGTTACCAGATAAGATGTCATTCTTATGTGGAAGCATGTTGGTTGTCGAGTGCCAAAGGAATATGACAATGTTTGTCTTCTAACGCACTGAATAATAATAGGTCATTGACATTAGTATTGCCAAGTAAATATTTACAATATTTTGTGAAGTGTGATAGTCCTGTAGCATTCTACTATTATTCTTGGATAAGAACCAATTCAATGAGGAATTCACCGCAATCCCTAAAATTATTTGAGAATTCAAAGTTTCAACATTGGCTAGAGTTTCTAAAAAAATTCTTTAGTGTTACAACATTCCTGTGATCAAGATGTTTAATGAGCATGGATAATAGAAAATGACTAGAAAGGCTTGCAAATTGAAATATTCACGTATAAATTATAATTTAACTAAATTATTTTGCAAGTAAAATTCAAAATTCAAATCAATGGATATCATATATAAACCTAGCTAGAGATGTAGCCAATGAAGTTTGACTTTTGCATATTGTAATTTGTAGCAAGAATTATACATTGTGAAATTATAAATGTTACTTGCTTTTTCCATTAAGCGTTGCATGTCATATAGAACACATAGTGTGAGTCAATTATGAAGGGAATGGTGCTTCCCACTATCAAAAAAATGAAACATAGGTTCAAGTAGACAATGTATTATGGTGGCCTCCTTTGTGATTTGGCCATGTTTTGAAGACAAATCTTTGACCAGACTTTAGGATCCACTGCTTCCTCCCTGTAATATTATTCAACATATCGCCACACTCAAAAGAAATAATGAGAATAGTTCATCAATTAATGTATACTTTAGAATGTTCTCCCAAATTCTTCACTATTCAAATTCTTTAGAATGTCCACTATACTAGACTTTAGAATGTCCACTATTAAAATTATTTTGCATGTCTCCCAATTAGAACAAAAGTTATCAAATGCAATTAAACATGATTGTAGATAAATAGAAGCAATATATTACCTTAGAGAGGAATAATTTGAGGCAATCCCATAGTAAGTCATTCATTCGAATACTTCATACACTACAATTAAATTTTATAAATAAATGAGTTTGATTATGACATCCTATTGCATTGCCTGAAACCAAGAGACTCACACAGTTGGTTGTCATGCAATCATAGTTTAATGTTGAGCTTCACTTGGTTTTAAGAATAGTTTAATATTGTCTACTAATTAGGGCCAACCACATGAAGGTGGAAGCTCATTTGGCCCCACACCTCCAACATCTAAATTCCCTATTAACATCTAAAATTTATTCATTCTATCAATAAAATGTAAAATTCATAAATTATCACATAATAACATTAAATAACACATTAGTTTCATTATAACATTCACATTAATATTGAAACATAAGATTCATTAGAACATTCACATGAACATTCAATAGAACATAAATAAAACATCTATACATAAACATCAATCATTATCAAACAAGTTACATAAGTTACATGAATCATTTCTTTTTTTCTTTTTTCTTTTTTCCTTTTTTTGTCCTTCCCTATATTGTTGCAAAGGCATATCCATGTTGTCATCGATATTTTTTCACCTGTGAATGTGCATTCACTGTCCTTTGTAAAGGAAAGTCCTCTGCAATAACAAATAAAAGGGTTAAATTTAAAAAAATTGAGACTTTAAAGACTTTAAAGAACATTGTAGTGCTCTTTACCTTGTCTAGGACCTCAACACGCTCATTAGAAAGAACCTTTGCATCTCCTACAACTGCACAATACAAGATATTTTTTTTAATCCCAACACATATTATAGTTAAATTTATATTACTACACCAAATTCAATTTAAAATGTTTACTTGTATTAATAATTTATAAATATAAATTTGAATAGAAAATATATACCTTGAGTATTAGGATCCATATTCGAACTGCCACCTCCATGGTACTTAGTTGATGTATCAGGATTGGCAGGTTGCGATCTAATGTAAATAATTAGTACATTTATAAGCAATATATACATATAAATACAAGACAAATACTAAGAAATCTTAATCATTCATTTTAATATGTATAAATATATTCACTTTAAATTTTTAAAAAAATATACAATCATTGTTTCCTTACTTTAAACAAATATAACGACTTATATTTTTGGAACTTAATATCAAATATAGTAATTGCTAAAGTATTCAATTTGAAATAAAAATCAATTGACTTATTTACCTCATTGACCGATCTAGTAGAAGAACCTTGCACACTCATTTCTCAGAGTCATTCAACAATGACTGTATAGCGTTTTGTGTAGCCTAATTTCTTGTCCTCTTTAGAGATTGTTTTTTAAAACTCCATGGCCTACATTTTTTCTTGGTATCATGATTTTTTTTTGTAATCAATTTCATCAAAGACGGAATTGTTTACAATTTATAAATATTTGCATATAATTTTTCATTTACTTATACTTACAAATCGTGCAACAAATTTTGAATATCCACTTGAGCTGAGCTTGAGCTACCCGTGCTTTTGTTTTCTTGCTTTGGTTGCCTTTGATATGTTAGGCAATCTATGTGAAGTTTGAAATATATTAGATCACATAAGTATTAAGAGTAATTATTACATAATTTCAATCTTAATATTATGACATACCTTCTTTCCTCAGGTGGTACTATTTCTCTGTCATCTCTTTCTTTTATCTCAATGACATCCTTTATAAGATTGTCCCAATCAATAATGGGAATACAAGGGGGCTGCTGATAACAATGGTCTTTCTTCATTTGGGTCCTATAGTTTAACCTAATATACTTCAAATCTTGGCCCGCTTTCTCAAGGATCCTAAGTCTTTGAAAGACATTGGGTCCAAAAAGTGATGTCATGGCATCAATGAGTTGGTCCTTTAACTCTTTTTCTTACAAATTCCACCTTTTAAGAAAAGAAAAAAATGGTTAGATTCATAAATGAACTAAAGCTATGTTTTAATTTACTTGAAGAAATTTATCAAATTAAGGAAACATGATCTAGCAATGAAATCAAAATATGATACTTTGTGTGTATGGTCAGCCCAAATATAAGAAAACATTCATCATTAAGTTTTTTCATAAGATATATTATTTCCTACAAAATAATAATGTGATTAGTAGTTATTGCAAGGGACTGCATGAGAGGTTAGTGCATTTGATTATGAGTATAAGATTTTATAGTAAAAGAAAGGATCAATCTTTAAAGTACCTAGAGGTTGGGGTACTTTCAGGGGAAGACCATCTTCATTGCTAACAAGCAATTGATCACAATTCTTTAATGTTCTCATACATCTAACACAAGAGCACCCAAGAGGGTCCTCATCACCTCCTAGATAAAATGAATCTAGTATTACAAAATGACCCCTATGAAATAATAGTTCAAGTAAAATAAACACATGAAAAATGAGAGAGAAAAAGAGGAATCGACTTACCAATAGGTGGTGCCACCACATTTGTTACTAAGCTACATGTTGCTGAATTTACAGTTAGTAGTGCCTCTTTAGTTTTGTTCCTTGTAGCAAGCAACATAGTGAACAATAGATCAATGGTAGGAGCTGAAAAATGAGATTATTAGAGCAAAATAAAACAAGATTGTTATAGCTATTAAAAAAAATACTATTCGAGAAAAACACAACTATAGGATAGAACATGCAATGTACTTGAACCACCTGAAGTATGATCCTCTAGGGGATTGCCCCTTAACATCCTTACCATCCTCTTAAAAGATAACATATGATTTTTATTTAATGATATAAATAAAAGAGTATATTATAAAAACCATTATAAAACTTTTTTTATAATTAAAAACTACATTAAAATACTTATTATATATGTGCTAACTAGGGTCACCAACCTGTCAATCATATCTTATGTTATGGGAGTGTGAGGTTGAGTTAATGCCACTTCTGGTAATTATTTTCCTATATCATTAATCAAAATTTTCAATGCAACCACAGGATCTAGTGTTGAATCAAAATCAATAATAAATTCAGCCAACTCATCGTGGTGCATCTCCTCGTCCTCATGAAATACCTTTTCATTTCCCTTGTCCTAATCAACGCTCATTTGCAAGAGCAATACTATTAGCTCTATATTTAATGTCATTCCAAAATAGTAGTGAAGAATAAAACATAATAAAAATTTTCATTAACATATTTCTTATATCTAATTTGTACAACAACAATGAGTTTTACCTGTCGGGAAGAAGAACCATCACCACTGTGTGTATCTTGTGGTTGTTCATCCATACTATAGCCCTACATTTAAAAAAATAAAACATTGAGACATGTTAAAAAACATGTGTTATTATTCTAAGTTAGCAAAGAAATATACAAATTTAATGGTGTGTTTATCTTCATTGTTTGGAGTTGATTTTAAATGTGTATAGTATGTACCACCTTACACATGATAGTGGCTTTGTTTGTATCTATGTGATTCAAATTGTAATCAATAAGAATCTCTTCACCTCCACATATCAATTTTATTGCACATATAAATATGTGATTTCCCTCGCATGCCTCAAATATGCAATTGGGCCACTTCTTAGTTAATGCAGGTCATGTACTATTTATTAAACTTGGAATATTCTTTGATGCTTTTTTCCTTCTGTCAGTGTCTATATCTACTATTTTAATTTTTTCACTAACTTTTTGTTGTATATAATTTGTCATGAGTCAATATCTACACATACTTTTTATATATCTAACAATCTACATCCAACTACTATAATCATAGCAAGGTTTGACATACTCTATCAATTCAACAACCTTGTTGAAAGAGACCTTTATGCCAGCCACAAAAAATAGGCCCAAACCATGTAATGAGGATCATGTTATGTGATATATCCTCTCTCCAACACAAAAATTAGTGTTTATTAGAGGAAATTCATTGAGGACCCATTGTTTCTATAAATGTTTGTACCTAAAGGGCACATCAGAGTTGCCTTTACTCTCATCATCATAAGAACATGACCCCCCTTGAGAAAGGAAAAATTTCATGCTCTTATTGAATTTCTTTATGATATTTTGACCTTGAGTTGATCTCCTTGATTTAGGCATACTAAATGTCTCACTTTCTTCTTCCATTCCTACATTTTCCTTGCTGAAGGAAGACAAATCTAACAAATACTTATTCACTTTTACCTAGACTCCATGAAATAAAAGAGTTAGGTGGAAATGAAAGAGATATTTTACAAATGGTAAAATACATTAATCTCTATGGGGTGTATTGACTTATATCCATGAGACTATGTGGGATGCTCATGAAAGGGGTTCACGTTTCTACAATAGTAAATCAATTGTCTTATGTTAGCTAGAAAATTCATGATACATATACTCAAAATTACCATCTCCCATCCCCTTCTCTCTCTCTCTCTCTCTCTCTCTCTCTCTCTCTCTCTCTCTCTCTCTCCCTCCCCGCTCTCTCTCTCTCCATCTCCCTCTGCCTCTCTCTATTATACCCTCTCCCATCCCTACTCTCTCTCCCCCCTGTCCCACCCTCTCCTATCCCCTAGTCTCTCTCTCTCCATTTCTCCCCCCATCTATCTCTATCCCACCCTCTCCCATCCCCTAATCTCTCTCTCTCTCTATATATATATATATATTTTTTTTTTCTTTTCATGTATCTATCTTTATCTTCACCTCCATATTTCTCTTTCTAAATCTCTCTCCCACTCCTCTCTTTTACTATATATTTCTCACACACATCTCTCTCTCTCTCTCTATTTCTTTTTCCCTCTGTCTCTTTCCCACCTTCTTCCACCCCCTACTCTCTCTCTCTCTCTCTCTCTCTCTCCATTTCTCCCTCCCACTCTCCCTACCCTACCCTCTCCCATCTCCTACTCTCTCCCCATCCTCTAATATCTCTCACTCTCTACCATCTCAACCTCTCTCCTACCCTCTCCCGTTCCCTCTCACCTTCCCTCTATTGAAATTCAAGCTTACAAAGTGTGTGCGCACTATAGTGTGTATGTGTAATGATCCCATCTTTTGGCCTTCACGTTCTTTTAGTAGTTGACCAAGTGTGTGTGTGTTAGCCTTGTTCTACATGGTCTCGAGGGCTATCGAAGGGTTTAATGGGATCCTGGAGTGTTTTGGCCTAGTCATTTCCAGTTTGGGCCAAAACGAAGTTGATTTACTCAGTTTCAGGCATACTTACTATTTTTAGTAAGTCGACAAGACACAGTGCAGGTCAATTTTGGTGATTGGATTCGATACTCCTCGGTGAGAGCTTTTTGATGAGCTATCACTTGCATTATTCGGAGTCTGATTGCTAATACATTTTAATGCCTGAAGTTTTATAAAAGTAACGTCTAATTTAATTGTAAAATATTAAAGTGTTACTTTAATATTTATTTTATGGTGATGTATACCCAAGGGAGACATAAGGGGTATTTTAATATATGTTTTATATATTACACATCTTTTATCCCACATTGCCCATATGAGTTGAGCGAACCTTTGGGAATAGAATAAAAGGAAGCATTTGTGGCTTCATTAGATAGGTTGAATATGAGAAGAAATTGGTATGTGAGTTGCAGCTCAGTTCTTGGCATTTGAGGACGTCTATCCTCTCTTGTAACATTCTAGACGTCATTCCCTTGGGGTTTGGCCTTTGGAATTCTTTGTTTTTGGCTTCATTATCAGGCAGTTTAGGTGCATTTTCGGCTACAGGCAGATTTGGTATTTTGCTCATATCTTCTTCACTACTTGTCCGACGCTTATGCCACTTTGAGGGAATGGTATTACGAAGGTAGTGGATTGATTGAAGGACAAAGTATTGTAGCAGCAAGTTCGTAAGCATGGGCTGGAGTATTATGACAATATTGCTGAAGTAATTAGTGAGTTGATAAATCTACCATGTATTTGGTTTTATGAATTATGAAAATAACATTTTATTAGCAGCAGTTCATTTCCACTTTGCATATTATTGTAGTTCCTTTCTTGTTTATGTTGTATGATACCAATTCCATGCATGAAACACAACAAACAAATAAACGTTTGATTTCTGAAGTTATAAGGGGTTTTAAGAAGTTGAATGCAAACTGTTTGACATAATTCCTTTCAGCAATTTGGTTTAGTTTTTGGGACATTCAGGGGTGCCCATTACAGTGGTATCAGAGCTATACGTCTTGCCATCCTATGGAGATCATATTGATAGCCGGATAAAGATGTATATTAGTCCAGATCAAAATGTGATGTTTAGACAGTTATTGGGTACATTAGAGAAGAGGCAACGTATGCAACAGGAGCAGAATAGGAAAATGGATATGATGTTGCAGCTTATGGCTAGACAGATGGGTATCAACATTGATGATTTGTATGTTGCTCCAGAGCAGAAGGTAGTCAATTTCTTAGGTGGGATCGAGACACGTATAGAGCCAGCCAGCTATGATGTTGGTGATGTGGGCATTTCGGCAGAGTCAGTAGAGACATACGTGCAAAGTCAGGAGACCACATATGAAGCCTTGTCAGGGGATGATGACGTAACAATAGTGGAATTAGGAGAATGCGAGGATACTATCATATCAGCAGCCACTTCTATGTCAGTTGAAGCATCCAATGAGGAGTTTAATGTTAATGTTGTTCCTATGTCCATATATTTCGATGCGGCAACACCTATTGTTGATACAGTTAGCATGAGTACATATGGTTCACCTACAACTACATCTTTTTCAATGCATGATGGTGATAATATGCTTTCCAGTCCAATATATATTATGTGGATGGATAAAGGGACGAAGACATTTCATAGATCTTCTATGGAGTTGCCTTATGATGACATTCTGACTTCATCAACACAAGTTTTGAATGCTAGGCTACAGGGGTTGGTCCTGATGATGCGGGTTTGCAGTTGGTTTAACTTCCATATGGATATCACATATTGGGATCCAGGTGGAGGTTGGAGTCCATTATGTTACTTAATTGCTTGAGGACAAGCAATTTCAAGGAGGGCGGATTTGTAATGATCCCATCTTTTGGCCTTCACGTTCTTTTAGTAGTTGACCAAGTGTGTGTGCATTAGCCTTGTTCTACATGGTCCCAAGGGCTATCGAAGGGTTTAATGGGATCCTGGAGTGTTTTGGCCTAGTCATTTCCAGTTTGGGCCAAAACGAAGTTGATTTACTCAGTTTCAGGCATACTTACTATTTTTAGTAAGTCGACAAGACATAGTGCAGGTCAATTTTGGTGATTGGATTCGATACTCCTCGGTGAGAGCTTTCCGATGAGCTATCACTTGCATTATTCGGAGACTGATTGCTAATACATTTTAATGCCTGAAGTTTTATAAAAGTAACGTCTAATTTAATTGTAAAATATTAAAGTGTTACTTTAATATTTATTTTATGGTGATGTATACCCAAGGGAGACATAAGGGGTATTTTAATATATGTTTTATATATTACACATCTTTTATCCCACATTGCCCATATGAGTTGAGCGAACCTTTGGGAATAGAATAAAAGGAAGCATTTGTGGCTTCATTAGATAGGTTGAATATGAGAAGAAATTGGTATGTGAGTTGCAGCTCAGTTATTGGCATTTGAGGACGTCTATCCTCTCTTGTAACATTCTAGACGTCATTCCCTTGGGGTTTGGCCTTTGGAATTCTTTGTTTTTGGCTTCATTATCAGGCAGTTTAGTTGCATTTCCGGCTACAGGCAGATTTGGTATTTTGCTCATATCTTCTTCACTACTTGTCCGACGCTTATGCCGCTTTGAGGGAATGGTATTACGAAGGTAGTGGACTGATTGAAGGACAAAGTATTGTAGCAGCAAGTTCGTAAGCATGGGCTGGAGTATTATGACAATATTGCTGAAGTAATTAGTGAGTTGATAAATCTGCCATGTATTTGGTTTTATGAATTCTGAAAATAACATTTTATTAGCAGCAGTTCATTTCCACTTTGCATATTATTGTAGTTCCTTTCTTGTTTATGTTGTATGATACCAATTCCATGCATGAAACACAACAAACAAATAAATGTTTGATTTCCGGAGTTATAAGGGGTTTTAAGAAGTTGAATGAAAACTGTTTGACATAATTCCTTTCAGCAATTTGGTTTAGTTTTTTTGGGACATCCAGGGGTGCCCATTACAGTATGCACTATATAAGCCTGAATTTAAAAATGATTTGAATAGCATGTGCATGCTAATCAAAACTTTGGATTCTACCAAGCCTAAGGCTTGGATTTTTCTTGGGGATATAACCCAAAGGTTTGGAGTCTCTAAACTAGTCTGAGATGTGTTTTGCAGCAAGCTTATAAAAAATGATTGATTTTTCTTGTGTGCTCTCCTTCAAGTTTCCTCGTGGTTGAGCATTGATGAAAAAAGGTTACATGATTATTGTAGATCTTTGTGTTAACTATATAACCATATAATCTATTTTGAATTTTAACTATTTCAAACCTTTCAATTATAATATCTTTTGAATATATGTCCATTTTCTCTCAAAAACTTACATGTACTAATTGGGGTGTAGATTTATAGCTCATTCATCAAATTTCAGAACTTAGTTTTTTAGAAACTAGACTCCATTCTACACACTTTGAAAAAAAAGAAGTTTTGTTTTTAGATTAGTTTCCAATCATTTCTAGGGGGAGCACACAAACATTTCACATTTTTGGGATGTGTCCAGTTACAAAATTTATTAAAAGAAATACACATTATAAAATTACCTAAAAAATCTAGGATAAACTACACAGTGTTAGGTAAGTTTTTACTAGAGTGACTAAATAATTTCCAAAAAAAGTTGAAATTTTATGGGGCCACACTTTGCACTATGTCATGTTTTTTATAAAAAAATAGTATCACTTTCTGTGGCCCCCTTTTTTGAGGACCTAAAACAAAACCATTTTGAAAAGAAATTAGTAGTTTAGAAAATAGATTCAAAGGACTACTACTTTTGTTTTTGTCATATCTTAAAATTTTGAGCATATCTATCTTCAAATTCTTGAAGAAATTCAGAAATTATTGATTTCAAAAAAAAAAGTGGCCACTTATACCCCCTTTTGGCACCACAACTTGGTGCACTTACCCATAGAAACTTCAACATGAATCCTACAACAACACGTAGTGCATGTATGATTTATCTTAATATAGAATGATTTTATCATCTCAAAAAACATTTGGCTGATTTTAATTTGAGAAAATCTTTGAAGAAACATTTCATAAAATTGTGTTTGAGTGATATCCAAAAAATGTTTTTCATGTGGCTCATGGTTTGTTTTTCCAATTCATCTTTTGACAACATCTTTTTGGTTTGGTGAAGCCCTTGTGTTGTCACACCAAAATTTTTCTATTAATGTTCTTAGTGCATCAACAATAACTTTATCCTTACATGGGAATCTACCTTGGAATGACCAAAAAGAAGTCTCGTTAAAATTCTTAATTTTCTCTCACCTCACTAAGGCTTTGAGTAATGTTATTATACTTATCCTCAATGATTTATTTGTTTTTCTTACCATAGGAGTTTTTTCCATTTCCTTTTCCATTATAGTTGATGTGAGGACCTGTTGATTTGTATTAGCATCTTTAGTACATGATTTTGAACCAATGGATTGGTATGCATCAAAGAGATTTATATCAATTCCTTCTTTCACTACTATTTTCAAATTTTCTTAACCCCGACATTCTCATTGTCCCTCTAAATTTTAGAATTTTAACCATTTCAAAAAGTTGTCATCCTCCACTTTGATTTAAAATTTTACAATAGTTATTCCAAATCTTTTGAACAATTCTCCTACAATTTATTTTGGACATTTGATCATGCATTGAATTCAAAATATTTTCATAAATGTAATTAGAAACTTTGGTTTTCTATGAATTATTCTAGGAGATGTTGATGTACGTGCATGCTCTATATTTTCATTACTTACATCATTTGCATTCATCATTTCAACTTGAGATGTCGCATTAGGGGGCATAAGATGATGTAATTGTATTTTCATAATCATTTCAATTGGGGTATGTTGAACATTTTTGTTTGTCAAATTAGGTATATTTGTGACATCAATATCAATAGGTAGATTTTCAACACTTACATCAAAAGCATTTGATGATGTACATTCATGTAACTTCCTCATACGCTCCCTTTGTTTTTGCCTTTGCTGCCTCTAATTTTTCAATCATTCCTCTCTTATTCTTTCCCATGATTGTAGATACAAATTACCCTACAAATAATAACATGAATAAAATAAACAATAAAATAGAAAAATAAAGAAATTTTCATGATTATTTTATGCTCAATCCTAATATGCTAACATAAAATAAGATGTTGACACATGAAAAATATAAAATTTAGCATTTCCAAGCACAAAAAACCTTACACTTGCATACCTATTATAAAAATACATGTGAAGCAAGAGTAGAATCTGGTGGACCACACTAAAACAACATAATAACTATTGACATGCTATTTTATTTATAGTTTTCAATAACTTGATCAGGTTTTGTCTGATCAGGTTATTGAGTTCTAACTATATTATCCATATGGAAAAATAACCTGATTAGGTTTTGTATTACTACTACACAAAGGTAGATTGAAGGAGGGAAGGAGTGATGGATAAAATGAGAGAGAGAGAGAGAGAGAGAGAGAGAGAGAGAGAGAGAGAGAGAGAGAGAGAGAATAGGGGATAGGATAAAGAGAACAAATTAGATAGAGAGAGAGGGAGAGGGAGAGATAGAGGGAGGGAGGGAGGGAGGGGGGGGGGGAGAGAGAGAGAGAGAGAGAGAGAGATTGAGATTAGGGGATATTATAGAAAGAGTGAGAGAAATATGGATAGAATGAGATAGAGTGAGAAGGAGATAGGAGAAAGAGAGGGAGGGTATAGGAGAAAGAGAGAATAAGAGAGAGGATGGGATGGAGAGAAGAATTAGAGATATGATAGAAAGAGTGAGAGAGAGAAGGGGATAGGAGAGAGAGAGAGAGGAGAGAGAGAGAGAGAGAGAGAGAGAGAGAGAGAGAGATTATGGGATATTATAGAAAGAGTGAGAGAGTTGTGGAGAGAATAAGTAAAAGAGAAAGGGATAGGAGAAAGAGAGAGAGAGATATTAGGGGATATGATAGAAATAGTGAGAGAGAGAGATCTAGATTGATGGAGAGAGAGATATTAGGGATATTATAGAGAGAGAGAGAGAAGGGGATAGGAGAAAGAAAGAGGGAGCTAGGAGAGAGAGATTAGGAGATATTATAGAAATAGTGAGTGAGAGATCAGGATAAAGATTAGGGGAGATTAGGGGATATCATAGAAAGAATGTGAGAGAGGTGGAGAGTATGAGTGAGAGAGAAGAGGATAGGAGAAAGAGAGAAATGGGATATGAGAGAGAGAGAGAGAGAGAGAGAGAGAGAGAGAGAGAGAGAGAGAGAGAGAGAGATTATGGGATAGGAGAGACAAAGAGATTATGGGAGATTAGGGGATATGATAGAAAGAGTCAGAGAGACGAGGATAGGAGAAAGAGAGAGAGGGGATATGTGTGTGTGTTTGAGAGAGAGAGAGAGATGAGGGGATATGATAGAATGAATGAGAGAGATATGGAGAGAATGAGAGAGAGATAAGGGGATAGGACAAAGAGAGGGACGGGATAGGAAAAAGAGAGAAGCAAAGAGAGAGGATGTGATGGAGAGATGAATTAGAGGATATGATAGAAAGAGTGAGATAGAGAATGGGATAGGGGGGGGGGGAGAGAGAGAGAGAGATTTTATGGGAGATTAGAGGATATGATAGAAAGAGTGAGAGAGAGATGGAGAGAATGACTCTGTGTGTGTGTGTGTGTGTGTGTGTGTGTGTGTGTGTGTGTGTGTGTGTGTGTGTGTGTGTGTGTGTGTGTGTGTGTGTGTGTGTGAGTGAGTGAGTGAGTGAGAGAGAGAGAGAGAGAGAGAGAGAGAGAGAGAGAGAGAGAGAGATTTAGGGAAAGGAGAGATAGATAGAGAGAGAGAGAGAGAGGGAGAGATTTAGGGAAAGGAGAGATAGAGAGAGAGAGAGAGAGAGAGAGAGAGAGAGAGAGAGAGAGAGAGGGGATATGAGAAAGAGGGAGGGGGGAGACGAGAGAGAGAGATTAGTAGATATGATATAAAAAGTGAGTGAGAGAAAGAAGCAGATAGGAGAAAGAGATACAGGGATAGGATAAAGAGTAAAAATGAGAGAGAGAGAGAGAGAGAGAGAGAGAGAGAGGATGGGATGGAGACAAGGATCGAGGGACATGATAGAA
Organism: Cupressus sempervirens; assembly: GCA_028749045.1. Lineage (NCBI taxonomy): Eukaryota > Viridiplantae > Streptophyta > Pinopsida > Cupressales > Cupressaceae > Cupressus > Cupressus sempervirens. Next base: position 741,013,199 of record CM053786.1, read on the forward strand.
ACTTGTTTAGTATAATACATAAACTGATATCTCTCTCTCTCTCTCTCTCTCTCTCTCTCTCTCTCTCTCTCTCTCTCTCTCTCTCTCTCTCTCTCTCTTCCTTCCTCAATCTAACCTGATCGGGTTTTGGCTTGGTGATAGCCTAGGAAAATGACCCAAAGGCTTGGGAGACTATTTTTCGTCCATTTTTTCCTTTAGACAAATTCTCATTTTCTAAGATGAATTATCATCTTTTTCTTCATTTGGTATAGTAATGGTGAAGTGGGTAACTCTAAAATCACCACCATAATCTTACACATCTTCCTAGCTTTCTAACCATATAATTTTTTCTTTTTTTTGACAACATTAACATTGTAAGCTTTAATTAATTTTACTAATGGATTGACATTCCTCACAGACATATGTCTACCATTCTTTTAATAACTTTTGATATACTTTACCAAATTCAAAATAAATTACATATTATTGTTGATAGCCCTTATTTTTACTCTACTAAAAATAAGGGATTTTATTGTGAAAATACCTTGAAATGAGTTGTATTGTTAGGGTTTGTTCTATGTTGTTGTCAATTTTTTGGTGAAAACCCTAACCTAGTAAATTTTTCCCTAGCTCCATTTGAAATTTTTCCCTAATAGGATATTTTGATGTCCTTAGGATTTTGTTAACTAGCATGAATGTTGATGAAACTACATTGGAGGAGTATCTTGAGCATTGGAGAGTATTGATATGTTGCATTCATGACTATGTTTGTCATTGATGTCAACATAGCATTTTTTCTATAAAGACTAATAAAGAAGCAAGAAGAGATCTTGTTGCTAGGGACAATGGATTGATTGTTTGGTGATGCATAGTTATGGACATCTGTTTGGCATTGTGTCTTGATAACATGGTTGAGTGTACAATGTCTCATTCTTAGATGTATGAGATGCATAGTAAGGTAGTGATAGAGGATAGTCAGCTGATGATGTTAGCGAGTGCATAAGCCTTAGTATCACACATGTGAATTTTTCTATAGACTGTGAGCTGACAATGCTATTGTAATTTTAATTAAATAATAATCTTATTAAAATTAATTGGGAAAGCCTCAAGGCTAGCTCAAGGAATTATTATGAAGATATGATATAAAGGAAAGATGTTTTCCTTGATTGTAAAGTGTATCCATTATTGTGAGAAGTGAAAAGTGCAAGAAAGAGTAGAGTACCTGAGGAATGCATGTAAGTGATCCAAGGGATTATTGGATGTGATATTTGTGATCTGGTTACAAGATTAGAAGGAGCAAAGGTCTGGTTGATAGGACATAGAAAGAGGAAGTAACAATATAGTACTGATTATATTATTTTTGTAAGGAATAGCCTTTTTGACGAGAAGAGAAAAAGATGGTAAGAAAATATTTAAATGTTGACTTGTAATGAATTTGGTCATTATGCATCTAAATATCCTAAAAGAGAGAAAAAGTATAACGAAAAATTTAACCCTAGAAGAGATAGAGATGAAAGTTGTTTGTATGCAAATGAAGATGAAGAATTTGATGAGAAAGGTCAAAGCGAAAGCAATGATGAATTAGGATTTGTTGCTATCAAGGAGGATGATCTTGATAGAGAAATTAGAGAAGAAAGAGCTCTAGTTAGCCAAGTGGAAAATAAATTTGATTGGATAATTGATAGTATTTGTTCACATCACATGACTGGTGATATGAATAAGTTTGTTAAATTCAAGAATCATGATGAAGGAATTGTTAGAGTTGGTAACAATGTAGCTTGTCATATAATAGGAATTGGATCCATTACTCTTGATGGAAAAACTAACATTGATAATGTTTTTTTTTTTTGATGTATTGAAGCACAACTTGTTTAGTGTTGGTCAGTTGGTGGACAAGGGTTATTAGTTGCAATTTATTGAGAAGATCTGCACTATCAAAGACAGAAATGGTAAGATGATTGGAACTGGCACTAGATCCAAAGGTAATGTATTTCAGTTGAATCCTATTGAGATGACATGTTTGGTAGGTAAATTTGATAACAGTTGGTTGTGGCTCAAAAAAATTTGTCACATAAACTTTGATAACCTTGTGAAGGTTAGTAGAACTTTTGTAGTTAGAGGCTTTCCTAAGATTTTTAAGCCTACTAATGCTGTGTGTAAGGAATTTATTTTGGCTAAGTAGAAGAAATCATCATTCCCTAGCAAAAAGTTCACTACTATAGAGAAGCTAGATAATGTTCACACATATCTGAGTGGTCTTTCTAGAACAAGAGGATTCTATGGTGAAAGATATTTTATGATTTTTGTTGGTGATTTCACTAGAATTATGTGGGTAGCATTTCTTAAAGAGAAATATGAAGCTTTTGAGAAGTTTAAGATATTTAAGAATAGATTTGAGAATGAATCTGGTCTTAAGATTAAATGTTTGATATATGATAGAGGAGGAGAATTCACCTATAGAGAATTTAACATTATTTTTGAAGAAAATGGAATCAAAAGACAACTATCTACACCTAAAACACTTGAGCAAAATGGGTTTTCTAAAAGAAGAAATAAGGTTGTAGAAGAAGCAACTAGAGTGATGTTATTTGAGAATGATGTTTCTAAGACATTCTAGAGAGAAGAAGTTAATACAATAGTATATAATTTGATTAGAGTATAGATCAGAAAAGGTATGGACAAGACACCTTATGAACTATGGTTTGGACATTCACCATTAGTCAAATATTTCAGGATATTTGGGAGAAAATGTTATATTAAGAGAGACAATGATGTTAGTAAGTTTGATCCAAGAAGTGATGAAGGTATGTTTCTTGGCTATTCACTACAAAACAAGGCTTATAGATGTTTCAACTATAAAACTAAGACAATAGTTGAATGTACAAATGTAAGGATTGATAAAAAGTTTGGAACTAAAGAAAAGATGGTAGATTATAATTCAGATGAAGAAGAGAATAACTCTGAAATTGTTAGACATAATGCTGAGTTTTATTTAAGACTAACAATGACTTGTAGAATGATGTGCTGAATTTTGAGCATAGAAGAGAACAAATTTCTTAACCTAGAGAAGAGATAAGAGCTGAGATGTCAAATCCTACCCCTAGCAAGAATTTGACAAAGAATCACCCTCCTGAGTAGATAATTGGATGTAAAGACAAAGGCGTAATGACAAGGAATAGAGTAAATGAAGAGATATGTTTGATATCTCAAGTTGAACCCAAGTATGCAAATGAAGTAGTCAAAAATAATTATTGGATCCAAGTAATGAAGGTAGAATCATATCAAATAGTAAAGAATGCTACATGTGAGTTAGTTCCTAAACCAAAAGACAAGAATGCACAAAATGGGTTTTTAAGAATAAGATGAATGAACAAGGAGAAGTTGTGAGAAACAAGGCTAGACTTATGTGTAAAGGTTATTTATAGAAAGAAGGAATTGATTATGAGGAAACATATGCACCACTAGCAAGAATGGAAGTAGTAAGGATGTTCTTGGCTTATGTAGTGAACAAGAAATTCAAGGTTTATCAGATGGATGTTAAATCTACCTTTCTGAATGAAGAACTAGAAGAAGAGGTTTATATTGAGAAGCCTGAAGGTTTTTCTTCATCAAAAGATAAAGACGTGGTATCCAAATTGAAGAAATATATTTATGGTTTGTAGTAAGCACCAAGAAACTAGTATGTGAGATTGGACAGTTACTTGGCAAAGCTTGGATTTGCTAAAGGTATGACAGATAGTAACTTGTACTTAAAAGAAGTTGAAGATGGTTTGTTGATCATTGTAATATTTGTTGATGAAATCATTTTTTGGATGGAATGATGAAGCTAGTGATAAATTTTCTGAATGGATGAAAAATAAATTTTAAATGAGAATGATAGAGAAATGAATGTTTTCCTAGGATTGTAGATTGTATAGAATAGTGATGGTATATTCATTTCACAAGCTAAGGATTTGAAAGACTTGTTGAAAAGGTTTGGTTTGGAAAGCTGTAAACCTATTGTTACACCCATGATATATAACTAGTCACAAGTTATCTAGCAAAGATGAGACACCTGTAGTAGATCAGAAGAAGTATAGATCAATTATTGGAGGTTTGCAGATGAAGGGTGCTTCCCTTAATACCATAAACCCATAATAGAATCAAAGAAACACCAAAAAATGTGAGAATGAAATATGGACTTCTTATTATCACTGTAAATGTGGAATTACAAAATTCACAAGTATAATGTGCTAACCCACATGGGCATCTTCATTATAGTAATCTACTAGACTAAGCTACAAACTGCCACCTAGAGTTATCCTAGACAATGTTTGGGCCTTTCTTAAATAGGAAATTTTATGCCACTTGGGAAGGTTCTAGACATTTAGACTTAATACCTAGGGTTGATAGACCCTAAAAAAACATATAGAGCTAGCCAAATACATCTTTGACAATTATTTTAGAAATTTCAGGTGGCCCAACTTTGGAAGATGATAACTCTTGAACTGTTGTTCCAATTGGCTATTATAACCACTTTTCAGAAATGCTAGTTCCTGATCTACAGAGTTGAAATTGCATAAGTGTCCTTTTGTCAAGTTTTTGGACATCATTTTTTCTCTCTAAGGCCTCCAATGGTGAGCCTAAATATTTTTCTCCAAACATTTCCACCAAAAATCTGCAATAACTTCTACAATACTTAGCCTAGAGCAATGAGATTTTTATGGTAGGTTTATAATTCTAAAAAGAACCTTCATGTAGAAAATTAGAACATTTTGAGCTCATATAAAAAACTTACTAAAAATAGTAAGCTCTTAGAAATAGTAACCCCCCTATCTACTAGTCCTTATTAAAATAGAAAATTCTGAAAACAAAATATTTTTGGGTGATGCAAGATTGCTCTTACACCAAGGATGCTCTCGTATTAGACACCTGGGGTAATTTGAGAAGTGACTCCATCACGTCTCAAGTGTTCAAAGGAAAACCAAGATGGTTAACCTCCTCCCTTACTAGCCATATTGAATCCTCTACTGGCCTCCCTTTCCATTTGGCAAGGTATTCCTCATAAGTTTTGTTCCTTGTACTTTTTCCAACATGACTAACCAGTATCTCCTCAATCTCCTTTGTCATCGAACTAGCTACTAGAATACTCCATTGTGCTTCTATAAGTTCATCTCTATCACCTCCTTCATAATACTTTGTCAAATCTAAAACATTAAATACTAGTGAAATATTCAATTCAACATGCAACTCCACTTCATAAGCATTTCCAAAACCATGCCTTTTCACTATCTTGCATGGTCCAAACTTCTTCATTTTCAGCTTATTATATGTACCCAATGGAAAACACTCCTTTCTCAAATGAACCATGACTTCATCTCCAATCTAAAATTCCTTATACCTCCTTTTCATATCTTCCTTAGGCTTGTACTGTATATTCATATGTATGATGTGCTTCCCCACCTCCTCATGGATGTTCTTCAAATATTCAACAAATTCTTCTGCTTCAAGACTACTTATCTCTCCTTTACCCAACTACTGCAATTCATAAGCATTTCGAGGGCTACTCCCATATACAATCTAGAATGGTAATTTACTAATGCTCCTATTGATAGAATTATTATACTAAAATTCTTCTTGTGGTAAAATCACATCCCATCCTTTTGGTTTGTCTCCAACCAAACATCTTAACAAATTTCCCAAACTATGATTTACAACTTCTATTTTTCCATCAGTCTGTGGATGATGTGATGAACTAAACTTCAACTTCATTTTCAATTTTTTCCATAATGTATGCCAAAAATACCCAACAAAGTTCATATCTCAATCTAAAACTATACTCTTTGGCAAACCATATAGTATCACTACTTCTCTGAAAGATAACTCTGCCACATGAACAACATCACTAGTCTTCGTGCAAGAAATAAAATATGTCAACCTTTGCAACAATATAATCATGTCCTCACTATGTCCTTACTAATCTAAGAACAAAATCCATGTTGACATCCTCCCATGGCTTCTCTAGTATAGGTAATGGCTAAAACAACCCCGTATTTTCCTTCACTCCCTTCACCATCTGACATACTCTACAACTCTGTGCAAATGTCTTCACATCTTGCTACAACTGTGGCCAGTAATAATTCTCAACAACCAAAGTTATGGTTTTATCTTTGCTAAAATGTCCATCCAATCCTCCACTATTCTTCTCCTTGATGAGATTCTCTTTCATTGAACTTCTGGGAATGCACAACTAGCTTCCTTTGAACAACATACCATCCTAGATCATGAAATCAAACCACTTTGTCTTATCAAGTGTAATAGGTTCTATACGAGCCTTCCATGTTTCACCAAAATTAGGATCATCTAGATACAAAGTACTAAATTCCTTGAATCAAACCACTTGTATCCACATTTCTGTCAGCTAAAGTTGTCTTCTACTAAGAGCATCTACAACTTTGTTAGACTTCCCACTCCTATGTTTTAAAAAAAATGTATAACTCTACAAAAACTCAACCCACTTCAAATGCCTTTGGTTTAATTTTCCTTGACTATTCAAATATTCAAAGCTTGATGATCTATCTACAAAACAAACTCCTTAGGAAGAAGATAGTGCCTCCAATTTTTCAATGCTTGAACTATAGCATAAAATTTTTAATCATAAACATAATATTTTCTTTTTGCATAATTCAAATTCTCACTAAAATAAGCAATAGGTCTACCTTCTTAGCTCAAGAAAACTCCTATTACAGCACCACTACCATCACAGTCTACTTGAAACACCATGTTAAAATTAGGAAGTGTTAAAGTAGGCTACTTAGTAACATTTTGTTTCAACAGATTAAAACTCTTATCTGCTCCTATAGTCCACTTCAATTATTTCATATCCCCTCTCATTCATTTAGTTAGGGGTCCACAAATACTGCTAGAACCTCTTATGAACTTTTTTGTAAAAACTAGCTAGTCTATGAAAAGATCTTACCTCTGTCACGCTCTTTGGAGTAGGCTATTCAAGGTTAGCTTTCAATTTCTCTGGTTCCATTTTTAGACCTTATGCTAAGACTACAAATCCTAGGTACACCAACTCCTTTATAAAACTACACTTCTTCAAGTTTATTAGCAACATTTCTTCCCTCAATTTATCAAACACTTTGTGAATATGGATAAATGCCCATCCAATGTCATACTAAAGATTAAAATATCATCTAGGTAGACAATGAAAAACTTAACCAAAAACTCCTTCAGTAGCTCATTCATGAGCTACATGAAAGTGCTCGGTCCATTGGTTAGCTGAAAAGGCATGACTAACCACTTGTACAATCCTTCCCTTATCTTGAAAGAATTCATCCACTCATCACCTTCTCTGATATGAATTTGACGGTACCTACTCTTCAGATCTATCTTTGTGAATTACTCAGCTCCACTCAAATAGTCCATAATATCATTGATCCTTGGCAATGGAAATTTGTACTTGATTGTGATCTTGTTGATAGCATAAGAATCTATGCACATTCTCCATTCTCCTTTCTTCTTTAGTGCTAATATGACTCATACAACACATGGACTCAGAATCTCTTGAATCAACCTCTTTTGCAACAACTCATGAACTTGTCTATTCAACTCTTTAATTTTTGTTGGTGTCATTCTATGCATTGCCTTTTTTGGTAGACTGGCTCCTAGGACCAAATCTATTTGGTGACTTCAATCTTCCTCATTAGGGGCATTCCATCAGGTACATTATTTGATACAATATCGTAAAACTCTCCCAACATATGTGCAACTTCTACACACACCTCCTCTACTTCTTCTTTACTATCTTTTGGGATTATAGAAAAAACACATATGCTCATGCTTCATACCTTTGAAAAAAAATTTTCCACTAACAAAACATATTTTGGCAGCACTAGATACCTTTTCCTCTTTCTCATTCAATAGCTTCAACTTATGCTTCACTTCATCCTTGGTTAGAGTGTAGGTATTTTCTAGCCCATCATGTACAACATGCCTATCAAATTGCCACAACCTACCCAACAACATATGACATATGTCCATAGGGATGATATCACATAGTACCTCATCCTAGTAGCTTCCAATCTTGAACTTCACTAAACACTGCTCATTGACCATGACCTAGGGCTCATCTTGCAACCAAGCAATATGGTATGGATGTGGGCGTTTATATCTCTTTAGCTTCAATTTTGTGACCATCATTTCTAACACTAGATCATTAGTTTTTTCACCAACAATTATCACATCACAACACTTATCTTCACATCTACACCTTGTGCAAAATGAGCTCCTTCTTTGATCGAGTTCATTCTCACCACTTAGCATGACTCTTCTATTAACTAGGACTTCTTCTCTTTTAGTATGTTTAGAATGTAACAATCCAGTATCTTCATTAACATGTGCAACTCTATCTTTGGCTTATATTATTCAATCTATCCTTCCTTAATGTTGGGAACATTAAAATGCTCTATGCCCTTCTTCTCCTAAGTGAAAACATTTCTGACAAAAGCCTCCTCTTCCAGATCCTTGTCCTTTATCTCTTCCTCTCTATTCTCTATTGTTCTCATCATGAAAATGATTGGAATTATTTCCCCTCTATTTTTGACTACTACTTGTAGCCTCATCCTTGTTCTTCTGATCATCATTACAACCTCGATAAGATCATCTGCTAAATCTTCCACAGTGACTTCTTCCACTATTCTTGTTATGAAACTTCTTGCTTAGTTTCTCCTCAACTCTTAGGGAAAACTAGTATGCCTCCTAAATAATACTCATTCAAACCAGACTCAACTCATCCTAAATATTTGGCCCTCACCCATTAAGATAACATGGCACTTTCTCCTTATTAGCTTCTACATGGCCGATTCTAATGAGAACTCAGTAGAACTCTTTGGTATACTCTTGAACAGATTTTCTCGCTTGCTTCAACCCTTGCATTTTCTTTAATAGATCAAGCTCATAATATATGAGAATTAATTGTCACTTCATTTAGCTATCATTTGATCTCATCTGGTGATTTTGTCTTTTCTCTTTCTATTTCACTCCCACTAAACCTCCTGCCACCAAATCTTTGCATGTCCCTCCAGTTTTGCATTCACAAACTTGACCCTATTAGGATCCTCAATATCTTCATACTCAAATTACTCCTCCAATTCATTGATCCAATTGATCATCTCATTTGGGTTATGATTTCCCTAAAATATGGGAACCTCAAACTTAGGTCTTTTTCCAATCTTAGAGATGGCTTTAAAAAGCTTATGTTCCTCTAGGTTTAGAACTTCCTTTGGTTTGACATTTTCTTCTTCTTCATCATCCTCTTCTCTTTCATCTCTTACAAAAAAATTTATTCCTCTATGCATTTATTCTTCCAATGCTTGCATTTGTCTTTGGAGGGCTCTAAAACCCTTAGGTGTAACACCTATAACTCTTCTTCCATGCTCTCTTCATAGAGGCATTTTTTTTCATCCTTTCACTGAAACCCTAGTGCAAACTGCCTCACAATTGGCTATCTATCTACATGCTCAGCCCAAACCACATTTCTAGTGTGAACTACCTCATAGTTGGTGATCTGTCCATACATTCAAGAAGTCTAGCTCTAATACCACTTGATGAAGGGTGATCCCCTTAATACTATAAAACTATAACAGAAATAAAGAAACAACAACAAATGTGAGAATAAAATATGAACTTCTTATTGTTGCCGCAAATGTAGAATTATAGAATTTACAAGTACAATATGCTAACCCACATGGACACCTTCATTAAAGTAATCTACAAGACTAAGCTGCAAACTACCACCTAGAGCTATTCTAGAAAATGTTTAGGCCTTTCTTAAATACGTAATTTTATGTTGCTTGGGAAGGTTCTAGACATTCAAACTTAATACCTAGGGCCAATAGACCCTAACAAAACATATAGAGCAGGACAAATATATCTTTGAAAATTATTTTAGAAATTCTAGGTAGCCCAAATTTGGAAGGCCATAACTCTCAAATTGTTTCTCCAATTGGCTATTATAACCACTTTTTAGAAACACTAGCTCCTGATCTACAAGCTTGGAATGGCACAAGCACTCTTCCATCAAGTTTTTAGACCTCATTTGGGTTCTCTAAGGCCTCCAACAATGAGCCTAAAGAATTTTTTCCAAAATTTTCCACCAAAAATCCATAATAAATTCTCTGATACTTAAGTTGGAGTAATGAGATTTTTATGTTAGGCTTATAATTTTGAAATGAACCTTCATATAGAAAACATGAACATTCTAAGCTCGTATGATAAACTTAATAAAAATAGTAAGCTCCTAGAAATAGTAACCCCCTGTCTACTAGTCCTTATTAAAATAGAAAAGACTAAAAAGAAAATATTTTTGGGTGATGCAAGATTGCTCTTACACCTAGTGTAGTATCTGACTCACATTAGACTAGATATAGAAAATGTAGTTGGGATAGTAGCTAGATTTCAAGTTGATCCCAAGAAATATCATTTTGTAGCAGTGAAGAGAATATTTAGATATTTGGAAGGGACATCTGATTATGGAATTTGGTATGACAGATTGAGTGATTTTACAGTTTGTGCATATACTGATACAGACTGGGCAGGCATTATGGATGATAGAAAGAGAATTATGGATTCTTTTTTGGAGGAAGATTGGTTTCTTGGTTAAGCAAGAAGCAAGATTGTATTTTGTAGAGTACTACTAAGGCAGAGTATGTTGCAGCAAAAAATAACTTTAATCAAATTATGTGGATGAAGTAGATGTTGAAGGGTATCAGAATTGAGATTGAAGAACCTATTATCATTTACTATAATAACACAAGTATAGTGAGTATGTCTAAGAATCCTATATTTCATTCTAAGACTAAGCATATATCTATTAAGTATTATGTGCTAAGAGAGAAAGCAATAGAAAAGAATATCAAATTGAAGATATCTTTATGAAGCCTTTGCCTAAAAATTCATTTGAGTACTTAAGAGGTATGGTTGGGGTTATGCTTTTTCCTACTTCTAGGTAGATGTGCCAAGAGTGCATTAGTCGAGTGACATAGAGCACTATTTATTGATTGGATTGAATGTTGATTCTTCCCATATTGTGGAGTATTTGGTATGTGCTAAGTCATTGAGGACTCTCGGTATTTGGTATTGAAAAGTGTCTTTGGACACTCGAGTTGGTTGATGACTTGGAACAACTGATTAACAATTGGTATCTAACATTGAGATTGAGACCTTCACATTGATATCAATGGGGGAGAGAATATGCACGAAAAACATCTCCTAAGGCATGGGGGAGAGTATGCATGAGAAATATCTTTTTAGAGAGATGAGCATAATATTACTTGGTATTCTTGGAACTTAGATGGTTTTTTCATATATGTTGTCATCAATGCCAAAGGGGGAGATTGTTAGCATGAATGTTGATGATACTAAATTGAGGGAGTATCCTAAGCATTGGAGAGTATTCATATGTTACATTCATGACTATGTTTGTCATTGATGTCAACATAGCATTGTTTCTGTAAAGACCTATAGAGCATTAGGAAAAGATCTTGTTGGTAGGGACAATGGATTGATCATCTAGTGATGCATAGTTATGGACATGTTTAGCACTCTATCATGATGACATGGTCAAGTGCATAGAGTCTTGAGTCTCGAAGACATATGAAAGTTGTACCTAATTTATAGAGAGAAGATGAGAGATAGAGTATTGGGAAAGTAGTTCCTGATGTTTTCTAGCTATCTTACATCTTAGATGTAATGAAGAGATGCGTAGTCAGGTAGTGACAAAGGAAAATCAGTTGATGATGTCAGAAAGTGCACATGCCTTAGTATCACATATGTGAAGTTTCATATAGGCTATGAGTCGAGAATGCTATTATAATTGTAATTAATTAATTATCTCATTTAAATTAATTAGGAAAGCTTCAAGGCTAACTAAAGGAATTATTATGAAGATATGGTATAAAGGAAAGATGTTTTCTTTGATTGTAAAGTGTATCCATTGTTGTCAAAAGTGTAAAGTGTGAAAAGGAGAAAAGTATGTGAGGAATGCATTTATTCAATCCTAGGGATTATTGGATGTGAGATTTTTTATCTAGTTACAAGATCAGAAGGAGTAGAGGTATGATTGATAGGACAGAGAAAGAGGAAGGAACAATATAGTACCAATTCTATTATTTTGCAAGGAATAATATAGAGATCATTTGGATAGTGGGTTCACTAGTCTTTCCCTTCAAGTTGTTTGGGTAGTGGGTCTAGCTGTCTTCCATAACTCCTAACAAGGTTGGCACAACTCCTAATAGGGTTGGAATCTCCTAACATGGATTCAAAGTCTCCTAACATGGACTCATATGTATTAAATATATTCATAAACTCCTAACAAGGTCCATCCTCTAACAAAGAATATTTATATTAGTACATCATCTTGTGGGTACCATCCCCACCAAGGTTTTCCCTCTGATCAACGGTTTCCCTAGTCAACATATATGGTGTTATTTTGTATGAGTGTCTCGTTATGGTTCCATTTTATATTACTCATATGGTTAGGATTTTTTAAAGTTGATAATGGTGATATTAGTTGGATAAATGATTCACCCCCCCCACTAGATATATTAGTGGACTATATATTTTAACATCGTCTTTACTTGGTCATGAAGAAATTTCTTAAATGTGTGGTTAATTTTAACCTTTACCCTAGGTTTCGTGTTTAAGAGGGAGATCATATGTCATTTTCATGTTTTCTATTTTTTATTATGATCTTATGATCATGGTTTTATTGTCTAGTCATAAGCCTAAATTCTCCCTCTTCCAATGTAATGAAGTAAAGGCTAGCAGAGGATTGTGAAGGTAAAGTGCTGGGTCTCCCAATCTTATGTTATTCCATGTAATGATAGCATCATAGGTATGATTTTTGAAGTGTTTGATCTTATGATACCCCATATCATGTCATCCTAAGTATCTCATGGTGAATGGTAAGGGTTCAAATCCTATGTCAAGATGAAAGACATATGAGTGTAAAGGCTCAAAAGGGATCTCTCGAGCATATGAAGGAAGGAGGACCATGAGATCGTAAGAACATAATATGCTCAAGTTTTTAAGGATTTTGATCTTATGACAGGTGGTAAATTGTATAAGCCTAAAGGTTTCTAAAGAGACTTTCAAAGCTATGAAGGAAAGGAGATCGTAAGATTGTAAGCAAGAAAATGTTAAGTGATAATAGAGTTTTAGTTTTATAGGAACCGTTAGATCTTGAAGATCTATGGTTGCTACTTTCTTGCTTCTCAAAGCTACATGAAAATTACTTGAAGTGAGAAAGTGATGAGATGAAACGTGGATCAAATGTTTCCAAGCACATGAGCATAATGAATTTGAGACAATCAGAAGATATGGAGAGTACTAGATTGTGAGATTGCAAGAGCAAATAGTCAAGGTCTCTGAAGCCACGATAATAATTAGCGTATGGTCAAAAGTTAGAGGAAACATCTAAAGGAAAGGTTACAAAGTTATGACAAAAGCTAGTTGACTATGATTGAGAGATTGTAAGGAAAATAGAAAGCTTGATGCTACGTGAAGTCATGGTTGTATGGTTGTAGGACTTAAAGCAAGATAAATGTTAGGGTTTTCATAGCTACAATGAAGAAAGGCTACAACTAGGCATATGATCTAGAGGTAAAAGAAGTGTTTAAGAGTTAACTACCAAAGTTACGAAGAGGCTAAGTTAATCGTGATCGAGAGATCATAAAGCAAGAGAAGGCGAGATTTGATGTTATGTACGACTATGACTGTAAGATCGTATAGGCTAAGATACATGTTGGAAATGCTATGAAAGGGTTTATAAGTTGCTAAGCATAAGATCATAACTCAAGAAAAAACATTCCAGCTAATATGTTGATCTTAAGATAAAGTGTAAATCATAAGATTGTAAGAGACTCAAAAGAAGCCCTTGATCATGTGAAAAGGAAGTAATCATTAGATTGTAAAGGAAAAATTCATTACTAGAGATGATACAAAGGGTTTGAATTCCAAGCGATTCATCATATCATAAGAACCTTAAAATAACACAAGAAAGCACTTTTTCCCTTTTCTAAGCTAGAAAATGACAAAGGACTCTCAACCAATGAAATTTCAAGAAAGTACAAGGAATGCAAAGCTAGATAGTTATGTTGATGCTCCATTGAAGTGAGAGAAAACACTGAGTTTAAAGCTTGTGCATGCACGAATTCAATGGATAGTGTTGGTTGATGAAGTAGAAACACCATACAAATATCCTCTAGGCCAGTAATAGGTTACCATTTATAGAAAGAAAAGATTTCCAGCAGTTGCAAATTTTTTAGTGTAAAGGATTTATAGTTTTTAGTGCTAATTGAAAAGTTTCCAGAGTTTTAATTCACACTCAAGATGTCTAATAAAGAAGTGGAGGAGATTCAAGACACATATATGAAAGGCACAAAGACTTCTACTTTTAAAAGAGGGAAAACTACCTTATAGAGAAAACTAAATAGTTTTGCAAATGAATGGATCAAGTTGTTTCGAGAATCCTCAAATGCCATCTCTGCAAACAACCATGACTTTTGAGACCCTTATGCATTCTGTAGGCATGTTATTTGACTTGTTTTTAATGGTTATGAGTTGTTTGAGTTTTTCTATTGCAACTGAATAGATAAAATTCATGTTTACAATCCTTGGAAGAAGAATTTGGTGAAGATCATCTTTCTAGAAGTATTCATAGATGTTGATTTGGTAAAGGCTCTAATTAAATCATATAATTTAGGTAACAAATCATTTCATATACATGATGGCACCATTCTATGTATAGTAGATCATGTTTCTTTCATATAAGCTTTTGGACTAGATGGTGCAATGAGTGAGCTAGTAGACTTGATTGATCTTCAAAGCAAGTTTGAAATGCATACCAAGGCTTATATAGGGAGATCTATGTTGCATCACATCCAAATGGACCTCAAGAAGGTGGGAGATTATCCTAAGAAAGTGGATAAGAAAATTCCCCTGGACAAGTTCAAAAAATATTTTGTGAAGACAATGTATGGTGTCCAAAAATTGGTTGGCAAAGATGGATCTAATATGGTGTATGGGGTAGATTACATTGAGGTAAAAGATGTACAGTACATATATCATGGTGGTGAATATGATTATGTAGATTATATTCTTGAGAAGATGAAAGAAAATATTGGGCTGGCATAGAGTGGAGAGATGGGGAATTTCAAATTCCACCATTATTTGTTGTTGATGCATTTTATTTTATTCAAGAATGTGGGATATATCAACCTAGATTTCATTGATCAAAACTCTAATGCAAATGGAGAGATACCAGTTCAGCTATGGACATAATTATGGGATAGTTCTTATGACTACTCTGACTCTATTTGATTTTTTAATAATTTTATCTCTATAATCATGAAAATGCTAAACCCTACTTTCTTGAGGACTCTAGAGGTACTCAAATTTTTGCTAAGACCAACCCTTCTACCTGAGAATATGAGCTTAGACCATAATTGGGGAGAAATTTTTTCATTTCCAATGTTTTCCCTCACGAGAGCATATGGTTTTCCTCAACAACCCCATACCTTTCTCAAATATATCCCTCCTAGATTGGCCATCATTGAATTCATGTGGCAATTGACGATGGTAAATAAAGACTACCTAGGGCATAAAGTACATAAAGGCACATTGTTGTGTGGATGCTTTAGAATAGGATACTTTTCAATTGGAAAAGAATCCTTGGATCAAGTCCATTCTTTCCTCCATCAATTTAGTTTGTCAACTACTCCGTATAGAATCTATGACCCAGACAATTGGATAAAGAATGCCTTGAAAGAAATCAGAAATTATGTGTTGCTAAGTACTAATGAATTGCCACATGAGGACCTGATTCTCAACGTTGCAGCTAAAGGGGAGGCAACTAATACGTTAGCAAAATTTGATAATGTTTTAAGGCTAGAAAGAGAGATGAAGAAAATGGTCTCAAATTTCAAGGGTTTTTATATAGATGTCCCTTATCCATAGAGAATAAGAAAATTAGTGAGTGATCATGCTGAGATCATGGAAAAAATGGTTGAAGGACCAATTGGAGAAGAGGAAATGATAAATCCTAATAGCTCGAAGCTAGATGTAACTCTAGAAATTGAAGAAGATGACCCTATTGAGGCATCATGGGTTACCAAGGGTAACAAAAGGTAGAAGATATTCCACATACCTGAAAAGGTGAAACAAAGAACATTGCAGATCCTACCTGGAAGAAATCAATATTTTGTTGACTTGAGGTAGAGCTATATACATGACAAGGTCAATACAATAGAGAATTCTCTAACTGACCAAGAATTGGCAGCATCAAGATTGGATGACAGGATCACCCAAGCTCAACAATTTATAGAGGATGATAAATTCATCAAATATAATGAGTTCAAAAGCTTCCTTTAAAAAATAAACAAAGTAAACTATTTTTAAAAATAAAGCTAGGAGAGTCAGATGTGGAGAAGCAAGAATTTGTTGACAAGCTTCATGCCTATGATCTAGAAAGTGAGGTGATGACTCTTGAAGAGGCTAGAGATCTAGTATAGAGAAGTGGTATGCTTCTAGTACCTAGCTAGGATCTAAAATAAGCTTTCATGCTTGACTAGATAAGAAGACAAGAAAATGCTATCTCTTATGAAGCATTTTGAGCTGATGGACTTTAGAGGGGATCGAGTTTTAATGTTGATTCCAAGTCTCTAGCAGTGCGGAGCATGGCTGCTACAACTAATAAGCCTAAGTTAATGGATGTGTAGAGTACTAATCAAGGAAATATGATAGTCTAGACTTTGTAGGGTACCTCATGAACAAAGATCTCCAAGGCCAAAGTGGAGGAAATAGAGACATGACTAGCTAGATCATTCCATGACTATATAGATGCTAGGAAACTATATGCAGAGGAACTTAGGAAGAGCCATGTATATAAATAAAGGATAGATGAATTGGAGGATAAGGCTCAAGGGCTAGAAGAAGAAGTTGCATCTTTGAAAGAGAAACTTGTGGAAGTTGATGAAAGCCAACTTCATAGTTCACCAAGATCACTTGCATGAAAATAACTTGTTGAAGAGAAATCAAAGAAGGAAAGATAGGGCTTGGAGAAACTCAACATACTGAGTGAAAATATATTGCAACAATGAAAAATTAAATTACTATACAATATGATATGATATTAGAATAGGAGAGCCTATTTATAAAGGCCTCTAGGAAGCTTCTAAAACAAGCTAGAAATGACTAGGAGGTAAGTGTGACAACTAACAATACCTCCACAAAAGGTGGATTATTCTCTATGTAGGTGAGAAGATAAGTATGACTAAGTAGGAACAAACTCCTATGTTGTCAACAACTCCTAGATGAAAACTAATAACTAAATGCATTTAACCTAAGTAAACTTAAGTAAAGCATAAATAATAATAATTTACTCTAACACCCCCACTTAAGTACAAGTTAGGGGAATGCAGTTAAGCTTAAAAAAGCTAAGATGAAATGCAAAATGGGTCCCAGTAACAAGGCTAGGAGAGTTACCCATGTACAAATGCAAAGAAATGCAACCTTTGCAAATGGGAAAAGAGGGAAAACCTCATGGAAAAACCCTCCCCCAAAAAGAGGTAAGTACAAACATGCAAATAAAATATGAAAGAAGGAAGGAAGGCCTCAACAAGACCCCCCAAGGACAACTTCCACCAAAAATGGCTCAAGAGACTCTATCAAAACCATAAGTACAACCAACCCCCCCATGAGAGATAGAAAAGACACCATAGACCACCCAGAATAATGGAGCCCCTGGAGAAAGAATCAAACCAATGAATCTCTAATGTGGACTAAACAAAGGAACAAAACAAGGGAACCCCTGAATGAGAGGGAAAATTGGAAGGCCTAGCTAATGTGAAAAGGAGAAAATATGAGGATCCTAAAATGGAATCCCCAAGGCATGTGTGATAACACTGTCATGTATGTCCATTGTAGAATCTACAACAGGTGCACTTAGAGGCTTGATGAATGGAGCTAGAGGATTAGGTAGAGCTAAAGAAGAATCCTGATAAAGAGAAAAGACCTCAACTGGATGTGGTGTAGGATGCAAAATAGTGATCTTAGGAACAATACAAAGGTTCAAGTATCCTGACTGCACCACATGATGCTCTCATGAAAGAGAAGAAGTGTGCTTTGACAATGGAGATGGTGGACCAAAGTGCAAGAAGGTGTAGAGATAGGTGAAAGGATCAACTATCCCTATAGCAATAAGACCTCCTATTGCATGATCTTGAATGAAGACTAAATATGTAGTGAACTCAACTATCTTCCCTGATCCACTACATGTAATCTAAGAAATTGAGAGAAGGTTTGCAGATAGAGATGGAACATACAACACATCATTCAAGGTGCCATCCTAAATGCTAACTGAACCTTTCCCATAGACTATTAGGGTAGTGTTATTCGCCATGAGAATATGAGGAATGGCAGAAGCCTCAATAGTGGAGAAGACACCTTGAGAAGATGCCATATGGTGAGAAGCACCTAAATCTAGCATCTAAGGGACCTGGGAAGGGAATGAAATGGATGCCTATAATGCATGACCTTATCCAAAATTTTATGTAGATGTGGAAGAAAATTGAAAGTCAGAGCCTTATGAGGTAGAAGAGGATGGAGAGGAAATAGTGCTCTTCTAAAGGAGAGCTTGCAAATCGGGAATCTGTTTCTCATTGCCATCAAATCTCTTCTAAAAATAATGTGACTCATCATGAGGTCCCTTCTAACAATAGGAACATGTAGGAGTCTCAGTCTTCTTTTTATCCTTCTTTGTAGAAGAAGAGGATGAATCAATAGTGTTTTGAGAGGAGAAAACATATATCTAATTCAACTTCTACTCTTGTGTATCCTTGGAAACTAATGCTTGTGACTATTGTCTTGTAAGTGAATCCATCTAAGTGATGTTGGATTGCTCTCATGTCAACCAATCAAAAAAATTCTCAAAAGAAGGCATCTGATGTTTGTCACCCAAGGCATCCATAATGGAGTAGAAGGTGGAAGAGAAGATTTCATACTATCCTCGCAACTTTGAGAGTATCAAAAAGATACACTCATCATCTATTTTAGTTTTCCCACTTCCCTACAAAATTGTACATAGAGATTTGAAATTCATCAATTAGTCCTTAATGGTGGGGAAGTTGGTAGGTGTCAAAGAAGTCAACTCTACATCAAGTTGTAGTGCCTAAAACTCATTCACTATGCCAAACAAGTTATGAAACTTGGTCCAAATAGCCTGAGGAGAGGTCAAACCATCCAAGTGAAATATGAGACTATCTGAGATGTTCAGTGCAATCAATCCCATGGCTTCATCCATTTTTTTTTTGTGTTGAAGAACCTTAAAGGGGTACTAGAGAATAAGTTGGTTCTCATAAGCCTTGTGACATGAGAAGCATAGTCATTTGTGCTTTCCAGGTGTGATAGTTGTGCATTGTGAGTTGAGTCATAGGAGGATCCAACATTGAGAGAACAAGAAGGGAGTAGAAGGGTCTTATTCTAAAGTAAATTATAGAAAAGAAAATTCCCACCCCCACAACTAATAAAGATATCCCTCAAATACCAAAGAAACAACTATAGAGAGCACAAAAATTGAGAAAATAACCAAGATTCTAGATGTAGAGATGGAGGAAATTGAAGCCTCTACTTCAACACCAAAAATGGGAGCTCAAATAAACTTGTAATGAAATCAAACTAGCACCATTGTCTTTGTCTCTAAACCAACTTTCTAGTGCTTCTTTCAGATTAGAGATAGACCTCTGTATGCATATGGACAAAAAACAACTATTGCTCCAAAAGACAAGCTCATTAGAAAATTATAGTCACGAGAAAAAAATTGATGATTGTACAACCATCAATTTCCTATCGGTAGGAAAAAAATCTAGCTGCCAAAAAATAAGGTCATTTGTTGTGGAGTGAATCGAAAGTCAAACTTAGGAGCCGAAGCTAGATATATGAGCTGGAGCCAAACACAGGAGTTTAAGCCAGACACAAAAGCCGTATGCAAGAGCCAAAGCTAGATGTAGAAGAGGGAGCTAGAGGCAGAAGCCAAAGTTAATCATAGGAGTAAAATGCAGGATCTAGATGTAGAAGCCAAAGCATATTGTAGGAGCCAAAGCTGATCCAAAGAGCCAAACACAGAAGCCAAAAGTTCCCTAAAAAAATGCACTTCCTCTTGATTGAAGAAAAAGAATCACAAACAAACTAGGGTTTGTGTCTCTAAATTGCAGCTTCAAAAATCCTTCAAACTAGGAAGTAGCAGGGAGGCTCTGATACCATATAGAAGTTGATGAAATCCAACTTCATAGTTCACCAAGATCACCTACATGGAAATAACCTACTGAAGAGAAACCAAAGAAGGAAAGGTAGGGCTTGGAGAAACTCAATGGACTAAGTGAAAATATATTGCAACAATGAAAAATGAAATTGTTGTACAATATGATATGATATTACAATAGGAGAGCCAATTTATAAAGGCCTCTAGGAAGCTTCTAGAACAAGATAGAAAGCACAAGGAGATAAGTGTGACAACTAAGCATATGTCCACAAAAGGTATATTATTCTCCATGTAGGTGAGAAGATAAGTATGATGAATTAGGGACAAACATCCATGTCAACAACTCCTAGATGAAAACTAATAACTAAATGCATTTAACCGAAGTAAACTTAAGTAAAGCATAAATAATAATTATTTACTCTAACAAAACTAACTAATGCAGAGAAACCAACCATGATCATAGTGGAAATTTATGCTCAAACTGTAGAAGTGGAGCAAGAAGAAGCAGGGCCTAGAAGGATGAGCATTGATGCTCAAATCCCATAGTAGGCTGGTGAGATAAGGACAATTTTCCTAAAAAGCATGATAGGCCACAAAGTTGAGACTTTGAAAAATATATCTCAACAGGCTCATGCTCTTTTTATCTCTTTACAAGATGTTGAGCATGTTTTTAATGAAGCACTTAAATGACTATGACCCACTTTCAATCTGTGGGAACCATATGTACAATTCTTAGAGAGGCTAATCATGTTGATGGAAAAGAAGCCAGATCTACCTAATAAGATTATCACAATAAAAGAAGGCTTGGAAACAATGAGAGAACTAATAGGCTTCTTTACTTGAAAGTTAAAAATTATACAAAGTATGATGAAAATCTTATCATAAGGGATTGAGCCTTGCATTCCACCAATTTTAGATGCTAATAGTAAATGGAAGGACTAGTAGGATTCATCAGATTATTTTGATACAATGCTAACTCAAGTAGGCATAGCATCATTTTTTGAAGATGATAGTGACATCCCTTTTAACAACTTAATTGATTCATTATTCAAGGTTGAGATAGACTTGAATAAATTTTCATTGGAATCAAGGGCCATAATAGATGCCGAGTGGAATAAGGCAACAAAAGAGCTAGATGAAGTTAAAGGCACTAAATGACCCTCAAAAAGGGAGATATACATTTGGTAAATAGTTGGGGAAATCAAGGCTATCCCAATACGAAGCATTTGAAGTGTTATGAATGAGGTGGAAAAAGGGATAGAAAGAGCCACTTGCCAATTTTGCAACTGCATCCTATTTTTTGTTCAAAGTACAAAGAATGTTTGTAATATAACAAGTATAGAAATATCTTTGTATTTTCTTTACAATTGAATTTTGTTATGTTTCCTCCCATCTAAAGCTTGTTGCAATCCTTCCTATAAAAGGATTTCCAAGATGTGGAGTAAGGGTCTGAAGTCTGTATAATTTTAGTGTTTATGCTATTTTGTAGTTGGTCAAGTTTTCTTTGTGTCAATCTTATGATGCATTCAATTTTGCAAGTCTGAGAACACAAATGAATCTTGAATGAAAATTTTGTCATGTCTTGAGTTATTCTTGAGTTTACATTAGTGACATATTATTTTCAAGGAATATTAATACAAAGAGAGAGTTCTGGATATCCGTGTCTCTAGATTCTATCTCCATTTTCATATGCTTGTTATTTTGGTATTGAATGAGAAAAGTTCATGCAATTTAATGTACCCTGGATAGGTTGTATGACAAATTATTGTTTCTTTTAATTCAAGGAATTAAGTAAATGCTTCCATAAATTGATAGTGTTTCTAGTCATATGAGAGGGATATCATAAGAATGGGGTTTAGGGTTGACAGTTGATGATTTAATTGCAAGTCAATTAATTAGATCAATTATTTACTGGTGTGACTCTATATCAAAATGGATAAGGCACTGATCATAAGTTGTGATACAAATTGATGCAATTATCTGGTTACACAAAGAACATACAAATCAAAATCAAAATTTACTTTTCTATAATGAAGAATCAAACTATTTGTCATTACTTCCTTTGAATTATAGTTAGACACTGTAATCAAGGAGTCATTGCAAATCCAAGATGAATTGTTGATCATTTTTTGCTATAGGGGATAGATTTTAAAGAAAGGGTGTGAGTGAAGTAACTTTTGAAGAAGAATATCAAAATAACAAATCATTTCCATCCCTAAGGTGCATCCACCTTGTCCCTAAAGAGCCTAAAGTGTAAGGAATATTTTTACTCTATTAATGTTGGTCTAGACCTGAGATGAATTTAGTTAAATATATGAAATAGATAACCCTTAGATTGAGTTTTGTCTTCTACATCCTAGTATTGGGTCTTTTGCAACCAGGTAGTTTTAAAACACCAAAAATTATTCTACGCTTGATTATATACACATTTTTAAAAAAGAGTTTTCATTTTCAATTATGTTGATGCAAGTTATGCTCAGTACATGAATAGGTACCAAAATTTTAGGATGTAGTCTATTTAATAATTTATAACAAAAAAAATACTAATCATAATTTTTTTATAAAAATATAGAACTTCTAGATATGACTCTTAGCTATCATTCTACCAAAGGGATATGAAAAATACTAAATAGAACTATGTCTTTGTATTGCACACAAAAATAGCTATGTTACATTTTCCAAAAAAACTAGGAACTATTTTTCATGTGCGTAGGGTTTGACCCACCTAATCTTATCCATTTTGTAAAAAAATATGGTAGTTTAGAATGTAGATTTAGTGTACTACAATTAAATTTTTTATGCATCTTGTCATTTTTAGTGGATGACCCTCAAATGTCTCGTCCAAGTCCCCTTTTTTTTACACCATCTTGGTGCACTCACCCATGACACCATTTTTGTAGTGGTTGATAGATTCAACAAAATGACTCATTTTATTCCATGTAAAACCACTAATGATGCTAGTTACATTGCAGGTCTATTCTTTAAATAAATAGTTTGGATTCATGGCTTATCTTTGAGCATTGTATCTAATAGGGATGATAAATTTGTAGGTAACTTTTGGAGGACCTTGTGGAAGAAGATTGGTACAAATTGATCTTTTAGTTCAACCTATCACCCTCAAATGGATGGGAAAATTGAGGTGGTTAATAGATCCTTGGGAAACCTTTTGAGATGTTTGCATGGGAACATGGAGGTAGTTGGGATGCCATCATACCTTAGGTAGAGTTTTCATATAATGAATCAGTGAATCATAGCACAAGCATGAGTCCTTTGGAAGTTGTCTATGGGAGAAATCCAATGGGGAGCTTTTGAACTCAAGAATATGGATGGCTTGGAGAAAAGGAGTGGAAATGTAGAAGAGTTTGTTGAAGCAATGATGGAAGTGTGGAAGAAGTTTGGTACAAATTTATCTTTCAATTAAACCTATCACCCTCAAACAGCTGGGAAAATTGAGGTGGCTAATAGATCCTTGGGAAACATTTTGAGATTTTTGGCATGGGAACATGGAGGTAGTTGGGATGTCAATATACCTCAGGTAGAGTTTTCATATAATGACTTGGTGAATTGTAGCACATGCATGAGTCCTTTTGAAGTTGTCTATGGGAGACATCCAAGGGGAGCTTTTGAACTCAAGAATATAGATGGTTTGGAGAAAAGGAGTGCAAATGTAGAAGAGTTTGTTGAAGTGATGATGGAAGTGCATGAGCATGTGAGGAAAATGTTACAACAAAATATCCTTAAGATGAAGGCTAAAGCATATTTGAAAAGAAGAAATATACAGTTCTAAATTGGGAGCTTGGTAATGGTATACTTGAACAAAGATTGACTACCTTGGGGAAATCATACAAAGTTAATCATGAAGAAGATTGGGCCATGATAAATTCTAGAAAAGTATAGACAAAATGCATGTAATGTAGTATTACCTAGATATCTAGCTATTTAACCTAGATATTTAATTATTTCTTAGATTTCACATTGTATGAGGGCTCAAATGAATAAGTTGGTGTAGAAGGAACAACACTTGAATTTGATGAGTGGATTCAACAATTGCCTTCTAAGGAGACACCACATATGGAAAGTATCATCGGTACTAGGGAAGCAATGAGGACAAGACACAAAGTGTGTGTGGATCATTTGGTCAAGTGGAAGGGCCTTCCTGATTCTAAGGTCACTTGGTTGCTAGAAGTTGAAATTTTGAGGCAATTTGGAGACCTGCAACAATTGGTCTTGAAGAGGACTTGAGACAAAATTTATCCCTAGGAGTATGTTGCAGGAGTAGCCACACTAAGAAACAAGAAGACTTCCAGTTTGGTACAAGAATTTTATTTACTGTTTTGTTGGTTTTGCAACTATAGATATATGATAGGAAGTTTTCAATCTTATGATAGAAATATTATTTAATTTATGTATTGCGGGTATTTTATAATTGTCGAGTTTGTATGGGTTTAGAAATAATGTAAGTAAATAATGTTTAACAAATATTAGTAAAGATTATGGGTGCAATATTTTGAAAATAGTTAATAATTGATTGGGTGTTGTTATAATATATTCCCTCTAGTTCTATGCTTAGAAAATATATGGAGAATTTTGAGAAAGTTTGTGGGAACAATCTCATGTTTGGGTGAAGGAATAAATAAAGCAATAAAGTGACTTTTTTGCAATTTATCTTGACTTCTATTCTTCCATGTTTTAATCCTATGACTCTTGGAAGATCATATTTTTTGTCTATGTTTTTTTACTTGGATGTTCATAAAATTTAATATTTATTTGTTGAGCATAATTTTAGAGAATCATGCCTAATACTCATGTATTCATCCTGTGAAGTGGCCAACATATGGTGGAGAGCGAATAGAAAGAATGTATACTATGTTCTCCATGGCTATTTGTAGGAATGAGAAATATCTGAAGGAGTATGCATGTGATAAGGAAACCTCTCTATGTGCTTGTCATGATTGAATGGATTCAAACTATAGGGTATCATTCACATTTGAAGTTTTTGTCATTCATGTCATGATTTTGCTGTAGATTTCTCCAATTTATTCTTCATTCTATCTCATCGTGAGGCTATTGTAGACCTTCTTCTATTTCCTCCTCATCAACTTCAAATTTGGCTTTATGTACAACTCTTTTTTTGAAGTGCTAGATGGAAGACTACAATGAAATGGGATGACCATTACTCTATCCATGACACTGTTGTTCATTGGGTTTCATATATTATTTGTATTGTGTCATTAATCTTTGGAAAATACCAAAGAAAGGTATAAGATCATAACTCTCACCCTCATTAGGCTGGTGTTTCCTTTAGGACTACTTCTAATGACAGCTTCCTATCCCATATTCTTGATTTTTACATGTCAAATGGTATGTAAAATATCTTCATTTAATTATATAATGGCCATTCCCTATAACATAATCATTCTTTTATTCAACAATGTCTATCATACTTACATTGCTATAGTTATCATTTAAGATTACACTCTACCTCTTCCTCAACATAGTAGTAGAAAAAATTCATCTTTTCCTTACATTCAATTAGACAACTCACTCGTATTAGCTAATCAGTACACATACATAACACAACTACTAGTGTTAAATTAATTATTAATTACAATAAATGGTAGGCTGTTAAAAATGATAATTACTCTCTTTCTTATTTATAGTTTGTGTGAAAAGGTCATTCTTAAATAGCACATCATAAAGATAAAGAAAATTTGAAGAAAGTAAGTTAACTTCAACTCTTTAATACTTGAAACAAGGAATCAAACATTAGTATGTGATGTTTAAACTTAATATGACAATATGAATTCCAATCTTGATTTATTTCAAATAACATAATATACTTTACTCTGCCTTTTTATTCTATTTCTTCATAGAAGAAAATAGTTTATTGCTCATATCTTTGGCCCATAGAATTACTTTTCCTATTTTTAAAAAATAAAGGCACTTCATGTCTCTCATCTATACAAAAATGGGGCACTTCTTGTATCTATGAAAAAATGAGATCCCTCTAATGAAAAATTGGAGCACTTTTTGACTCCATGAAAAAATTAAAAAGTAGATTCCTCTATTGAAAAAGTTGAAAAAGTTGGGTCTCCCTCTGATGAAAGAACTTGGGCAATTTTTCCAGCAGAAAGGTCAGTGGTAAAAAAGTTGGAGCTCTTGAAAAAGTTGGAGAGGGTGTAACAACTAGGGATTCCTCTTTTGATAAAATTGTTTTTCGCCATGCCTTTATTTATAAATTAGATTCATTTGCTAAAGAAAGTGGGGTTCTCCTCATCTGATCAATGGGTTTCATTTCATCTTAAGAATCCAACTTTTTTGGATTTAAAATTAAAGGCCCATATTACGTTATAATATTTATCATTCATAAAAGAATCTAGAAATAATATTACTTAAACTAAAAATTAGTGTACAGATTCAAATGTAAGCCCCATATTCATATTATTATAGATATGATATATAATGACATATATGCTATTTGAATAAAGCTGAAATAATACATGTTAGGAGAGAAATTAATATAAGGCAATTGATGTGTCTATTACCTTTTCTTGAGTTACCTGACAACTTTAGTTTGACTTTTGAACTAATTCAAAGAGAACTATTGCCCTGAGACAATTTGAGTTTTGTGAGCTTGTACTCTAATTTTTCTAGATTGAAGCAGAAAAAATATGTTAGATTGTGATGATTACATTAAATCTAAAGGAGATTTAAAGTTTAAGTTTTATATAAGATCACATTTGAAAAATGACCAAAACTTAAAAGTATTTTGATATGATTACGACGTTGAGGTATGCAATTTTCATCTATGCATTGCATGGAGTTGAAAAGACACACATGCTTTTATGCTAATAAATAATAATAATAATTTGAATCCATGTAATCACATGACAAGATGCAATGGATGGACTATTATTATTCAAAATCCAAATGAATATATACTATTTACTTACCACATTTAGCGGCTAAGATTGCCCTATATTCTTCCATGTCTTATATAATAGAAAGAGTAGACTCCATTTGACATCACGAGACTAGTATTCTAAATTTTTGCTGGTTATCTACCTGGGAAGGTAATCCCAATACCACTATTTATAATAAAAATGATTTTTCTTATGATAAAGTTAGTGACAACTAATTAATAGAAAAAGAAACTAATCTATTTTCTATCATTTGCAATTGTCAATGCAATTGCAATTATGAAGAATATCTATTTTGCACACATTTTAATCCACTAAACAAAATATAATCTTCATATTATTATAAAGGGAACTAAATAACTATGGTAGAACTATGTATTTACAAAAATCTATTTATACTAAAAAATTGGTTCATATTTCACAAAAATCCAAACTGCAGAGGTAGTTGAGTCACTCGACAGGGTAAGAGCCTAGTGTCAAGCTATGCTGAGTTGCTCAACAATATAGTGTGTCAAGTTGTAGGTGAGTTGTAGGCAATGGCAAGTTTCTTGGTACCAATATGGACCAAGTTACTCAGTCACAAAAGGGTTTCTCAACAATAATGAGCTTGACAAAGGAGACCAAGTTACTAGGTCAATACAAGTTGAGTTATTCAGTTCAAGTAGAAGCTCAGTAATATAGGGAGGAAGAACATCATTCTAACAAAATGTTAAATGGTTTCTCCTCTTCTATCCCAGATCCTACTAATCATGCACATCAGAATATATATTAAAGGAGACAAGATCTATAACCACAATGGATTGGAGATGGCAAATATGCTTGTTTTCATTCTATTAACTCAATCAACTTATACAAATTTGGAGAATAAATTATTAACCCTAGATGCATTAAAAACTATCTAAGAAATTGAATCAAACTTACAACAATGAATAACTGCATACAATAAACTTGAAGAAATCACTGCTCATACAGGAGAAAACATTACTTTCACAAAATATCTAGAAAAGCATCCACCCTTGTTGTTGCTGCTAGATTTGATTGACCTTCCTACCTCCATTATTCTGTTGAACTCAAAAACTGACAATCTAAATGTATGAGTCTGACTTATATAAATGAAGGAATATTCCCCCCTTTTTGTCTCTTGTTTTCAATTCAAAAATCTCCCTCTCATTCAAAATTCAAACTCACCTACTTGCAACCCGCATTTATGTTTTTGATAGTTACACCTATAGGCCATCAGAGTTGGTAGGTGGATGCAGGGCTCTAGGGACAACCAAAAGATATTAATATTCCAACACTCCTCCTTTGTCTTGAGTCAAGAAAATAGGATCATTGCTGATCCAAATCAACTACGTCAAGACTTCCTCTTAGGAAGACAAAATTTTCTATGCCCAATGGCTTAGTGAAAATGTTTGCCAGCTTTTGCTTGGACTTCCAATGTTTAATTTTGACTTCCCAATTTTCCACTAGCTCTCTTATAAAATGATAGTTGATCTCAATATACTTGTTTCTCCCATGGAAAACTAGATTCTTTGTCAATGCAAATTAGGAGATGTTGTCACAAAAGATTGTGGTTCCATCCTCTTGCTTTTCATTCAAATCTATCAAAATTATTCTTAGCCAAATAGCCTAACATGTTGATGCATTTGTTGTTATGTATTCATCCTTTGCTATAGATTGAGAAACAATTGATTGGTTCTTGGATGGCCATGAAATTGCACCTGAACCCATATGAAACATATAACCAGAAGTGCTCTTCCCATCATCTAGACTTCTAGTCCAATAACTATCAGTGTAACCAATTAGCCTAAATTCATTATCAATAATATACAAAATGCCAAATCCCTTGGTATCTTTCACATACATTAGGATCCTCTTTCTCACTTGCCAATGGGAATCCTTCGAAGCTTCCATGAATCTAGAAATCAAATTTACTACATGCATAATGTTAGGCTATGTTATTTTCAAATATGTGAAACTTCCAACCATGCTTTTATACAATGTTGGATTCACAATTTTGCTACAATCTTCCTTGTTCAACTTTAGACCTATGACTGTTGGTCTTGGGGTTTCTTTATTGTTTTTCATTTTGAATCTCTCCAAAATTTGATTTGCATATTCTTCTTGAGAGCTAAAGATGTCATCGTACATTTGTTTTACTTCTATTCCTAGAAAATATTTCAAGAGACCTAAACTTGTCATCTAAAAGTCACTCTTCATGGCCTCTTTGAACTCACCAATTAGGAAACTATCATTTGCAATGAAAATTAGGTCATCCACATACAAGACAATAATCAAAACTTTACAATTTCCTGCCTTGATGTAGAGAGTGGGCTCACCATCACTTTTTCTAAAGATTTTTCTCATCAAATATGAGTCAATCATATTGTACCATGCACGTGGAGCTTGCTTGAGCCCATAAAGAGCTCTCTTCAACTTATACACCTTGTGTTCCTCACATACAACTTCATAACTAGGTGGCATCTCTACATACACCTCTTCTTTCAATACTCCATTTAAGAAGGAGAACTTCACGTCCATTTGTATACCTTCCATTTGTGATGGGCTACAATTGCTATGACAACACACACAGTTTCCATTCTTGCAACTAGGGCATAAGTCTCATTATAATCTCTTCCATACTGCTATTTGTACCCCTTGACTACTAATTGTGCCTTATGCCTATCTTTTTTTCCTTCAGCATTGCCTTTGGTCTTGTAGACACATTTAACTCCAATTACTTGTTTCCTGAGAGGAAAAATAGAAAACTCTCATGTTTCATTTCTCTCTATAGCATCTATTTCCTCATCCATGGCATTACACCATTTCTTTTCTTTCATGGCTTTTTTATAATAGATTGGATCACTATGAGAAACTAATGCAAAATTAACACTCTCATCATAGTCTTCATCATACATTTCATCTTGGTAATTCTCCCTTAGATTCTTAGTCTTTCTTGGTAGTAGGGAGGCAAGAGTGGGATCAAAATTTTTAGTACTACTACTACTACTATTTTGCATAACAATTTGGAGTAGTCTAGAACTACTGGGAGCTAATTCTCTACATGTTTGAGGTTGCTTGCCTTTTTCTCTTTTTCTGAAGCTATCTATATTTTATGCTCCTTCATCTTGCTGATCACCAACTTCATCTTCTTCAACAATAGTTGACACTTTACTTGAAGTGCTTGAAGATTCATCCACCGAGCCATCCCATGATTGATTTTCAAGAAACTCCACATCTCTTGAAATGATGATCTTCTTGGTGACTGGATCATACAATCTATAGGCCTTTAATTTTTAACTATAACATGTGAAGATGCACTTCACACCTTTGTCATCCAAACTTTTCCTTTGCTTCTTTAGCACATGTGCATAAACACTCTCAAGTGCTCAACTATCCATCTATGTCTTGCCCATGCCTCAAGTGGAATCTTGTCATGGACAACATTTTTTGGACACCTATTTATTTAGTATACTGTTGTTGCTAAATTTTCTCCCCAATATTCGGTTTGGAGTTCCTTTTATTTCATCATGCTCCTTTCCATCTAAACAATGGTCCTATTCTTGCTCTCAACCACTCCATTTTTCTATGAGGTATAAATGGCTGTAAGCTCCTTCTTTATGTCATTTTTCTTGCAAAAATTTAAAAAAGAATTGGAGGTATACTCCCCACCTCTATCTAATCTTAGGACTTTTACATAATGTCCACATTCTTTTTTAGCCTGGGCTTTAAATTCAACAATTTTTTTGAATGCCTTGGATTTTCTTTTCAAAAAATTCACCCATGTCCTATGACTGAAATCATCTATGAATGTCATAAAATAAGTACTCCCCCCAATAGAAGTGGGTTGCATAGGGCCAACTAAATCAGAATGTACAAACTCTAATGGTTCCCTTGCCCTTCTAGAATCACTAGAATTAAAGGGAAGCCTATGTTTCTTACCCAAAATACAAGCCTCACACTTGTCACATGAATCTACAATGTTTGGAAAACCATATACCATTCTTTTCTTGAACAGTAAATTTAAACCAACAAAGCCAAGATGTCCATACCTTAGATGTCATAGCTTGGAGGGGTCTTCAATCATGCTCTTTAAAGATGATTGCTGATGCACTATTGTACATGCATGTTTGGAGGTGCAACAACAATTTCAAAAGAGAAACAAGTATCTATCCTCAAGGGGAACATTCAGTTCCTTGTCATTTCGACTATTGCTAGAACATTCTTACTCCCATCCTTCTTAGGAATGACACACTTGTCATTTTCCATCAGTGTCTTGTAACCATTTTGAATAAGTTGTCCAATACTCATCAAATTGTGCTTCATACCCAAGGAAAAATATACATTTTGTATTTCTCTCTTCTCACCTTGTTTGGTGTGGACCATTATAGATCCTTTTCCCACAATGTGAATGGTTCCATTATTTCCCATTCAAATTTTTGATTTAAAATTCTTATCAATAAATGAAAAAATAATTCATTACCACTCATATAATTGTTGTAGCCACAATCCAAATACCATACCTTAGGGATGCCTTCTCCACCAATGTTACACATGATGAAAGTTGTGGGATTGTTTACTTAACACACATTCACATCAGCCATGTTTGCATTTTGTCTTGACTCATCACCTTGCTTCTTCAAGCATTCACTTCAATAATGCCCAATTTTATGATAGTAATAGCATTCTGAATTACTCTTGTTAGAGTTGTAGTTATTCTTACCTCCTCTAGAGTTATTTTGAGAGTTTCTTGCTCCCTCTTAATTGCTTGTTTGTCCTGAGCTTTCTCCTCCAACAACCCTTTGTATGGAGTTGCCATGACCTTTGCCTCTAGAGCCTCTACCATAGCCATTTCTTCCTCTCCCCAGCCTCTTGAATTTGACTAAGCTTTGAAAGCTTGCTCTTGGGAAGATGTTGTTGATCTATTGATCTGGTGCTCATGGGTTTGAATAGTACCCATCATGAATTCATTCATTGTCAAAGTAGTGAGTTCCTTTGTCTCTTCAATGGTCATCACAAGATTATCATACTTTGGAGACAGAACCCTCAATACATCTCTTCAACTATTCTCTACTCCTCTTAATCTTCTCCATTTGATTTCAACTAACTTATCAAACTAGAGGTCCATTAGCTGAAATATGAAATAGACTCATTATCCTCCATTTGAAGGTTCTCAAACTCCCTTTGAATCATTTGTAGCTTCACTACATAGACTTTATCATTCCCTTTAAAATTTGTCTCAAGGATATCCCATGCTTCCTCTGAATAGTTAGTTGTTGTTATCTTAGGAATTTTTTTTTTTGTCATGGTTACCTCAATCAAGCTTAAAGCTTTTTCATCCCTTCTTCTTGAATCCTTTAGCTGAGTCTTTTTATGGTTGGTGAGGGTAGCATATTGTGTTGGGTCAGTTGCATCATTGAACCCATTTACCACAAACTCCCATCAGTGATTTGTAACCATAATGGTTCTCATCTTCTTTGCCCAAGTGTCATATTTTTTTTCATTAAAGGATAGTGGCTATTGCCATGTCTTTCCTACATGTCTAGCCATGTCTCCTACACAACAATGTCAAGCACCCAAAAAATGATACCCAAACTCATGAGGATGTGGGGCCTTATAGATCTAATACCATGTAAAAAAAAAGAAACTTCACAAAAAATCCAAATTGTTGAGGCAATCAAGTCACTTGGAAGGGTAGGAGCCAAGTGTTAGGCTATGTTGAGTTGCTCAGCAATGTAGAGTACTGAGCTATAGGAAGTGCCAAGTTGCTCGACACCAATATGGATCGAGTTACTTGGTCACAAAAGGGTAGCTCAACAACAATGGGCTCCGTAGTAGAGGCTGATTTATTGGGTCAATACAAGCCAAGTTACTCAATTCAAGTAGAGTTTGAGTAATGTGGGGAGGAAGAACATCGTTCTAACATGTTAAATGGTTTCTCCTCTTCTATCCCAAATCTTACTAATCATGCACATCATAATATATATTAAAGGAGACAAGATCTATAACCATAATGGATTGGAGATGGGAAATACGATTGCTTGCATTCTATTAATTTAATCAACTTGTTGGGACTCAAAATTGCCTTCCCGATTTTGAGTACTATTGAGAAAATCAAGCCCCATAAATTCTTTTTGATGAGATTGTACCTGGTTGAACCTTTGAGCCCCATGAGGTGTTTAATGTTTTTGACAACTTCCATTCAGTGTGTCTAAGTGTTCCATGAAGTTAAATTGAGATTTTGAGCCATTTCATGAAGTCTCGTTTTAAGCAATCTCCAAATCTGCATTTTCGCTTATGTGTCAAACAATGACAGGAGGCTATGTTTGCCATTGAATATCTTGTACCCAATAATGTTTCATGATTCACCATTTTGGGAGTGTTTAGTGTCTATACCTAAGAACTTATATTTCAGATTTTGAGTTGTTTTGAATCTGTTTGACTAGGTTTTGAATCCCTCAAATTTTGTAGTTTACTGTTGTCATGCTTTTGCAAAATATTCAAAATTCTGGGAAGCCTTGTTTGATGAGTTATAACTTTGACCCAGTTGACCAAAATGCTAAAATTTCTTTTGTGTTGCATTTTAGACATCAGAGACTTGTTATGGTTCAAGTTTTAGCTTATGATGAATCTGTTTGATCAATTTTCAAATGCGATTCCAAACACAATTTCTAACTTTTTACTGGTGTCAGCATTTGCAAATTTGTTGGAACCCCTGTTCATCATGTTATATCTCAAAATCTGTGACAGGTGAGATTGAATGGATTGTACCATTGTTTTGTACTCTAAAAATACTTTAAGTGTGCCTATTTTCAAATCATGACAAATCCATTTACACACTTTTCCAGGTCAATTCCATTTGCAATAATCACTTTTCTGCCATTGTTTCTAGCCTGCAAAATTTGAGTAGCCTACTTTTACCACACGCTATTTGTACCCAGTTATTCATCATGAGCCTAAAATGCAGTTTCATAATGTCCTCATGATAAAGAACCAATGCCTCGAGTTTCTTGCATGAAGTTCTGAAAGGTCAACTTTGACATTAGATATCTTTTGACCCCAAATTTTTCATGGGACAAGATTCGACAAGGTGAAGGTGTGAGGAATAGAGAATCAATATGTTTGATTTCAGAGCCTAGTTAGGTGTTTGGGTTAGTTTTTAAGACCAGTCAAAGGACCTTCTGGCACTAAAATGGTAGTGGGCAGTAAAAGGAAAAAATGTGTTTTAAAGAGTAATTCAATGCTTGATTTTGATTCTAGCCAATTTGAAGATCTTAGTAGATCAATTTGAGGATTCAAGTGCTTGAAAATGAATTTTTTTTAGTCAGACCCCCTTTGAGGCTTGACTAAATTTATCAAATTTATGACATTTGTGAGGATTAAGGATATTTCAAAACAAATGATCATAATGACATCGACTCTATAAGGTCTTGATGAATGCACATTATCATATAGAGTTCCTGGAATAAATTAAAGAGTGTTATGAGGGCCTGCTATTTAAATGTATCAATCAACCAGAATAGGATACCTGATGAAATTAAAGGTGTATGAAATAGGGAGCCAAATTTAAAGGAAAATATGGCTCTTATATAGTTTATAAATTATATGGCAATGTTGGAACATGATGCTTATTATGACAAACAATTATGTATGGATTCATGCATTAAAATATCCAAAGATGCAACTCTGATAAGATTTTATCTGTTGTAAAGGAAAATATCTTCAAGTCTGTAAATTGTGTGCAACTTAGAACCATTTGAATAAAACATGAGGAGGTCATTGCAAGACAAGGCAAAAGGGCCACGATAGAGCATGTAAAAGATGAAACTGTGGCTAAGAAGGCAACACCAAAGAAATAAGAAGAAGAGAAGCCTCCAGATAAAGTCGTAAAGACCTTGTAGCAAGAAATGAGCTCATGGGTTGAGGATAAAACAACCTGCAAGTAATTGAAAGAAGTAGCCATGTTCAAGAGGAACCCATAGCACAAGGGGTAGAGTCCACATTGAGTTTAAAGAGGAAGGAGTAGGCATAGGGAGGTGACAATGAAGAGGAGTTTCCCACGCCATTGTAAGGAGCTCCCATAGCAACCAAAGGAGCAGTTAGTCAGCATGCATGTATAAAGCCACAATAGATAGCAAAGGAAGCTGTGGGCCATAAGTAAGGAGCCCATGCTTTCAAAAAAGGGAAGACTACAGGCACATCAAATAGTAGCTCACACATTGATAGAGAAGAGCTCGCACTAATTCAAAGGATAGAAGTTGTGGCAACTAAAAAGAGACCACTGTCCACACAGGTACAATGAGCATGGAAGCAGTAGTCAAAGCTTGTGGAAAGTAAGAAAAACCATACACTAAGAAAGAAGAACTCGCACGAGAAAGGGGTAGCCAGAGATAAAAGGATCTCCATGCATGTTAAAGGAACAAGAAGCTATCCATATAACAAAGGAGTAGGTGCATGGAAAATAAGGAGAGTCTCCTCCTACATATTAAAAAGAAGATTCAAGCTACATTGCATTGGTAGAGGGAGAAAGAAAAGCATAGTATGTTAAGAACTAGATATCCCAAATAGGCTGGGGGGAAGAAATATAAATGTTTAAATACTCTCACACACAATAGTGATAGCATCCAAAAGATTGAGGCTTTTTGAAAGCCCACATCACATGTGGTGGACCCCAGCCCTTGGCTGGCCAGTTGGTGACAAATAGTAAATTTTGACATGGCACACAACTTGTGGTTGCCAGGAAAGTAAGTAGAAGTTGCCATTAAATTTGAAATGATGTCAAAAAAGGTGGAGATTTTTTGGTGGTGGCTATGTCGCCACCAGAAAATGGTGAGATTTTCTGGCATGTGGCATAGCAACCCACCAAAAAATCTCAAATCTAGCTAGCGACCCACTAGGAAATTTGAAGATCTAGTGAGGAATAATGTGTAGTAATTGAATGCTAAGGTGGATTTGAGAGCCAATCATGTGATGAAAAGTGGTAATGATGTGGCAAGAAGATCTAGGTGCGTCAGATCATGCCACGTGCTAGATCGGACGGATGTCGCTATGTTGCTAATCAAAGTTGCTCACCAGTTATGCATAGCAACATAGCGAGTATGACATGACATCCACGTGGTGTGATGATGTGGAAATGACAAGGACAAATGAGGTGATGCCATGTGGCACCAGCTATACAAGCCTGATCCAATCAAGTGATGACATGTGTCATAGATGGTCAAACCAAGTTTCACCCAAATGGAAGAGTGAAGGAGATTTCAAAGTTATAAAATTAAATTTTATTTATGTCCTTTGAGATGCACGTACTACTCATTTTAAATAAATTTTGATTCAAACATAGTTCAAACTTTATAATATTTCAAAATTTTTGAAATATTCAAGTGCTTTGAAAGCCATGGAGTAGAGGTTTGATTTTCAAACAGGCATAATAGGAGCAATTTTTAACCAAAATGGGTGCTCCAATATACCACCAGAACCAGGAAGATCTATTTTTTTTAAATATGAAGTCAGTTTGTGCATAGTTGTTCACCAGTTTGAGCTATAAGCTAATTTGTGAATTTTGGGGCATTCTCAGCAAAATAGGAAAAACTCATCATTGATAATCAGAATTGGTTAAAGGGCAGTTTTAAAGGCTTGTTGGGATCTGAATGTTGAGAAAATCATCCTTAAGCAATTTTCTTGCATTCTTGAAGTCACTTTTCAATTGATTTTCACATTTTACCGTGAATTCACATTTGCACCAAAATCAGTTACATTCTTTCATCATGAGACTTCTGAGACATTTGATGCCTTGTAGAGTCCAAATGATGAGATTTAGATATACAGTTATAGAGAGAGGGTATAAAGAGGTTTTTTATCTCCTAGGGATTGAATTCCAAGTGGAAAAATGTCAATTACATAATAGATCTAGGAATTCACTTCTTTCTATATCATTCTTTCTTTCTATCATTGTAGGGGTTGGCGGTTTGCTCTGGTAATACCGGCAGGGTTCCAGTGTTTTACTATTAAAACCAAGATTGTAGATGGTTTTACTTCCTATCTATTGAGCTATGCTCTAGTAGTGAAGGACACACATCCACCCTCTTGTGTAGATTTTCAGTTCATTCTCATGTGTTGTTTTCTGAGATAAATGGAGATTGATGCTGGATTATGTGAATTATTTAGAGTTTCATTTATTTTTATGAGTCTAATGTATTCAGTCTTTCCATAGATGAATATAAAAGGGGATTTACATGAATGATCTGAGTTCTCTTATTATGTCTCCTAACTCTTTATATGTCATTAACTTTGTGATTAAGTGGATAAGGTTCATTTGATTAAGGCAATGTGGATGAGTTGTATATTAGATTTGTTGTTTCTTTTGACTCAAGGAGTTAAGTACATGCTTTAGTGTTTTGATAGGGCTTCTGGGTGTATGAAGGGATATTGCATAAGAATGGGATTTGGGGATTTCAGTTGATAAACTTGATTGTAATGCAAACAAGTTAGGTCATCCTATTGGTAATGACTCTATGTCCCAATGGATAAGGCACTGATCACTAAATCAGATGCAAGCTGATATGAATGTCATTTGCACAAAATCTTTTATTCAAATAAATTCAGTTTTTCATGTTTTACAATTTACTACTATAGATCTGTGTTATTGCATGAGTTATTAGGATATATAAGGGGTTTTCATCTGTAGTAAATAGGTTTATATTTATGTTTAATTACACTAGTACCATATCTTAAAACCTCAAGGTTAACTTGCCTAGGTCTTGTAGAGCCTAAAGTGAAGAGGGAGTTATGCCTTAAAGTTGGCCCAGGACTGCAGTCAAGTGTATCCATCATAGGAATTTTCTAGCCTTAGATGCATTCATCTGGTTTCTTGGTCATTTTCAAAACTGTTAAATCAAGAGCTAACACAACTAATACAAATCTAGAGAATAAACTATTAACCTTGGGTAAGTGCACCAAGTTGTGGTGCCAAAAAGATGACACCCATTTTTTTTCTAACTTTGAATAGCGTGTATGTGCTATAGTGCATATGCACTTTTTAAAACCCCAAAATATTATAAATGGGCTACAAACCTCCAGCCCATTCATTTTTTCATGATTTTGTAACTTCCTCTCCTCACAACGCATATGCAAATTCAACAAATTGAAGATTTTTGCCACTTTCCTCATAAATATGCCTCCTCATCATCAAAGTTAGAGATCACAATCACACTGTATGTTGTCTAGCCTTCTTTTTGCATTGTTTTATATGTTTTTGTATTGTTTTGTAGCTTCTTTTCAATTTTTCTTTAAATTTGTTAATTTATTTAGATTTCAATTGGTTTCTTATCAGGAAATGTTAATGATGAATTGGCAAATCCCCAACAAGATAACCAAAACCCTCAACAAGATACAAACTAAAACCCTCCACAACAAGAACAAGAAATTCTACACCCTGCATCGATTGGAAGACCTCCTCTTGGCACACAAAACAACATAATAAATGAAATAGAAACATGCAAAAATGAATTAGAAACACTGATTGGTAGGTTGAAATTATGTGGACAAACCAATCCAATGAGAGCTCAATTGGCATCCTCCCTTGAGTCCATTATGACCCACGTAGCTTCTTTTAGTGGTCAGTTGGATATTTGGAAAGTTAAGAGGGATGAACAAAAAAGATATTATGAAAATAAATTATAATATCAAGATTCCAAAAAAAAAGATATACCAAAAGGTAGCATTTGTTCATTGTTTAGAAAGCCCGGTGAACAAAATACTGTTAGAGAGACAACTAAATAGTTCCACATCCATTGGTACATACATGATGGTATTAGAAATAATTTTTGGGATAGATGGTGGATGGTTTTTGATGCCTCTCCCTGCAATAATCATGAGGTCCCAATGTATTTCTTAAGGAAATTGTATTGTGAGTTTGTCATTGGGGGGATCCCCAATTATTTTGATATATTAGAATCTCAAGGTAGAGGTGGGGGTCATCATTTGAGAGGCAGGGGGCACGTCATGACCCTAATGTAGTTAGGTTACCTATGATCATGTCACAAGATGAGCATGTGACTATTCCTTCAGTTGCGAAGGAACATGTAGAGGCCAACACTCTAGGGACTATTAATTCTTTGATGCAGATCCTCATTCATTGCATGAGTCCATTAGTTTAGGAGGAGCCTTCTATGCACCATAGTCACATGTGCACATCATTTGGATCCTTATGCACATTTGGCAGTCATGTTAGAGATGGTGTGGATGATGGGCTAGTCACCGATTAGTTCCTAAATGAGACTTTTGGCATTGACACATAGGTAAATTAAAATTATAATAAACTAATTTGATCACATTTCATATGTATAGTGAATGACTAATTAATTAGCATGTACTGACATTGTTCAAAATTCAGGGTCAGAGTGTTGGCGATGCTAGTAGCAATCCCCCAACCCCATTTTTCATCTCGTCGATGAGTCTATAGGTATGTATCAATTTAATCATTTAAATTAATACATATATTTACTAAGTAATCATATGAAGGATTAAAAAAAAAATTATGCATGTGCACCAGTTCTCTATAGGATTGTCGACATTCACTACAGACTTTGAGCCTAGACGTGATATGAGCTTCGTAGAGGTACATTTGTTTCATGTTAATTTAATTCATTTGATTATATTTTTTTCATGTTACATGTAATGTGTATTGTATGACCTACAACTCTTGACATTCGAGACTCCTCCTCATCTTCAGTAGTTCATCAATCATGGAGTGGTTATAGCTATGGGTAGTTCAGAGCCATTAGCTAAGGTATGAAAGAATTTTCTTGGTTTTAGTTCTTGTTTATAATAGTTAGTATCAAAATTTAGAATTTTATTTATAAGTGATTATATTGATTGAATTGTTGTAGGGTCTTGTTATATTCAATCATCCACAAGCCTTTGAGGTGGACTTGCAGAGCAACTATTTGCTGGCAGTAAGAAAATAATTAATTTTGTGTGTACATATATTTGATTTCAATGTATATTAATTATTGATTCATATCTACTTTGTTTGTATCAACTTGAGTTAGAGAAGAGCCTCAACAAG
This sequence comes from Cupressus sempervirens, assembly GCA_028749045.1. Lineage (NCBI taxonomy): Eukaryota > Viridiplantae > Streptophyta > Pinopsida > Cupressales > Cupressaceae > Cupressus > Cupressus sempervirens. The sequence goes on from CM053786.1 coordinate 741,053,466, forward strand.
AGGATGAGCGAGTATGTGAGGAAGACCCCATCATCTCCTTCCACATGAAAAACAAAGACCTTTAGAGATTTGTTTCCTTCCCCTCATGGGAAGGAGAAGATATAGTTGATAGACACACATGTATAGGCATCAATAGACATATATGTTGGATTTTATGTCAGTGGACATATTCCATATACATTTGATGTATATATGATATTTTATATTTAATGTATAACATTTATTTGATGCATGACATTATTATACTTATGACATTATTGGTTAATATATAATATGTTTTCTCATGTATGACATTATTGGTTATCATAATATATTATATGCTCCTTGATGTATGACATTACTAGTTAACATAATATATTACATGTTCCTTCATGTATGACATTATTGGTTATCATAATATATTATATGTCCATTTATGTATGACATTATTGATTATCATAATATATTATGAGGTTGCATGAGTACTTGTACCCACACCCTTGGTACTCATACCCACGTATGCACATACTGGGTACATGTATCCCAAGTATCGGGTACTCGATGGAGAGCATCATAGCTAAGGACCTTGATTGAGATTTTGGATTTCTTTTTTTGGTTTTTTGTTTGTGTATCAACTCATTGTTTATCAAGCTTAATTCAATACCTAATCATTTCAAAACTTTGATAGAATATTGATTAACAATAAACTTTATCACTATTCAAGCATAAGTTTATCATTTCCAATATGTCATCATCATATGATTTATGATCTTGTTCATGTTTAAACTTTATCTTCTCTATTATTTGTTTATCAAGCTTAATTGATTACCTAATCAGTTTGAAACTTTGATACAATATTGATCAACAATAAAGTTTATCAATGTTAAAGCTAGAAATTTATCAGTTGCAATATGTCATTATCATATGATTTATGATCTTCTTGTTCATTTTTAAAGCTTTCCTTCTATGTTATACATCTAAACATTTATCATAAATTATTATTACAAACATATAAAAAATCTAAAACTGAAAACAATACATTACATTTGCAAACTTTATCGTTGTTCTTGATTTGAAAAATCATTGTCATGACTCATAAATTCAAGTTTTCTATAAAAATAAAAGTATAATTAAAAATAAAGTTTCACATACCCAATTACCCTTGTCCCTATGCAACCTTGTATATTATATGTGGATCTTTGTGTTTTCTCTAAACCCATGTGGTCTATAGGATCACTTTCTACTTAGAACATCCCCTAACCTTGCCCAACCTCCTCACTAGGTTAACTGATCTAAACTTGTAGCATCTCTCCCATACTCTTCTAGGAATAGTATCCCTCCAAAGGTTTTATAGGTCTAATAGGGTACCATAACACTCTCTATTCTAACCAAGGTTTCCATGATGTCCTAAGGTGTTATTGGAACACTTTTACTATGCTTGAATGGATAACAACAACGGGTTTATACCCGATTTCAAGATTTCTTCACAAAAGGGCTACAAGGAGAGCCCCTTATTAGGCATCCACCCAGATTTCTAGGGCCAATAGATCCTTTGTCTTAGAGTCTCAACACCTCCAGCCTTAAGAATAATTGACACATAGGACCCATGCTCAAGGATTTTTAGGGTCTCAAGGTGCGTATAGGTTGTACAACAAAAATAGAAAAATTGAGAGTTTGGTAGGGTTTTCTTGGCTGCCTGTTGTTCCCACTTTTAAGACACCTTACACACTTCATCAAGACTCCTCCTCCATAAGTTAGAACCTTATCATACCCTTGTTTAATCCTATAGAAGGGAAAGTGTTCATTCTTCAAGCTTTGCTCTCGAGAGCTCTTTCTTTGTTGATAATCCCTAGCTAGGCATTACCTAGCTCTCCTAGGGCTTGGTCAAAGAATTATTTGCACTCACTTTTAGGGCCCTTGCTTGCATAACATAGTACATTAGGGTCTACAGCCTTGAAATCTAGAAGACCATGGAATTTCCACAGTGGAGACAAGACTTACAACCCTTTCATGATATACAACTCCAAAACTAGCAGTAGATAGGTATCTTTGAAGAAATTTACAAAACCTTTCAAAACTTGGTCACAAACTATAACTAATGCATAGAAAATGCAAAAAAAAAACATTAAGAGAACTACAACATGCAACAAAATGAGAATAGCCACGTGATTTTCCTCCAAACAAGATTAAAAACTAGTAAAATCTGTGCTAAAATAGTCAGAGTTTATTGCATACATTCCAACAATACAAATTCATACAAGAAATGAGTTGCCAACCCTCGATTAGGGTTCTTCAAAGAACGAATAGGTTGCTCCTTAGGTTAGAGATAAATTTTAGGTCTTTTTCAAAGCTTCTTTACAAAGTACATGAAAATATTATACCTATGTTGGAACCCGATATTGGTTTTCACAACAAGAAAGAAGATATTTAAGTCAGTTAAATATTCTTGCTTGGCAGTCTAGGAGAACTTGAGAAGATTAGCATAGAGCTATTAGAGTTCTTAGGGAGGAACAAGATATAGATGATGTTCTTAGACAACTACAACAACAAATATAAAGAAAAAACCAAATAACCTCTAGAAACCAAGAATCTCAAATATCTTAGTCTGTGAACCGTTGTTGGGAAAATTGGAGTTTGTATTCTCTAAAAAATATAGTAGATCTCCAAAAAAGGAAGGTATCCCTGATTCTATATTTTAATAATTACAAGACCTTAACTTCTCACCAAACCTTTTAGGGTCTAGGAGAAAAGAAAAAAGTAGAGCTTCATCTCCTTTAAAGGAAACCTAGTGAACTCCCACCCTACTATTTGGAAAACTTAAACTTTACATGGGACAAATCTTCCCCCTAAAGTCACTATCTCAACTCTAATTGATGCAATGGCTCAACCATGGGGAGCTTTCACCTCTTAAGTGCTAATCTAAACAACCTACCTGAAGGAGCTAAGGAAATCTTGCACAAGTTCAATGGTAATTCCTATCAAGAGATGGTTGAAAATGTATGAAATGCTTAAATGTCTATTGACTCTATAAATTGTCATCTTGAATATAAATTTGATGTAAAAAAATAGGGTAATATCATGGTAAAATTAGAATATCCTTCGTGCACTACTCCAACAAGAAGCCAATATGCCCTTAAGACTTAGGGAAATAAATTGTGCCCAAAGTAGTTGAACAAAGGTAAACATCATTTTTTCCAAACCTTTGGTTCAAAATTTCAAAGTTCAATGACTGCAAAAGTTAAAAAATCCCCCCTATGAGTACCTTAGATTAAACCCTAACAAATTGGATAAGTTGATTGAATATGTCATAGGTCATCAATTTGTGCCTATAATTGTTGATAAATAATTAACTAATGTTTTATCTTTAGAAATTGGTCAAAATTATACAGTTCATTCCTCCATTGTTAAATTTGAGGCTAAATTTGGTTCATATGACAAATATGTCTCATTAAATATGAAGCTCAAACCATTCTATATTTCTATGTTCATACACAACCATCAGATCAATAATTGTATAATTGACTCTAAGGCCTCTAACAAGACAATGCCTTGTATGATCTGAAAACCCTAGATCCACCCCCCTCCCCCCTAACTAAAATCTTTGGTAAATGGTCTTTTATGGATTATAAGAATCCTCCCCTAGTACAACAAATAAAAAATGCTCAATTTGCATTAGCCACTCATCTAGGCAAGACACTGAAGATAACTATTTTGGTTCCTAATATCCTAGTTAGTAATGACATGTAGAGAAAGAGTTTTTGTAGGGACCTAGGAGGAAAAGTTAAATTGGATTGGTCCCAAGATACTATACTAGTGGGTAAGGAAATTGTGACACTCCAACCAAATGGAAAGTCTATGTACATTCCTTTCATTAGAAGATTCCCAAGCCTAAATTCTATGCGCTAGGTGTTAAATTTCTAACCACACTATTTTAGGAGGGGAAGAGGTCATTGAATCTAAACTTAATAATAAGGATTCCCTATAGGATATTGAGTTCAATGGTATTTTTTTATCCAATATTATAGGAGTTGGTGTAGTGTTGATATCACCATAATGTGATAAATTCCCTTATTCTTTTATACTAGAATAAAACAACATAGATACAAAAATGGAGTACAAAGCCTTGTTGGTAGGAATTGTTGAGCCTTGTTGTTAGGGGAATATTAAATGTGAAAAACCCAAGGTTGAAGACATGTCAAAATAGGGCATGGGATGAAGTAGAAATATTTGAGGATTACTTTATTACCGTTAAAAAATAAAATGTTCAAAATGATGTGTATGATCACCCCTTTACCTTTTATCATGATTCTCCATCATTGGATGAGATGACATATCCAGTTGCCATAGTCAAAGATCGCTGCCCTATGGCATTTAGTGACCCTTAGGGACATTTTGGTTCAGCATGCCCAAGAATGTTCAAGTTCTCAACAAGATGGGACAATCTTGGGGCTAGTGTTTACCTAGCCACCTGGAGCTAATGGAATAGACAGTTTGATCGCATGACGAATGGTGAGGGAGATTTGGTAGTTGGAAACTTTGTACTGGCCAACACTACAAGTTTTAGCAACACCAGAGATGGCATTGATAAATCAAAATGAAGTAAGATCTACAAAGAGAGAGAGAGAGAGGTTATTTTAGTACTCTACAACATGGTCCTATAGGACCTAGAATTAGATCCATACCTCGCATGAGCTCCAAGATATGCCTTGTCAAAGATCACTGCCCTATGACATTTAGTGACCCTTAGGGACATTTCGGTTCAACATGCCCGAGAATGTTTGAGTGCTCAATGGGAAAATATGAGTTTGGACCTAGTGTTTACCCAACCACCCAAAGCTAACAGGATAGACAGTTCAATCCCATAATGAATAGTGAGGGAGATTTGGCAGTTGGCAACTTTGTATAGGCCAACATTATGATTTTCAGCATCACTTGAGATGGCATTGCAAAATTAAAATGGAGTAAGATCTCTAAAAAGTGAGAGAGGTTATTGTAGGTCTCCAAAACATGGTCCTATAGGACTTGGAATCACATCCATAACTCACACGAGCACAGAGATATGCCCCATCAAATATCATTGCCTTATGGCATTTATTAACCCTTAGGGACATTTCAGTTCAGTGTGCTCGAGAATGGTCAAGTGCTCAATAGGATGGAATGAACTTGGGGCTAGGGTTTAATTGACCACTCAGAGCTAACAGAATAGATAGTTTGATCCCATGAAAAATGGTGAGGAAGATTTGGCAGTTGGCAACTTTGTACTGGCCAACACTACGAGTTTTAGCATCACCCGAGATGGCATTAGAAAATCAAAATGGAGTAAGATCTCCAAAAAGTGAGAGAGTTTATTGTTGGTCTTTGTAATACAGTCTTATAGGTCCTATAATTGTATCCATACCTCACACGAGCTCTAAGATATACCCTGTCAAAGATTGCTACCCTATGGCATTTATTGACCGTTAGGGACATTTTGGTTCAGTGTACCAAAGAAAGTTTGAGTGCTCAATGGGATAGGATGAGCTTAGGGCTAGGTTTTACCCAACCACTTGAAGCTAGTAGAATAGATAGTTTGATCTCAAGATGAATGGTGAGGGAGATTTGGCAGTTGGAAACTTTGTAGTGGCCAACTCTATGAGCTTCAACATCACTCGAGATGGCATCACTAAATCCAAATGGAGTAAGATGTCCAAAAAGTGAGAGAGATTATTGTAGGTCTTCACAACATAGTCCTATAGGACCTAGAATCACATCAATACCTCAAACAAGCTCTGAGATATGCCCCATCAAAGATCACTGCCCTATGGCATTTAGTAACCCTTAGGGACGTTTTGGTTTGGCATGCTCAAGAATGTTCAAGCACTCAATAGGATGGAATAAGCTTGGGGCTATGGTTTACCTAGCTAGTTAGAGCTAATGGAATAGACAGTTCAATCCCACAATGAACAGTGAGGGAGATTTGGCAATTGGCAAATTTGTAGTGGCCAACACTATGAGTTTCACCATCACCAGAGATGGCATCACAAAATCAAAATGGAGAAAGATCTCCAAAAAGTGAGAGAGGTTATTTTAGGTATTTGCAACATGATCCTATAGGACCTAAAATTATATCCATACCTAACACGAGCTCCAAAATATGTCTCATCAAATATCACTGCCCTATGGCACTTAGTGACCCTTAGGGACATTTCAGTTCAGTGTGCCCAAGAATGTTTGAGCACTTAATGAGATGAGAAGAGCTTGGGGCTAAGGTTTACCTAGCCACATAGAGTTAATTTAATAGAATGTTTGATCCCACAATGAATGGTGAGGGAGATTTGACAATTGGCAACTTTGTACTGACCAACACTACTAGTTTCAGCATCACCAAAGATGGCATTGCAAAAAAAAAAATGGAGTACGACATCCAAAAAGTGAGGGAGGTTATTGTAGGTCTCTACAACATAGTCCTATAGGATTTAGAATCACATCCATACCTTGCATGAGCTCCAAGATATTCCCCATCTAAGATCGTTTCCCTATGGCATTTATTGACCCTTAGGGACGTTTCAGTTCAACGTGCCCGAGAAAGTTTGAGTTCTCAACAAGATGGGACAAGCTTGGGGCTAGGGTTTACCTAGCCACCCAGAGCTAACAAAATAGACTATTTGATCCCATGACAAACGGTGAGGGAGATTTGGCAATTGGCAACTTTTTACTGGCCAACACTATGAGTTTCAGCATCACCTGAGATGGTGTCACAAAATTAAAATGGAGTAAGATCTCTAAAAAGTGAGAGAGGTTATTGTAGGTCTCCACAAAATAGTCCTAGAAGACCTAGAATGGTAGTCCTAGCTCACACAAGCTCTGAGATATGCCCTAACAAAGATCGTTTCCCTATGGCATTTACTAACCCTTACAGATGTTTCAGTTTGTCATGCCCAAGAATGTTTGAGCACTTAACAAGATAGAATGAGCTTTGGGCTAGGGTTTACCTACAACTTAGAGCTAACAAAATAGGTAGTTTGATCCCATGACAAACGATGAGGGAGATTTGGCAATTGGCAACTTGTACTAGCCAACACTATGAGTTTCAGCATCACCCGAGATGGCATTGCAAAATCAAAATGGAGTAAAATCTCCAAAAAGTGAGAGAGTTTATTTTAGGTTTCCACAACATAGTCATATAGGACATGGAATCACATCCATGCCTCTCATGAGCTTTGAGATATGCCCCATCAAAGATTGCTGACCTATGGCATTTACTAACCCTTAGGGACATTTTGGTTTGGTGTACTTGAGAATGTTCAAGTGGTCAACCGGATAGGAAAAAGTTGGGGCTAGGGTTTACTTTTCCACCCAGAGCTAATGAAATAGATAGTTCAATCCCACGATGAGCAGTGAGGGAGATTTGGTAGGTGGCAACTTTGTACTAGCCAACACTACGACTTTAACGTCACTCGAGATGGCATCAAAAAATTAAAATGAAGTAAGATCTCCAAAAAGTGAGAGAGGTTATTTTAGGTCTCCACAACACAGTCCTATAGGACCTAGAATTTCATCTATACCTGACATGAGCTCTAAGATATGCACCATCAAAGATTGATGCCCTATGACATTTAGTGACCCTTAGGGACGTTTCTTTTCGGCATGCCCGAGAATGTTCGAGTGCTCAATGGGATGGAGTGAGCTTGGGGATAGGGTTTACTCAGCCACCTAGAGCTAATAGAATAGATAGTTCAATCCCACGACCCTTTTCCCACTAAGTTGCAGATTTGAGCAACTTTTACAACTTTCAACAATGAAACTTTGCACAAAAAGTGCAACTTTTACATTTTTCACTTAATTTCACTTCTATGACTTGGAAAATGTTTGAAAACACTAAAATAACTAATTTCCAAATGCTTAGCCCTTTACCAATTCCCAAACTCCTACCATTCACAAATCAACATGCTATAAGAGGTCAAATCCTTCGTGGTACTTGACCTAGGGTTTGTTTGGAAAAATCACAAAACACATACTCTAATTTTGAAACCCTAAATTATTAAAATTGACCCTATTAACTTCTATTTTCCAAGTGGGTATGAAATTTCAACCAAGGAAATTGTAGTTAGAGACCCATTTTTGTTGTGTGCACCAAAATGTTGTCCTAAAAACCTAGTTTCACTAAAAATGCTATAACTTGAGTTAGAAAACACGTAGAACAATTAGACTAGAAGAAAAAGAAAGCTGATTCAAAGATCTATCTTGAAAATCCATCACATTTGGTCTAAAAGTTCATAAAGTTTGTGCAGCATGCAAACAACAATAAAAATGACTCCAAAATTGAATTTCTTTCTTTGCAACTTCTTCCAATCCGTATATTAATGCTATCTAGACCTCACAAATGAGGTATATATATCTCTAATGTATATTTTAATGGTTAGAACCAATATTTTAATAGTTATAATCCTTTTCTGACTAAGTTACAAATTTGAGCAACTTTTACAACTTTAAGCAATGCAACTTTGCACAAAAAGTGCAATTTTTACATTTTTCACTTGATTCCACTTCTACGACCTGGAAAAGGTTCCAACATACCTAAAAAAAACTAAAAAAAACTAAGTTATATAATTTCTTGACCAAAAACATTAAAAATCCCAAATTTTCCTAATGAGCAACTTTTTCTTATAAATTGCATAAAGTGCCTTAAGCATAAAAAATGGTGTCTTTCTTTGACAACCATGGACTTCTCATCCAAGGGTTGTTTAGTCTAGCCTAAGTAGGTAAAAAAAAACATGAAAACCAAAATATAAACCAAGTTGCAAGCACCTATTGGCTTATCGGTTTCAAATTTTGTATAACACCTAAATTGGAGGTTGATGCTTTTTCCTATTAGTATGATGACAACTCTACCATGGTTGTCTATCATTCCATTAAATTATATAAAATCTCATCATGTATTTGAAGAAACCCTTTGATACCTTTGTATTTCTCTATGAACTTTGTAAAAACCACTAGATTGGAATAGTATCTAAGATCATGCAGTGAACATTGCATCTACTAATTCTATTTATCATTATGATGGTGTATATTAGCATGTATATCTTCAGACTATTGTGTATTTTAGACTTGATGATCCATTTGCCTTGGTGCCCTACACCAGTTTCCTTTAAGAAAAATGATGTAACCATCCCCTTTCTGTTCTAACTTTGACTTTGGGATGGATTACTAACATGTATCATATGTAATTATGCATACTAATGTAGGGAACAGTCAGAGGATGCAAATGATTGGTGAAGAATCTACAACCTTAATCCACCAAAACCTTCTTAAGTGCCTAGTAGCGCCCAACCCATTGCAAGATGCCAAACAAGGTTTCCAAACTTTACCCAATGCTAACCTTTATTTCTTCAAGTGGACTCCACTTCTCCAAGGTCTTACCCTCTCCCTAGGGTTCTTAACAAACTTGGGCCAAAATAAGGCTTTAGGGACACTAGCCCTCAACTAAGCCAAATAGGGAAAATTAGGAAAAATTCTTTCAAGGGTTAAAAAAAATACTTTTTTTTTCATACTTAGTCCTATCCCACTAGAATTCATCCACTTTTAGGGTTCCCACACCACCAATAGAGCTATTTCCCAAATCTATGCCTAGAAATCCAAGTAGGTCTATTTTTAGTTTTCCAAGGTTAACTCCCAAACTCCCCAAAAAATGTGGCAAAAAAAAACACCTTTTTGGATACCTTTTCCAGACTCTTGAAGATTCCAAAGACTCATGGGCTGATCCTACTCTAGCATACCCAAACACCAACTAGGTTCATAGTCCTAATAGGGATAATTAGGCTGGCTTTCCAAGGCAAGTGTCAAGAGATGGGATCATAGAATCAACACAACCACTTGGGACTCTTCCTCACCATGTCAAAAATCCATTCCACCCTTCACCTAGGTTATTACAACAAGTTTGAGAGTTTTACACCAATATCTGTTCAAAACTGGGCTTAACACATGATGATGTTCAGCCTAGGGCTTGCAAGAAAACATAGTAAACCAACTTTTTTGCTCCTAAAACTTAGTAATATGTAATAATACACCCCAAAATTTCTTCCCACCAAATTTCATCAAGATCCCACTATTGGATTGCAAGTTAGAGGGCCATAAGTGTAATCTAGTCAATTTATAGGCTTACCCAAGCAACCCTCAGTAAAATGGCAATATATTACACAAATGAATAGATCAAAACCTCAAACCAAATGAAAATAAAATATTCTTAAAATACCTATCCAACCATATCAAATTTTTACATGTGTCAATTTGTACACATCCATACAATAGCAAAACACAGGAAAGAGGGCAAAAAATTAGGTTTTTATTGCTTCAAAAGATATCAAATCCATACAATCATCACCCACTGAGGCCTTTACAGACATCCCATACATATATACTTTCATTCCAATGGTTATAACCACATTTTAAATGGTGGTTTTAATGTACACTTGGTTTTTTCAACAAAATTGCAAAGTTGTCAGCATTTTTTCAATTTTGCTTTAACAACTTTTGCAATTTTTTGCAATTTTTGACATCTTAACTCCTAGACACCTAAAAATTAACCCAATAACCCTAAGGGACTTTATAACCTTTTAAGAATCATAAAAATCTTTTTATCCTTTAAAAATCACCTATATTGCTCATTTTTGACCCCTTGGTTCAATTTGGCACTCTAGCTTATATTCCTAAAACATTGTATTTAGATCCAATTGATCACTCTTTCTCTCTCTCCCTCTCTCCCTATTCAATCTAATGAACATAATCGATGTGCTCTACATTTTAATGTCTCCAGTATTGCCTCGTGGTCTGACTCACAAAATTTTCAAAGAATATTATTATGTGGTTTTCTACCATATTTTATCAAGTGGACATTTGATGTGACAACAAGGTTTGAATAATGAAGAATCTTCCTCTCTATTTGCCAATCCTCAAATAACCACAAGTTAGAGTTCTTCATAGAATATCATCTAAACCATGTGCTGGTTACAACCACCACACTGATATGGTATTCTAAAACTTCACCATCTATAACTGAGTAATCCAAATTTTTTTTGGGTTGGACACAACGAGAAAAATAATAATATGTCCCTTCTTCATTGTCTTCAGGTGTAATAATAATAAAAACATGGCCTATAGTAACAAATTTACAAAATGCAGTCATTAATTCAGAAAATACTTAGGTGAAAGTTATCAAGTTACATATTGAAATTAAAAAGATATATAAATATATATATTACTAGGTTGCACTAGATTAGACAAGTGGTCAAAGTCAATAGATGAATCCATCTCTACCATTTCTAGTGCTTGTGGGGGACGATAGGTGTCAATTGGGTCCAAAACCCATATATCCTATTTGTCCACCTATTTAGTTGACTCATAGTCATCCCAATTTTTCTTTGCACATGATGGACAATAGCATGCCATTTTTCATGTGTGAATACTCCATGAACCTACATCAGAGCTTCTAAAAGAGTGCAACTCACTAGATCCTGTTAGTGTGTGACAATCCTCATATGGTGCAATGTTAGTATTATCTATCAACCAGAAAAAATATATGAACCATAGACTCACCTTCCATACCTAGAGCCATTGTAGCATTACACCACTAGATGATGGATTTTGCATCTATTAATATTGCTCCATTTTTTTACTTTAGTTCTTCACAAGCTAACGCTCTTTGGATGCATGTGCCTGCACCATCGTGCTCTCCCTTTCCATGACCAACCTCTATGAAATTCCACATATATTGCATTCTACACAATTTATGCATCCTGCTCAACCAATAGAACATTTTTGCATTCTTGAATTGAGAAGCACAATTGTCTGACCAAATAATGTGCTGACAATAAATTATGCCCATGTTAGCCAAATCTCCATAAAATAGTTGAAAAAAACCATGTACAAACTCTGTCGAATGTGATTGATCATCGCTGATGTAAAAATGGTACTCCCTCAAAATCTTCCTATCATCCTTTATACTTGTAGGTGAATGCATGAATGTTATGTGAAAAAATATGGAAACTTGTTGAGAAGTATAATACTTTTCTTGCACATCATTTTGTGGTTGTAGTGTGTAGTTGTCTGTGAAGTCTACAACCAAAACAATGGTATCTAGTGGAAACATATCCTTACATAATTTGAATTGCAAATCCAGCCATCGAGCTCTATGTGTATTTCTTGCATACTTGTAAATAATCTTTTAACAAAAAATCTTCATGAACTCATACACTAGAATCTTTTCAATGACTAAATCACATCTTTTACCCTATTTCCACTCTTTTAGAGCATATGTCACTATCTTAAATTTTCCGTAATCTACTATTTTATTTCCAATTGCATGTGTACTATCCATATGTTCACAAGTTGATAAAAGCTATAAAGAACCAAAAAATAAGCATGTACCATCCAAGCATGATGTCTTGTAAAATTGTTCACCATCCCCTATTCCACATAAAATTTTGGACATGAATTCCTTTGGAGATCTTGGTGGCTCATTCATGTCACAATTCTACAAAACAAACTTAGAATGCAAAAACACATATAGATGCCTAAAAAAATAAAAATGGTTAGAAAATTCAATATGTATCCTACAACAATAAGTTGTGCATGTATGATTTATTTTCACATAAAAAAGGTTTACCCATCTCAAAAAATCTTTGACTTATTCAAATTTGAGGATACATACAAATAAATTTTGCAAAAAATTGTGTTTGAGTTGAGTCCAAAAAATGTTTCGCATGTGGATCACGATTTTGGCTACCAATCCTCCTTACAATATCTCTTTGACTAGGGGAAAAACATGTTATTTTTCCAAAAATCTTAGATCAATGATTTCAAAACTTCACTAATTTCTTTATTATTTTGTGGTAGTCTACCGCTAAATGTCCATAGCTCATTTTTTGTTGGATCTTCCAATCTCTCACACCTTAGCATGGCTCTCCTTAGAGTACCTCTACCAATTTTCAATGTTTTTCTTGTATTTCTCATGAGTCAAGATTTCTTCATTTGGGTACTTACTATTTTTAATGTAAGTACTCATCTTGTGATATTACTATCTTTGGTGTGTGATTTAGAACACACTTTGTCATAAGAACTCATTAGATTCTTTACAATGCTTTTTTCATTTGAATCATCCATTGTTCTTAGCCTAAGAATCTTCATGGTAGGCCTAAATTTCAAATTTCTCATAATTTCAACAAATAATTGGTCTTGACCTATAATATTTAATTCTTCAAAGAATAATGTCCGCATACCATTAACTTTTCTTTGACAAGTATGCCTACTAATCTTGTCAGACATTGATTTCAAAATGTTAGTATCAATATCAATCAAATATTTTGGTCTTCTAAAATGAATTCTAGAAGGTGTTATAATCTCTCCCATTCCCTCAACATTTTGAACATCAACATAAGCTTGAGTGTTTTGCATACCTTGAATTGAAGATGATGTGCCTTGGCAATAAGATGCAAAAGATGGAATATCACCTACTTGATATGTTGATGTTGTGCCTTCAACATGACATGATGGAGTGTGTACATCGTCAGATCTACAAATTAGTGTCTCTTCAACATGAGAAGATGATATGACTCCAACATTGGATGATGGTGTAGCTTCACAATTCAATTGTCTTCTTGAGTGTAATAGTCTCATTCATTCTCTTTATGTTTCCAATTCTTCCTCTTTGTTTCTTTGTATCAGTGGTTCTTGTTCCTCTTCGAAAGTCAATTCTTCATTATTGTTCTCCAATTTTCTTTGTTCACATAGTAGTTTCATTTTATATATTTTAAGTGTCAAATCTCTCTCCCTCTCTTCATTTTTTGAGTTTTTGGTTTATTCCTTGGCATGGTGATAATTTCTACATGTCAAATTATTGAAACATCTGAATTACTTAGAATTTATAAATTACAAATCATTTAAATACATATAAAAATTACAATTATTTCAATGAATACACAATATATACTGAAACAACTTGCTAAATTTCTAACCATTTCCAAATAACAATTCATTCAAACTTACAAATTTCAATGCATTCACTATATATTAAATATGTCAAACTATAATCAAATTTGTCTCTATATATCAACAAACAATATTTAAAAAGGACTGTACTAACCTTTTCTATAGATAGAATATTCAAAAAGCCTTCAAATAGAGTATCTAATGATTGAATTTGGTGTTTGCTAGCTTCAAAAAGTCTTCAAATAGTGCTTTCTAACTTTCAACATCTTGAAACCCATGTTTTCTATCGAAACAATGTTAGATTGTGGTGACTGATTAGGAAAGTATTGTACATACTATGGTAGCCGACATGTTATGGCCGACATATTATGGCCAACATATGGCCGACATGTTATAACCCTAAAGTGGTTTAATACTTGTATAAAAGGGCTTAGGGTTGGGTATTTTTCATACTCTTGTGATACAAAATTGGTTCTTGTGGCAGTATTGAGTTGTAAGGGATTACGGATTGTAATCAGGTTGTAATCACTGGATTGTAACAAGATCAGACTTGTTGTTTGGTGGATGTAGCCCAGGGATTGGGTGAACCACGTTAAATCTTGGTGCCTTGTGTTCATTTTTTGTGTGTTCTATTATTTTTTGTTATTGGTTATATTTGCATGTAGTTTTTATTTCTGTCCGTGGTTTATCCTAACAAGTGGTATCAGAGCAAGGTTGTCTTTCAGTTATCCTCTATAGGAAAGTCTCACGGTTAAGTGGGAGTCTCACAGTTGAGTGGGAGCGATGGCAGATGAGGGTAAGTTGAGGATTGATAGGTTTAATGGGCAAAACTTTCAGTTATGGAAGATGCAAATGGAAGACTATTTATATCAGAAGAATTTATGGAAGCCGTTGGAAGGAAAAGCCAAGAATCAAGGAACTATGTCAGAGGTTGAATGGGATCTTTTGGACAAAAAGGCACTCGAAAGCATTCGGTTATGCTTGGCACCATCAGTGGCATTTAATATTACAAAAGCAAAGACGACAGAAGATTTGATGAAAACCCTAGCGACACTGTATGAAAAGCCCTCCGCTTCAAATAAGGTATTTCTCATGAAGCATTTATTTAATATGAAAATGGCAGAAGGTGGATCTATTGCAGATCATTTAAATGAGTTTAATACTATTACTAGTCAATTATCTTCTGTGGGTATCAATTTTGATGAAGAAATTAGGGCTCTCTTGATTTTGTGTTCTTTGCCTGAAAGCTGGAATGGCTTGGTAATGGCGGTGAGTAATTATGTTCCTGGATCTAGTACCCTAAAATATGATGATGTGATTGGTGTTATTTTAAGTGAGGAAACTCGTAGAAAATCCTCATGTGGATCTACATTAGGAAGTGCTTTAAATGCACAAAGCAGGGGCAGAACGACTGAAAGAGGAAGTAACTCTGAAAATCATGGGAAATCAAGAGGAAAGTCAAAGGGGAGGAGGTCTCAATCGAGAGGACCAAATGATTGCTGGTACTGTGGGAAACCAGGGCACAAAAAGAAAGATTGCTAGAATTGAAAGAAAAATGAAGGAGATAAATCAGATGGAGACAAGGAGGAAAATGTGGTAAGTAACAAATCCGAAGAGGATGCTTTGCTTCTATCTTTAGAGAGTGTTGATGATTCATGGGTTTTAGATTCTGGTGCTTCATTTCATGCTACACCTCATAGAGGTTATTTCATTGATTATGTCCAAGGGGATTTTGGGCTTGTTTATTTGGGGGATAATGAACCCTGTCAGATTGTTGGAAAGAGAAAAATTAAGATTAAGTTGTAGAATGAGAATCATTGGCTACTACATGAGGTAACACATGTTCCAGAACTAAATAGAAATTTAATTTTAGCAGGACAACTCGGTGATGAGGGTTGTGTAGTTACTTTTAATGATAAAAATTGGAAGGTTTCAAAAGGTTCCCTTGTAGCAGCAAAAGGTGTGAAAGTAGGCACCTTATATCTTTGTACAGGTCATATTGTTCCTTCTACTTTGATTGTTTCAGAAAAAAATGAATATTCAGGAACAATTACTGCAGTTGAGCAAGGAGAACAAATAGCTGCTGTAGATTCTGATACAGCATTGTGGCACAATAGACTTGGGCACATGAGTGAGAAAGGTATGAAAGTACTTCATTCAAGGAAAGTTTTACCAGGTCTAAAATGTGTGAATATGGATTTTTGTGAAAGTTGTGTGTATGGAAAACAAAAGAGAGTGAGTTTTGTAAAGACGGGGAAGGAAAACAAAAAGGAGAAATTAGAGCTTGTGCATACAGATGTATGGGGACCAGCCCAGGTATCTTCCCTTGGTGGCTCTCATTATTATGTTACATTTATTGATGATGCAACTAGAAAAGTATGGGTTTATTTCCTTAGACAGAAATTTGATGTATTTCAAACTTTTAAGAAATGGAAATGCTTGGTTAAAAATGAGACTGGTAAGAAATTAAAATGTCTCAGATCTAATAATGGTGGTGAGTATTGGAGTCATGAATTTGAATATTATTGCTCCACTAATGGTATTCGTAGACAAAAAATTGTTCCAAGGACTCCACAGGAAAATGGAGTGACTGAACGCATGAACAGGACTATAATGGAGCACGCAAGGAGCATGAGGTTGCATGTTGGGTTGCCCTTACACATGTGGGCAGAGGCTCTCAATACTGTAGTATATTTGATTAATAGGGGTCCCTCTACTCCTTTGGGCTGTGGTATTCCAGAGGAAGCATGGACTGTTAAGAAGGTGAGTTATTCTTTTCTCAAGACCTTCGATTGTGAAGCTTTTGCTCATATAGACTCTAAAAATAGAACCAAGCTAGAAGCTAAATCAAAGAAATGTGTCTTTGTTGGATATGGCATTAATGAATTTGGTTATAGGCTTTGGGATTTTGAAAATCTTAAAATTGTTAGAAGTCAGGATGTCATATTCAATGAGAAAGTATTGTACAAAGATCTGTTGCAGCAACATGAGAAGAAAGAAGATGATTATGTAGTGTTGGATGATACTCCAAAAGTTGATTTTCCAGCCATTCCTCATGATGTGCAACAACTGCAACAACAAATACCACACACACTAGTAAATGTTAGACGGTCAACAAGGAAAATTAGACCTCCACAAAGGTTTTCTCCCTCTTTATATTCTATTTTACTTACTGATGCTGGTGAACCTGAAAGTTATGATGAAGCTATGCAGGTGGATACTAAGATTCAGTGGGAGTCTGCAATGAAAGATGAAATGGACTCTTTGCTGAAAAATAAGACATGGGATTTGTGCAAGTTGCCTATAGGTAAAAAGGCTTTACAGAATAAATGGGTTTACAGGTTGAAAGAAGAGGAAGGAGGTAAGAAAATATTTAAGGCCAGGTTAGTTGTAAAAGGATTTGCACAGAAAAAGGGAATTGATTTTGATGAGATATTTTCTCCTGTTGTTAAAATGACTTATATTCGTATTGTTTTAAGTCTTGTGGCTACTAAAGATTTGCATTTAGAGTAGATGGATGTTAAAACAACCTTTCTTCATGGTGATTTGGATGAAGAAATATACATGGCTCAGCCACAGGGTTTTGAGGTCAAAGGTAAGGAGAACTTAGTGTGCAAATTAAAGAAAAGTTTATATGGCTTGAAGCAAGCACCTCGGCAATGGTAT
This sequence comes from Cupressus sempervirens, assembly GCA_028749045.1. Classification (NCBI taxonomy): domain Eukaryota; kingdom Viridiplantae; phylum Streptophyta; class Pinopsida; order Cupressales; family Cupressaceae; genus Cupressus; species Cupressus sempervirens. Next base: position 741,071,073 of record CM053786.1, read on the forward strand.
CTGAAATTTGACAGTTTTATGCATGAGCATGGATATAATAGGTGTCATTTAGATTACTATGTTTATTTTAAGAGGTTGGATGATGATAGCTACATTATTTTATGTTTATATGTTGATGATATGCTTGTAGCTGGGTCTAACATGGATCATATTAAGGGGCTGAAATGCCAATTAGCACATGCATTTGCTATGAAGGATTTGGGGGCAGCAAAACAAATCCTTGGTATGAAGATTTGTAGAGATAGGAAGAATAGAACATTGACGCTATCTCAAGCTGATTATGTTGAGAAGGTGTTGCAACGTTTCTCTATAGAGAATGCTAAAGCTGTCAGCACACCTTTACCTGGTCATTTGAAATTGACTAAGGAGATGTGTCCCAAGACACAGGAAGAGGAGGACAAGATGTCCAAGGTACCCTATGCTTCAGTTGTAGGAAGTTTGATGTATTCTATGGTATGCACTAGGCCAGATATTGCACATGTAGTGGGAGTCGTTAGCAGGTATATGAGTCATCCAAGATTTGAGCATTGGAATGCTGTCAAGTGGATTCTCAGATATTTGAGAGGAACATCCAATAAGTGTTTACACTTTGGGGGCTCTACTACTGATTTACAGGGCTATGTTGACTCAGATTTGGCTGGGGATATTGATACCAGGAAGAGTACTACAGATTATGTCTTTACTGTTGGTGGGGTAGCCGTGAGCTGGGTTTCTAGGTTATAGAAGATTAATGCTCTCTCCACTACAGAGGCAAAGTATGTTGCTGCTACAGAGGCAGCCAAAGAGATGATATGGCTTCAGTTCTTCTTGGAAGAATTGGGACATCCTCAGACAGATAATTATTTGTTCACAGATAGTCAGAGTACCATTCATCTTGCTAAGAATTCAGCTCTGCATTCTAAGACCAAAAACATACAGTTGCGATACCATTTCATTCGGTCAGTTTTGGAGGATGGACAGTTAAAGCTGGAGAAGATACATACCAATGACAATCCAGCAGATATGTTGACAAAAGTTGTAACAAGGGAGAAGCTGAACACCTCTTCAGCTTTGGTTGGTCTTTTAGACTGAACATGAATAAAAGAACAGTAGAGTCTAGGATGGTTTGATCTAGTGGGAGCTCCATGCGGTAGTGGTATTGCTATAGGATCAGTCTCCAAGTGGGAGATTATTGTTTAGTGTGGAGCCTGATCAGTCCCCAAGTGGGAGATTGTTAGATTGTGGTGACTGATCAGGAAAGTACTGTACATACTTCATATGGCCAACATGTTATAACCCTAAAGTGGTTTAATACTTGTATAAAAGGGCTTAGGGTTGGGTTTTTTCATAATGTTGTGATACAAAATTGGTTCTTGTGGCGGTATTGAGCTGTAAGGGATTACAGATTGTAATCAGGTTGTAATCACTTGATTGTAATAAGATCAGACTTGTTGTTTGGTGGATGTAGCCCAGGGATTGGGTGAACCACGTTAAATCTTGGTGCCTTGTGTTCATTTTTTGTGTGTTCTATTATTTTCTGTTATTGGTTATATTTGCATGTAGTTTTTATTTATGTCTGTGGTTTATCCTATATTGTGGGCCCATTTTCTGTTGCACCAAAAGCCATGACTGTTAGTGAACATGGAACACCACATAATTAACCACCTGTGGGTAGGGGAGCGCATCACATCACCCAAAAATCTCCCCCTCGATGCGCATACCAGGTTCTTATGCGGGTCGGGATGGCAGCGAGGAGATTTGAACCCATGACCAGGCCAAAACCAGGCTCTGATACCAATTGTGGGCCCATTTTCTGTTGCACCAAAAGCCATGACTGTTAGTGAAAATGGAACACCACATAATTAACCACCTTTGGGCAGGGGAGCATGTCGCATCACCCAACAAACAATAGAATGCACAATAGACAAAAAGTAGAATATAGATCAAAAGGGACCTAAACTTACTTTGTTACCATCTTTTGGTGATTTCACATAGTGCATATGCACTACAAAGCATGCATTATTAAGTTACTGGTGCTCGACACCTCTGTGTTACTCGACACCTATACTTGCTTGGCACTTGGTTTTGCTCGGCATCTAAAGTTTACTCAGCATTAACTAGGAATTTGCTTGACTCTTACTAGCTTGCTCAGCTCCTTCTCTCTAATCATCTTAGTTTGAGCTTTACAAAAGACTTAGCTAAAACTTTAAGTCTTTGATATGTTTCAGTGTGCCCATTCTTTATATCTTATAGTATGTCATCATATACACTTTTTCATCAATGGCTTAGCTGATCCTTGTACTTCATTACAACATCATAACTTCAACCTTTCTCATCTTATTGATTGCCAGTATTTGGATCACTAAAGCAATTGTCATTCTTGCAAGTAGCAAGTTTGACATCAATGAAAAAATAATGATTGAGGAAATTCTTTACCAGTTCCATATATTATTCCAACAACTTTTCTTAAGATCATTTCAATCATTTCCAACAATCTCCCTCTTTGGCATTGATGGCAAACCAAACTGGTCAATTAATCAACTTAGTTACCACCAAGATTGTATATGTTGTCTTGTTGTGTGTTTACTACTGATCTAATATATCTTCCTCTTTCATATATATCTCCCTCTTTCTTTTTATTGATCATATTTCTGCATATTTCTCCCTCTTTGACATAAATGCCAACGATGTAGCATATTTATCATGCAAAATATAAGCTTTGGCTTCTTGTTGTTTTTCTCCCTCTGTCACCATGCTTGTGACTGATTTGGAGTTTTTGCTCCTAATGTCATCCTTTGCATCAACCTGTTAATATTTCAATGATTTATTCCTATTGATGCAAGGCAGCTTCCATGTTGCCTTAAACTACTTGAGTTAGGGGTATGACTGCCAACTTGCCTCTAAGATATTCATAGGCATCCTTGGGCAACAGTTTGGTAAAGATATCTACAGTTTGTTTCTTTGTGTGAATGTATTCCAACTTCACTTGTTTGTCTTCTACCAATTCTCTGACATAATGATACTTGATTGCAATATGCTTGGTTTTGGCATGCATCACTGGATTTTTGGATATATTTATAGCACTTGTATTATCACAATACAATATCATAGGTTTTTTTACTTCTTCTTTCATTTCATTCAATAGATGTGTGAGCCATACAATGTTTGTGCAATTGACAGCAGTTGCCACATATTCTGACTCTGTAGTGGACTAGGATGTACATGTTTGTTTCTTGCTAGTCCAGGTAACCAGCCTTTTGCCAAGGAATAATGCACCTCCACTTGTGCTTTTTCTATCATCAATGTTTCCTCCCCAGTCTGCATCTGTATAAGCATTGAGCTCAAATTTCCCATTCTTTTTGTAGTATAGACCAAAGTCATCAGTTCCTTTGAGATATCTCATTATTCTTTTTACTACTATGAGATGATTTTCTTTAGGATTAGTAGATAACCTAGCCACTATTCCAACTGTTGATGTTATGTTTGGTCTACTATGTACAACATATTGCAGTTTTCCAATCATGGATCTGTACATTGTTTGATTGACTTCAGCTAACTCATCATTTTTGGATAGCTTATTTCTTGTGGCCATTGGTGTACTGACTGGTTTGGATTCCTCCAATCCAAACATTTTAAGAATTTCATTGATGTATTTTGATTGTGTAACAAATATTCCATGTTTGAGTTGATGTACTTGCAATCCAACAAAAAATTTGATTTCTCCAAACATAGACATCTCAAATTCATGTTTCATTTTGTCAGCAAAGCCTTTACAAAGTACTTCCTTACCACCAAACACTATGTCATCCACAAAGATTTTAGATACAATGATGTCTTTACCTTCTTCTTCTTTGATGTACATGTTTCTTTTATCATCAGCTCTTTCAAATCCAATTTGCACTAGATACTTGTGAAGTCTCTCATACCATGCTCTAGGTGCTTGTTTCAAACCATAGAGTGCTTTATGTAACTTACACACCATATCCCTGTTGTTTTCATCAACAAATCCTTCTAGTTGTTCAATGTAGACTTCTTCTTCTAGTATACCATTTAAGAAAGCAAATTTTACATCCATCTGATAGACTTTAAAATCTTTGTAAGTAGCATATGCAAGTAAAGTTCTTACTCCTTCAATTCTAGCAATAGGAGCAACTGTTTCTCCATAGTCTATTCTTTCTTCTTGAGCATAACCCTTACATACTAGTCTGGCTTTGTTTCTGGTAATCTCACCATTCTCATCTAGTTTGTTTCTGAATACCCATTTGGTGCCAATCACATTCTTGTCAGTTGGTCTAGGAACCAAACTCCAGGTTTTGTTTTTTCTTATTTGATCAATTTCTTCTTCCATAGCTTTATACCAGTCATCATCTTGTAATGCACCATATACTATCTTGGGTTCAAATTTTCTGATCAGACATTATTCATGTCTTAGTCTGTTCCTTGTTATTGGTCTAGCATTTTTATCACCAATTATCTGTTCAGTAGGGTGATGTCTTTTTACATATTTGGATAACCTTGGCTCTGTCCTTGTTTCCATGTTTGATCTTTCAGATTCAGGATCACTATGCACTTCATTGTCAAGTTGTTCTTCATCATGTGTACTATTTTCAGAATCAGATTGTTCATTTCCTTCATTTTGCAACTCGACTTCTAAATGCAACTCGGCATTCACTGGTTGTGATTCGGTTGAAACTAATACTTGTTTTTTATTTTCAATTTGATTGACATCATCCTTATCAATAGTCATTCCTTCATAAGAATACACAAAGGTTCTGTACTCTTCCATTTTCTTTGATTTTTCAGCTTGAACTTCTATGTGCTCATCAAAATTTGCATTTGCAATTTCCACAATTTTGTTAGTGTTAATATTCAAACACTTATATGCCTTACTTCTAGTGGAGTAACCAAGAAATATGCCTTCATCACTTTTTGCATCAAATTTTCCATTTCTAACATCTTTAAGGATAAAAAATTTGCAACCAAACACTTTGAAATGTTTTACATTGGGTGAGTGACCATACCATAATTCAAAAGGTGTTGTATTTGTACCTTTCTTGACTTGTACTCAATTCAGTGTATGAACAGCTACACTTACCGCTTCTCTCCAGTATTTTAGAACAACAGTATTTTTCATCATTAGTGTTCTAGCATAGTCAATCATAGATCTATTTCTTCTTTCAGCAATTCCATTTTGTGGGGGAGTTCTAGGAGCTAACATTTGTCTTTTGATTCCTTTTTCATTACAGAATGTCTTGAATTCATTTGATGTAAATTCACCACCTCTATCTGATCTTAGGCATTTCAAGCTTTTTCTAGTTTCCTTTTCAACTCTAGCCACATACCATTTAAACATTTGAAAAGCATCAGATTTTTGTTTTAAGAACATAACAGTCATCATCCTGGAATAGTCATCAACAAATAGCATTATGTATTTATCCCCTCTATAGCTTTGTATTTCTATTAGACCACATAAGTTAGTGTGAACTAACTCAAGTATCTCTTTAGATGTATAATTTTTTCTTTTGAAACTTGACTTTGTCATCTTTCCTAGCTGACATTGTTTGCACATGGTATTATGAGGCTTCTTCAATTTTGGTAAACCTCTGACTTTCTTCATTTTACTGATGTTGACTAGATTGTCAAAGTTCATATGACATAATCTTCTATGCCATAACCATTCATCATCAAATTTTGAAAATAGACAAGAAACATCATCCATATCAAGGTAAAACAAATTACTCTTTGTTTGATCTTCTTTACCTATCAGTTTACCATCAGTATCATAGATTTTTGCAGTTTTGTTTCCAAATTCCACTTTGCAACCTATATTGCCTAACTGTGAGACACTCAGTAAATTGTAGTTTAACCCTTCAACATAGTATGCATTGTCACATGAAATTTGTTTTGTGAGCTTAATAGAACCTTTTCCTTTGATTTGACATGGAGCATCATTACCAAATCTAACACTATTTCCATCAAACTGAGTAAAGTTAACAAACTTACTTTTGTCTCCTGTCATGTGATGTGAGCATCCACTGTCTATGATCCATCTGTCATTCTTTTTTATACACATTACTAGTGCTATGGTCTCTTCTTCATCAGATTGGTCCTTCATGGCTACATAAACAACTTCATCATCATTGTCATCAGAATTTTCTTCAACAATATAACACTTCTTAACTTTTTCTTTGTAATCTCTCCTGTCATCATCTCTTATGTTCTTGTATTTGTTGCCTTCCTTGGAATCCTTTTTCTATGGGCACCTTGCAGCAATATGACCTACTTCATTGCAATTGAAACAAATGATAGGCATCTTACCTTTGAATTTTCCTTTGCCTCTATGAAATCTTCTAGCGAGCAATGCTTCCAATTGTTCCACATCTTCCTCATCAGTGCTACTATCACTGGATACATTTTTAATTTTTCTTCCTTTCTTTGATTTCTCCTGTTTAGCATCTTTTAGTGATAACTTGGCCTTAAAAGCAGATTCAACATTTTTAGGTTTGTAGTTGTCAAAGTTGGATAACTCAAATGTAGTGAGTCTACCTATTATACCTTCAAAGCTTAGATTATTTCCTTGTATACATCTTAGCTCTTATATTGCTGATACTCTAATAGCATAGATAGGGAGCAAGGTTCTTAAGAACTTACTATTGATAGTATCTTCATCCAGTTGAACACTCAAGCATCTTATTTCACTTACCACTTCCTTTATTCTTGCACCATTTTGAGCAGCATTCTCATTTTCTTCCATTTTCATGTCATCAAACTTTCCTCTGAGACTTTCTCTTTTTGCTCTTTGTACATTTTGATCTCCTCCATAGATGTTTGATAGGGCTTTCCACATTTTGAATGCAGTTTCACATCCTTTGATATCATTAAATTCAGCATAGCTGAGTGCATAGGCAATTTCCAGCATTTTCTAATTGTGTTCTTGCTTGTTTTTCATGTCTTCTATAGTAGGAGCACCTGTTGGATCTACATGTTTAGTGCCAATTGAATTTTGGGCATAACCTCCTATGGATCCAAGATGTAGCTTCATCAAAATTTTCCATGCAACAAATTTGTCTTTGTTGAGCTTGGGAACTTCTTTCTTCGCCATTTTGATCTTTTCTGCTTGTAGTCCTTTTAAACTGAATCAGTAGTTAGCTCTAATACCAATTGTTAGAATTTTTTAGAATAACTGAGAGAAGGGGGGGGGGGTTGAATTTGTTATTCAAGGTCCAAAATTCCCTATTAATACCTTTTTGCTACTTTTAATGAATCCATACACCTTTCATCCATCCAATACTTAAATCAATCATATAAGCAAGTTACAGTAAATCAATATGCAATGATAAAACATCCAAAATCAACACATGACACAATGATTTACATGAAAACCCAATTTGAGAAAAACCACCAGTAACATGCTACTTGATTTTCACTCTTCTAAAGTGATGCCCTGTTAAAGGCTTACAACACATTGTTAAATGTGACCTTGTTAGAGGATTTCACCAAACTATTAGGAATAGGCCTAGTTAAAGGTCTTTAGAACATTCACTTGGAATATCACCCTATTAAAGAATTTATCTTATGGCTATCAAACCAACCTAAGTCCATAGGATTTAAACTTACTATTACAATTGCTAGAAAGTAACGATAATGGTCTTTTGATCTGATATAACTTACAACAAAACTTTGCAGATTTCAGATCACACTTTTAGTTCAATCCTTATGCTTGGCTTTAATCACTTCAGCTCTAATTTCTTGTCTTCCCCTCAAGATTTGTCTCCTTGGGTCTTCTTACTCATTCTACCAATGCAATAATCCTTGTGGTCATCTATCTAAATAGAGTTCCTGTGCTTTCTTCTCCTTAGCACATTCTACAGCACTTCATGCTTTTTATGCTTGACCACCTCTCTCTCTTTCTGTCCCCTCTTTTTCATTAACTTATGTCTTCTTAAATAGAAGTCTGATTTGCCTTTGCTGCTCAATTCTCCCTCTCCAATTTTAGGATTTCAAAATGGATTAGGTAGGATAAAATGTATCTACCCCATATATTGTTCTCTTCTATAAATTTTGCTAGTTGTATCCTTAAAAGAAAAATGTTCTACATGGTGTTCTGTGCTACCAGCTCATCATTCTTATCTTCCTTTTAATTCACAAATTTCTAGATAACAACCTTTTTAGCTTAGATCTGGCAATTCTTCGATTTCCAAAATAATGCAGCAACTCAGCATTATTGAGTTACTGGTGCTCGGCACCTCTATGTTACTTGACACCTATACTTGCTTGGCACTTGGTACTGCTTGGTACTTGGTTCTGCTCAGCATCTAAAGTTTACTTGGCATTAACTAGGATTTTTCTCGGCTCTTACTAGCTTGCTTGGCTCCTTCTCTCTAATCATCTTAGTTTGAGCTTTACAAAAGACTTAGCTAAAAATTTAAGTCTTTGATATGTTTCAGTGTGCCAATTCTTTATATCTTATAGTATGTCATCAAATACACTTTTTCATCAATGGCTTAGCTGATCTTTGTACTTCATTACAACATCATAACTTCAACCTTTCTCTAGGTGTTCTAGTTACATCTTATTGATTGCCTCCACCTTGACAATCAACAAATTGATAGTATTTGGATTACTAAAGCAATTTTCATTCCTGCAAGTAGCAAGTTTGACATCAATGACAAAACAATGATTGAGGACATTCTTTACCAGTTCCATATATTATTCCAACAACTTTTCTTAAGATCATTTCAATCATTTCCAACACAAATCATAGAACTATTGTTACTATTTTATTTTTATAAAGAGTAAATCAAAGTGAAAAAAAGAACTTTCTTAAAATACTTAAAGTTTCTGTTGTTTTATATCATAAGAGGGTTATTGAAACTAATATAATATATTCAAAGTATGAAAGTTGTAGGAAATAATTTCCCTTCTATTTTTAAATGAGAATGATAATTCACACATGCTATTCTATTTCAATTGTAAAATATTATCTATTTCAATAGCAAAATATTATCTATTTTAGTTTTACAAATTTTAAGTTACAAGCTATTCTTCTAGATTGTTTACTATCCCTTTTACTTAGAAGAGAAGAACTCAACTTCCAATATATAACTTCTAGTCTAAGTCTTCTTTTTATAAAATCTCCACCTCTTAGAAATCTCTCTCTTCATTTTAATGAGCAACACATTTCTATCAATATAAGAAACACATAAATAATAGAGCTTCTAAAAAGTGTCTATCCGTTCAATTTTCCAAAATAGGTACCTAAAATATCCAGATTGTTCCCTATCTTAACCCATATCCACTATACCTTATTGGGAACTTTCTAGAGGACTACATAAATTGTTATTGTAATAATTTTGTAGAACTAGAACAAAAGAACAACTGTACACCAAAAAGGAGTATGATCAATATATCAGAGTATGTCCTCATACATTGACCTATATTGTATGTCCAAATATACTAGGAGTGCTTGTATATAAAGGCCTCTCAGGAAGCACCTAGAATGTTTCTAGAAAGAGCCAAGAGATAAGATAAGCATGACAACTAAGCACACATCTTATCCATCATTCTAGATGATAGGATAAGAATGATGAGGTGTATCTCAAGTGGAGATGTTGTAGAGACCATATGCATAAAAGAGCTGCGAACTCCTATGTTGTCAACATGACAACTCACAAGCATATGCATACTCCTAGGTGACTAAATAAATAAATATTAAAATAATGCATTAACCTAAGTAAACTTAAGCAAGTGTAAATAGTGAATAATTATTTACACCAACACCCCCCCTTAAGTGCAACTTAGGGGAATGCCCTTAAGTTCACAAGAACTAGGAAGAAATGCATAATGGGTCCTGGCTACTAGGCCATCTTAGGTACCCATGTACACAATGAAAATGCAATCTCTCATAAAGCAGAGAAAGAGGGAAAACCTCATGGGAAGAACCCTCTCCCTAAAAGAGAGATGAAAAAACAAGATGCATGGATGGATGGAGTAATCAAGACCCCCCATTATGACATACATCGAGTATATAAACAAGTGAAATGGGAGAAAGACAAAACCCCCTAAGAGGAAAAATCCCCCCCATAAAGGAGAAGAAGGAGACAAGGTAGTCCACCCCCCCTAAAAGTAAGGTGCCAACCAGTGAGAAATGCTCCAATGTAGAAGTTGATCCATGACCATTGAATGATGTTCCTACCCTTTGGAAGAAACATTGGTAGAGGTACTAGTGAGATGCTTCCCTTGGGTGTGGAAAGAATCTCGATGATGAAAGGTATCTCTGAAACTTGTTCAAGTGTCCTTGTGTTGATACTGATGATGGCTCCTTCCAAAATTGATAAGAAAAATTGTAGATCTCACAAGGATTGCTATAGAACCTATTTCAAAGAACCAATAGTCTACTCAAATGATACAGATACCTCCCACAACTATTGTTCACAAGGATCCACAATCGCATCAACCTGTAAAGATAGATATATAGAGAATGGACATGAGGGTCAGGGTGAGCCCTTGCAATAACTTTACAAGGATGATCTTCATCAAGGAGAAGATGTAAATCATCAAGAATGTCTCCCAAGTTTTCTATGTGTGTCTCCACAAAAAAACCTAAAATGTCAGTCAAGAAGTCATCCACTGATGCAGGAACTCAAAGACAAAGTGTACCCTACTATGGTAAAGGACATGAATCAATCACTATGGCAATAGAGGAAGTATTTGCCTCAAAAAGAAGATGAATATCATTGAGGATGTATCCAACATCTTCAATGTGAGACCCTAGGAACAACACTGTAATGTCTAGAAGGAAGTTGTCACATGAAGGTAAATAGGAAGACATGAAGTGTCTTGCTACATTGAATCCAAAGCATTTGTGACTGAAACAAGATTAGGAGGAGCAACAGGAGCATCTAGAGGTGTAATCTCATCTAGAGAGGATGCAACTACAATTGAAGGTAGAAGATCATTCAGTAATGGAAGAATGTGTGGATCTCCATACATCTCCCAAAGATGGATCCAAATATCATATAAATCTTTTGACTTCAATTCATCAAGTGAATCCATAACCTCCATATCCATATAGAGAAAGAGTGCATGAAAAAGGATGGAACATGTGTCCTCATCATATAAAATCCCTCTCACATATGGTAGTGCATTATACTGACTAAGATATGCGATAACCAATTGACTACATTCCTAATAGTTATCTGGTGTTAAGATAATTAAATCTTCCTCTTGCATGATGGAATAATCAATGTAACCCCTAAAGATGCAAAAAAATAAATCAAAGAAACCCCCCCTAATGTATGATGTAGGCACTTTATAGGTAGTGCGATTACAATGGGCAATTTAGGGCTTATTTCTAAAAGTAGTATTTATGTCCATAGAATCTATAATCTGATTGTAGATCTATAAAGTAGACAAAAAAATATTCACTTAAAAAATAAATGGAACTTGATTTGGAGTCTAGATGAGCCTGTACTGAGCATTTATAGTGGCAAAAATTGAGATTTGTGAGTTGCAAAAAAAATCAGGAATAAAGATCTCAAACTACCTGCACCAATGTGTAGATCATGAAATTCTACCCCAAAACAAAAGGATTTCATATGAGGGAGATATTGTTGTTTGAAAATTTTCGCTGCTGTTATTTTTTATGAATCATCATTATCATGCCTCCAAAAATAAAATAGCTCTAGATTTTTCCTTAGATGTCTAATTCAGATGAAACAAAATCCAATCTGGGGGTTTTTTGACCTTCTAAATGTGATGCAAATATCTTCTTTGCACTAGAAAGCTTTAATCTTCACCTGCAAAAAATCTCTCCTATAGGCTTGATGGCCAATTTTTTTTTTAAAAATAATGCAGATCTAAAAAAAAATTAGAGATGCAGATGAAAAAATGTAGGTCTAAAAATTAAATGTACTAATCTAAAATGATCATACCAATTCTGCAAATTGGTCCTTTGGGTTGCCATTTTACAATAAAAAGTTTGCCTCAATTTTGACTATGGAACAACATAGGTGATTTTATAGTCAAGTCACCGAATCAACATTCTGGATGCAATTGCAAGGTCTGCTTTGGCTCTAGATGCTCCCAATAACTATAGATTCTCTAGATTTGGGTCAAGATGTTGAAGCAAGAATGGTCTTGAATGTCTATGTGAAGAGAAATTCTCTAAGAGCTCTAATACCATGTAATACTTTGGTATAGCTCTGATACCATGTAAGAATTTTTTTTAGGGAAATATTCACCCAAGATTGTAGAACTTGAACACACGCACAATTGTAGACCAAAAAGGAGTATGATCAATACATCAGAGTATGTCCTCATACATTGCTCTATATTGTATGTCAAAACACACTAGGAGTGCCTATATATAAAGGCTTCTCAAGAAGCACCTAGAATGTCTCTCGAAAGAGCCAAGAGATAAGATAAGCATGACAACTAAGCACATGTCTTATCCATCATTCTAGATGATTGGATAAGAATGATGAGGCATATCTCAAGTGGAGATATTGTAGACACCATGTGCTTAATTAGTGTGCTAACTCCTGTGTTGTAGACACCATGTGCATAAAATAGGTATGAACTCCTGTGTTGTCAACATGACAACTCACAAGAGTATGCATACTCCTAGGTGACTAAATAAATACATATTAAAATAATACATTAACCTAAGTAAACTTAATTTAGTGTAAATAGTGAATAATTATTTACACCAATAGTTATAAATTTCTAGCTTCTTTGGCTCATGCATGTAAAAAAAAGTTGTAGTGTGATTTGCCAATAAAGTTCTAAATTTTCAGTGTCCATATGTGTTGTATTTAATTCCTTTTTTCTGCTAATTGTTTTTTAGATTTGTAAAACTCGAGATTATATAAAAATTTATATATATCTGCATTCATTTTCAACTACTTAACTATTATTAAAAAATTAAAAAAATAATACTTAAACAAGATGTAAAATTGTCGAATGCCCCTAAATTCTCCTACACCTAAGAGAGACCCTTGTTGTTGGCTACTAACAACACATAAAAGACTTCTCTTGTTCAAACAATATGGGCAACAAAGAGAGGCAAAAACAAAAAGTCCTAATTAAAATTAAATTTGCATTTAGAAATACACCGCATGAAGATTAAAATAAGGAGCTTTCAATGAAAATTTCATTTGTTTCCTTCCTATATATAATGAAAGGTTGCCTATAAGAGAAAAATATTTGAAAGATATGAAGTAGCAAGGAGAAAATAAGACCCAAAGAAGGAGTAATAAAGAATGGTAGTTATAATTGTTTTTTTTTTTTTAAAACTAAAAGAGGGTTAAAATTTTTATTGAATACCAAAGAGAACAGAACAACAGAAGAAACAAAGAGAACTACAAAGGTTTATCCCGGTCCACAAGTTGATCTAGCATCTGAGATAAATCAAGGGAAAGCATCCTATAATCAGTAATGTTAAAATTTGATACATGCTCAGAGGTCCATTTAGCCAAACAATTATGATTGTTTCTTACAAATAGAGCATTGAAAGTATTACGTTTGAATCCACTAAAATGGAGAAGATTTCTAATGAAGTTTCAATTTTCCTATTTCCTAATGCTCTGCTTCTAGTTACTCTATATTGATCTGGATGGTTGTAATGCTTTTCAAATGATTCCTTATAAGGGCTATATTCTCCTTAAGGATATCTAACATGGTTGATTAATTTCATAGAAGAGAGGAATAATTAAGCTAGAAGATTCCAATATTGAGGCAAACTCTCTAAGACACCACACTGAGATCACATAGCCTTTGGAAAATATAGGAATGCATATTGCACTACACTTAATTTCATTCTCCAGGCTTAAATCAATGATTTGACCCTTCTTTAACTTGTGGGTGTCAAGAAACACATTCAATCAAGCTGCAAAGAGAGCTTGGAAGAGATGATCAACCAATTTTTTCTCACATCTTTTCCCCTAAAAGTAAAAAAACACATGATATTTCATGCTACCATCAAAAAAAACTATTATGGTAGTAGGAATGTAGGGTTTAACTCTATCCATGTTAGAGTTTGAATTCAAAGGAGGAAGAAGAATGTAATGATACTCCCAGACAAAACTGTGATGGACAAAATCTAACTCTATTCATTGGATCTTAACCTCTACTCCATATATCATTCACCTTTCTTCCAACTTCTTGATAGCCATTCTATATGCTCTTTCCCCATTCTTTTCCATACAATTGTTATACTGTAGTGGGTAGCTCTCTGCATGTCTATTGTTTAATCTATTTGGTAATGTTTTGTTAAATCTATTTTGAAAGTGAATGTCAAACACATTTTGTAATGTTATGCTAATATATTTTTGAAAGTTGGTGGAAAACACATCTTTGTTAGGACTAAATTTTCTAAGAGAGGATTTTGACCTTATGTGGTAAGAAATGTCCAAGTAGTTTTGGGAGGGAAGTTTCTACTAGTCAACAAAATGACCCTATTAATTTATTGTTTAATATTTAATTAAAATTGTAATTTCACCAATTTTTAAATTTTAAATAATTAATAAATCATAGTATTCAGCCATTCATAGCCATTTTGATTTCGGGAGGCATGTGGCTCAGAAAATCCATTTGCCACTCTGCTTGCCAGAGTTATGTAGAAACTCTATGCATTGCGAAGAAGAACACATGATAGAAAATTTAGGATTAGGTGTATTTGATTTTTCCTAATTTTTATAATATTTAATCAATTTGGAAGTCATTAAATAAGAATAATAGTAATTAACATTAATTTATTAATATGAAATATTTGTTAAGAATGATTCAAATGTATACATTATGTAAGTCATAAATTAATATTTTAGTTTATACTTTGAATTATTGTAGAATATTATGGTACATAATATGTGTTGGAGTAATTTTTATTATTGATTTGAAGAAATGTAATTATATAATTAAATTTTGGAAAGATCTAGGTTAATTTTATTTTCTATTCTTTGAGAACATGTTTGTCATCTCCTAAATCTATTAGTAGATGTCACCCAAATCAACTAGTATCTAGAAATTTGAGATTTTCAAGGTTTTTGCATTTTTTTGGTGTTGATCATAGATCCATAGTCAAATTCTCAATCACAGTTCCAAATCCATGGTTTTCAAAGTAGAAAAACACTTACCTTTTCATATTTCAAAGTTAGATTTCCCCCTTTTTTGATCTCTTAGCATAGACCTATTTATATGCTTTAGTTAGGATGCTTGCACGTATAATGCTTCTAGATATATTTCGTTTAATTAATTGGTTCAATTTACACTCGTATTGTGCATCTTAAAGTTAATCAACACTGCATGAAAGAGGATTTTTTTTCATACTTCCTAATTATTATAGGAGTTTAATATTGAAATCTCTTCATCCTATTCGAGTTTTGCTAGTCCAACCTTGATTACATTAAGATTTATGTTTGGAATACCCCTCTTTCACCTATATTTTATGTGTTGGAAATGGAAGCCCAATTTGGAAAAAACCACCAGTAACATGCTACTCATTCTCACTCTTCTAAAGAGATGCCTTATGAAAGGTCAACCCTATTAAAGGTTACAATACAAATTGTTAAATGTGACCTGGTTAAAGGATTTTAATCACCCTATTTTGAGTGAGCCTTGTTAGAGGATTTTAGATCATTCACTTGGAATGTCACCCGATCAAAGGATTTACAAATGACTATTAGGTCAACCTTAATCCAAAAGATTTACCCTAGACTAATAAAATGATTAGAAAGTAACAGTAAGGCTTGATCTAATAACAACTTACAACTCCATTTGTAGATTACAAATCTCTATTTTAGTCCTCCATTTTTCTTAGGTTTTACACACTTCAGCTCTTATAGCTTGTTTATCATTCAAGCATCTATAACCTTAAGCCTTCTTGCTTTTCTTGCCAATGCAAACTCTTCTCTTAGGTCACCAAATCAAGAAATACCGTAGACTCCTTGTATTCCTTAGGTTCTCGTACATGACAACCCCTACTTCTGACTAGCCATCTCTATAACTAGAGAATTAAGATATTTTGTTATTCATCCTCCATTTTCCATGTTACGGTTAGGTCAAATTAGGTAGGATTCAATGAATCTACCCCTTATTTCATTTCATTCCCTTCTAGAAACTTCTCCTTCAATCCATTTTGAATTCACCTCAAAATGGTTTACCATGAATTCTATGCCACTAGCTCATCAATCTTATCTTCCACATAGTTCACACAATTCAAGATATAAAACTTGTTAGCTCAAATTCATTGAATTCTTGATCTTTCTCATAATGCTAACACTTGACATTAACTGGCTACTGATGCTTGACACATCCTACATTGGTTGGCATCCACTGTCAAATCACTTGGCACAAACTAAAGTTTATTGGTGCTTGGCGTCAACTAAACTTTAGTTAGCTTACACTGTTTTATGAGGATTACACTAAAATTGACTTCACCTTGCTCTAACTTATTTTCTGCTTAGCTTGCACTAACTTTTCTTGGCACCTACTATGAAAATCGTCAAGCTTGATAGACAAACTTCATTTGACTTGTTCTTCTAAACTTAATTAGTGTAACCAACCTTTGTAACGTTAAATAGATTACCAACGCACTATAATATCACAGACTTAACTAATTCTTGTACTCTTTTTCCATATCATAACTAAACCTTTCCTCTAGGTGCTATTGTTACCTCACTTGATCAAATATTCTTCATCAATCAAAAAAATGATAGTACTTAAATCATATAAGAAATTGTCTTACCAAAAAGTAGTAGGTTTGACATCAATGACAAAACAATGATTGAAACACATATTCATACTTTTGTCAATCTATTTTCAACAATCTTCCTCTTTGGCATTGATGGAAAACCAAACTAAGAAAACTTAATTAGTACAACCAACAAAATACCAAAAAGAAAACAATTTCTTGTATTAAAATATCTCCCTCTATCAACAACTTTCATCTTCTGAATAGATTACAAAATTCTATTCTGATAAAGAAAACAATCAACTCATCCTTATGACTCCCTCTTAATCACTTCTTATATCTCCCTCTACATTATCTCCCTCTTACTAGGTAGATGTAATCAATGAGTACACTTTCAAAATTTCTCCTTCATCTCCCTTAGCTTTCATGAAACTTAGTACACTTTTCTTCCTCTTAATCTCTTATTTTAATTCCTTTATCTTCCCCTTTGACAACAATGACAAAGACTTGTCACCATAATATGTAGATATGAACATCTTTAGTTTTTTCCTCAATTAGCTTTCTTGTGACTGATTTTTAGTTCCATCTCCTTGATTACTTTAAGTAGTTCTTAAAGTAAAATCTACTGCATCAATGTGTAACACATGTCAATCAACTATTTTTATGTAGGGTACTCTTCATGTTTCTTAGATAGCCTTTGATAGGGGTATCACCGCTAGTTTACCTCTTAGATACACATGAGCATCCTTGGGTAATGCTTTTATGAAGATCTCAACAATTTTCTCTTTTGTGTTAACATATTCCATCTTCACCTCTTTATCTTGAACTAATACTCTAAAGTAATGATACTTAGTTGCAATGTGATTAGTCTTTGTATGCATCATAGGATTCTTTGATATATGTATAACACTTGTATTATCACAATAAAGTATCACAGGTTCAGTGATTTCTTCCTCCATATCTTTGAGTAGTTGTTTAATCCATACAATGTTTGTATAATTTACCACAACAACAACATATTTAGCTTCAGCAGTAGATTAAGAAGTGTAATTTTTTTTCTTGCTAGTCCATGTAACTAGCCTTTTTCCTAAGAAGAATTCTCCTCCACTGGTGCTCTTTCTATCATCAATATTTCGAGCCCAATCAGCATCAATATAGGCTCTCAATTCAAATTTCTCATTTTTCTTGTAGTATAGACTATAGTCCATTGTTCCTTTCATATATCTCATTATTCTCTTGACAAACATCAAATGATTTTCCTTGGAATTAGTAGATAAACTTGCAACTATCCCTATAGATAATGAAATATTAGGTTTGTTGTGTACTACATATTGTAATTTGCCAATCATAGACATGTATAATGTTTGATTCACCTTAGCTAAATCATCATTCTTTGACAATTTATGTCCTATCATGATAGGTGTACTTATTGGCTTGGAATCCTCCAATCCAAAAAAATTCAATAGCTCCCTAACATAATTTGATTAAGTGATGTATATACCATATTTCATTTGATCTACTTGCAAACCCACAAAGAACTTCATCTCTCCAAACATAGACATCTAGAATTATTGCTTCATTTGATTTGCAAAAGCCTTACATAAAGTAGCTTGATGTCTAAATATGATATCATCAACAAAAAATTTAGATAACAAAATACCTTTACCTTTCTCTATCTTCAAGTACAAATTGTTGTTATCATAAGTCCTCTCAAATCCAAGCTGTTAATGTTTGAAAATGCTGGAGGGTTTTCAATTATCCCATTGAGAAAGTGACATGTCTAGGGGTAGCTAACTCCCATTTTCAACATGTCATTTCTGACAATAGGCCAACTATAAGGCATGACCCTTCTTCTACTTCAGGCTCTGCTAAACCTAGGTGGGTAGACTTGAGATTCAATGATATCGTACTAGTGCAAAACATATTCCTGAATCTATTTAAATGCAAATAAAAAAACTCATATCTCCTAGTAACTCATGAAATGAGATAGATCTATAGTAGCTAAATAGAAATCTAGAATATTCACAAGCTGAGTGAGGGTTAAACTTTGATGCCCACCTCAACATGAACAACTAAATTGATTTGATTTAAAGATTTTGAATTCAACAAAACCCCTAATATGCAACAGCATGAACAAGTGATCCTGTAAATGACCAGTGTCTTATCTATTGGGCAAATTCATGAATCAAATGCGTACATATGAATATCTGAAACATATGTGTATCTTCAGATATCTGATCTATCCATTTAACTTGTAAATGGACATCTATGCTCAATCTGAACCTCATTCTTACATGATATCCCCATTAGCAAACCTACAACTCTATTGATTCTCTGAAGTATTTACACAACCTCTTGGGTTATATGCAACAATAAACTAACATACAACCTTAAGGAGCTGCAATTACAACCTAAGCTCTTTGTTCAAAGATTGTAAAACATTGAAGATTACTAAGAATGGAGATGACAATAAAAATGAAACTAATAAAATTCTTGTTCCTTTGTATTAATTTCCTTGAAATTATATAGTCATATGCATGAAATGAAAGACATGAAACAACCTAACAAATCTGAACTATTTGTATTATCTACACTACTGTTGTTCATACAAGAAGAATTTGCTAAAAAGAAAATGGTGTCTCAGTATTGGAAATGCATCAAGAACTGGATCCAAAATCTGGTATAACAATCATGAGCTGATTTCTTCGAAGGAACTAGATCCTTTACAAAAGAGAAAGACAAGAAAGATATAGGAAAGAAAGAAATTTTCAGATTGAATTTGCAATTGACACTTATACCCTCAAAATTCCTTTCCAAGAAACTTCAAAATAATCTCTCTACCTTCTTTCCTTAGTTGAAAATCAAATCTTCATTATTCTGGCTCTACCAACACCAAATATATGAAAATTATGATTAGAAACAATAATTGATTTCATGCTTGATCTTTACCCATGGTAAAAGTGAAAATTAGTTTAAAATTTGACTTCTAAAAGCCAAGAAAATCTTCTAGAACTGATTTTCTTCACACTCAAACTTTACCTAGCCTTCCAAACTGCTCTAGAACCCACTTTGATGCTCTATGATCAAATTCTGCCTACTGCACTAAGAATACCCCAAAAATTGCAAAACTGCTTACAGACTAAACCGACTGATTGTTGTGTATATTCTAACTCTATATCTAGAAAATTCATTTCCTCCCAATTCCAATGATATACTACACTACCTATTTCGAAAAAAAATTGCCCCTATTATGGCCTTTTGAAATTTTGGGCTCTGAGACATGATCAAACATTAAAATTCAAAAATTTTAAAAATTTACATAGTTGAACTATATAAACTTTTAATTAAAATTTATTCAATTCTAGAATTTGAACAAATCATGCATTGAAGTCACCTCTGAATTTTACTTTATATTTTCACTTTATAAAAATCCCCTTTATACTTCATGCCCCTCTTGCCACTTATCTGTTTTCTACTGGGCCATCTATTTGAAAAATTAACTAATTAATATATTAATTAATTCTATTTCCCATAGCACCAGAAGCCTCCAAATTTGGTTTTAAGCTCATACGGGGGCGAGTTTCCTTCATTTTTGCCTTTACACTTTTATGACTTGAGCGGAGTAGCATAGGGCTTTGAAAATTGACTTATGAGCATACGCTTGAATGAAGCCTTTACGTAGCATCAGAGGTCCTCAAAAATTTTTTTACGCTCTTACGTGAGTGCTTTTTTCTCGTAGCATCAAGAAGACTTTACATCTCATCCTCTGCTTATACATTTGGCATTAGCACATAATCACTTTGGAACCACCTTGACGTTCTTACAGGAAGCATCTCTTTGGGTGTAACAATGTAGAGCTTTGAAAATTTCTTTTTGTTCACTTGAGTCAAAACAAGTTTGACTGTGGCCCCTGCAGGCCCCTCCCACACTTACACACGCATGTTCTGCCTTTGAAGGCAACGTGTCTTTAAAGACACTTACATGCCTTGTGCTTCTATATTTTAAGTGGGAAAAACCTCCTCCCACAAAGAATATGGGACAAAAAGATTAGAAGTAATCTCCCTACCTCTCCACACATTCTTACCAGAATTCAATCAACCATTACAACTCTCAAACCCAATGCCACCAATTCTGCACCCTACACTGTCAAAAATTCTCATCTCGTCTCTCACATTTGAATGTCTTGCTTGCTAAATCGGCCCCTAAAAACATGGGGATCTATCCTTCTCTAAACTGGCTTGTATTCCTTTCCAAGAGCAGCATTGTTTGTCCCACATAAACCCTTAAATCAGATCTTTTCCATTTGGTCGGCAATAGTAAAGAAAAATTTATTTTCCTCTACGGAAGCTGCGATGGTTGACTACCTCTGCAGGAGTATTTTTGTAATCCACTATTTTTTTACTATTCATTATTAATTTTAATACAACATGAAAAATTAGTTAAACTTAAAACAGCCCCAATCTGACCCCCTCACCAGCTATTGCAAATTGATTGATAAAGAAAATGGCTACGTAAGTTTCAAGCCATACTGTTGCATGTCTAAAATTTAAGCTAAAATGGCACCTCTATTCTTTGACTACAAATTTGTTGTGAGTTTGGGCCTTTTGCTACGTGGACTTTAGCCTTTAATCCGTGTGTTTTTGTTTTCATGCATGGGCATGAATTTCTTTTAATGCTGCTGCCTTCTTCTTTGGCCAAGGTCGTTGTTTACATCCTTGATGTGCTGCCCTTCATAGTCTCTAATGTGTGTGTTTTGTTGATGTTGTTGTGAGTTACTCTATTTGATACATTGGCCTACTCTCTGTGGGCAGCTCCTTCAACATCCCACCCTACCCTGCTCATAGGCTTCCTTGTTCTAATCAATGTGCCCCAACCTTGTATAGGTGATCATAAGTGTATATCTCTCCAAAAGAACTCCCATTGTCCTTCTTACCTAGAATCACCCTGACTTCAACACCATGATGCATACTTCACTCAAGAACAAGATTTCCACTCTCTAATCTCTAGTCATCATTCTATTTTCCAATCATCTTGCTATTTCCATCTTCTAGAAGAAAATGTCGATATAAAGCATTATACATCATAAGAGTTTTTCTAACTTGATTCCCACTGAAGCTTGTGTCCATATTGTCATCTCCATCATCAAAAGGAAAACCTTGGATCTCTTGCTTCTGGAGTTACACTTTCTTGGAGGAACATAATCTGGCTCATTTTCTCTAGAAGCATCCTTGAATGCATGGAAAAGATGTAATACTCCTCCTCCATCAATACACTATTGCATGGCTATATGTCCATTACACTAATTTTTTTTGATATAAATAGTGCCATGCTCAGAATTCTAGAGTAACTCATTATGATCCCACAGGTGCAAATTGTCAAACTTACCAATGCTACATTATTCATGCTATCACACCAATTAAGCATATAAATAGCTTCTCCAAAGATGGACATATAAAAGGATGTATCAATTATAAAAAATTCTAAGTGCCAAAATGAACAAGAAGACCATCATCAGTATAGAACATCATAAAAACTTCATAATGTTGCTATCAATCTAATGGGATTAGTCGAGCCCCAAGTGGGCCCGACTTAAAAAAATTTCATTTTTGAACAACTAAACATGCAAAATTGATCCATTCGCACTCTCATACTGACTAAAATTGATTTTGAGCATTAATTTGACCATTAAAACTCATTTTATCACTTTCTTGCAAACTCTAAATTTGGTGCCAGGAGGTCCGTTGACTGCCCTTAAAAAATGACCAAATCACCTGATCGAGCTTTGGAAATTGGCATATTGATTCTCTGTTCCACACACTTTTACACCATCGAATCTCGTCTCATGATGAATTCGGAGTCAAGAGATGTTCGCCATCAAAGTTGTCTTCTTAGAATTACCTGCAAGTAAGCAAATCAGAAAACAACAAGTTGGGTTCGGAATTGGCTTTAAAAACTGGACATATGGGCACTTGGGGATCTGGAAACTGGAGCATTGGTACTTTGTCATGAGGTGAGTATATATCTAGGATTTGGGCTCATGATGAGTAACAGGATGCAAATGGTGATCAGTCAAAGTGAGCTACTTGGATTTGTAGATTGAAAGAAATGGCAGAAAGTGATTTTTTGCAAATGGAATTGACCTGGAAAAGTGTGCAATCGGATTCTTCATGACTTACGAACTAGCACACTTGAAGTCTTTTCAGAGTACAACATAGTGGTACAATCCATTCAATCTAGACAATCACAAATCTCAAGTTATAATGTCTCAAATAAGGGTCATGAAAAATTAGCAAATGCTGACACCAGTAAAAAGTTAGAAATTCCATTTGGAATTGCATTTGAAAGTTGATAAAACAGATTCATCAAGAGCTGAAACTTGAAACATAACAAGTCTCTGACATCTACAATGAAACACAAAAAGAATTTCAACGTTCCGATCAACTGGCCAAAAGTTATAATGGGTCAAACAAGGCTTCCCAGAAATGTGTGCAATGTGTATCAGCATGAAAACATTAAATGACCAACTTCGAGGGATTCAAAACCTAGTCAAACAGATTCAAAACAACTTGAAATCTAAAACATTGGCTCTCAGGTATGGACACTAGACACTCCCAAAGTGGTGAATCATGACACAATTTTGGGTGCGAGATATTCAATAGCAAACACAACTTCCTGTCGCTATTTGACACAAGTGAAAATGCAAATTAGACATTGGCTCAAAATAGGACTTCGCCAAATAGCTCAGAATATCAATTTATCATTACAAAAAAGGTAGATAGGCTAAATGAAGGGTGTTAGACACATTAAACACCTTAGGGGCCTCACAGGTACAACCAGGTACATATGCAATTAAGGGCATTTATAGGGCTTGGTTTGACTCAAAATTTGAAATGGGACTAAAAATGAAGCATGCAATTTTTCATCCCAACACAATCTTCACAAGATAATTATGAAGCCTCCCATACCATGCTCTTGGTGCTTGCTTCAAACCATATAAAGCTTTGTGTAGTCTACATACTATGTTTTTGTTGTTAGCATCAACAAATCCTTCTAGCTATTCTATATAAACCTCTTCTTACTCCTAATCTTGCAATAGGGGCAAATGTTTCTCCATAGTATATCCCTTCTTGTGCATATCCTTTACAAACTAATCTTGCCTTGTTCCTTCTGACTTCACCATTTTCATATAACTTGTTTCTGTATACCCACTTGATACTAGTCACATTTTTGTCTTCTAGTCTAGTAACTAAAGTCCATGTTTTATTTTTCTCAATTTTTTCAATCTCTTCTTCCATGGCTTTAATCCAACCCACATCTTCTAAGGAATCTTTTATTATTTTGGGTTCATGCATGCTTAGCTAACATGTATCATTTCTCAACTTGTTTCTTTTCATTGGTATAACATCTTTATCTCCAATGATTTGTGTAGTAGGGTGATGTCTCTTGACATACTTAGACAATCTTGGTTCAACTATAGCTTCTACATTTGGTCTCTGAACTTTTCAATCACTATGTACATCTTTGTCAGGTAGTTCAACATCTCTTTCATGTACACTAATTTTAGAATTAGAATGCACCTCAGCTTAATTTTTTAACTTGGCACCTGAATTTAGCTTGGTTCTTGAATACAACATGGCAATCATAGTATGTGACTCGACAGTCACTGAAACTTGTTGTTGTTTTGCAACTTGATTTGCAACATCTTCTTCAGTAGGCATACCTTCATAAAAGTATATAAATGATTTGTATTCTTCTAGTTCCTTCATAGGCTCAACCTCATATACTTATTTATATCCATCAAAATTCACATTTGCACTTTCCACAACTTTTTTAGTGTTAGGATTTAAACACTTATAAGCTTCACTTCTTGTGGAATAACCAAGAAATATACCTTCTTCACTTTTTGCATCTAGTTTACCATTCCTAAAATCTTTGAGAATATAACATTTTCTTTCAAATACCTTAAAATATTTTATTCATACCATAGTTCAAAAGGTGTTGAATGAGTACCGTTCTTGACTTGTACATGGTTCGAGGTATAGAGAACTATACTTACAACTTCTCTCTATTATTTCAAAGCAACATTTTTGTCCATCATGCATGTCCTAGCACATTTCATTACAAACCCATTTCTCCTTTCAGCAATTTTATTTTGTGGAGGGGTTCTGGGAGAAGATATTTTTCTTTTGATTCCTCTATCATTACAAATCATCTCAAACTCATTTGATATAAATTCTCCTCGTCTATATGATCTCAAACATTTTAGACTTTTACCTATTTCCTTATCAACTCATGCTAAGTACCACTTAAACATTTGGAAAGCATCATATTTCTATTTTAGAAACATAACTATCATCATTCTAGAATAATCATCAACAAGCAACATAATTTACTTATCTCCTTTGTAGCTTTGCAATTCAATTGGTCCTCACAAGTCATTATGAACAATCTCAAGTATTCCTTTACAGGTATGGGTCTTACTCTTAAAACTTAACTTAGTCATTTTTCTTAACTGCCATTATTTGCAAATTATATTATTAGGCTTCTTCAACTTAGGAAAATTTCTAGTTCCTCTCATGTTACTTATACTAACCAAGTTATCAAAGTTAACATGACATTACCTCTTGTGCCATAGCCATACATCATCAAATTCTAAAACTAGACAAGTAGCATCCTCTATATCAAAGTAGAATAGATCACCTCTAGTTTGATCACCTTTTCCAATCAGTTTTCCATTAGTATGATATATCTTAGCAATTTTTTTTCAAACTTGACCTTATATCCTAAATTATTTAGTTGTGACATACTCAATAGATTATAGTTAAGTCCTTCAACACAGTAAGCATTGTCACAAAAAATCTTTTCTGTGAGCTTGATAGAACCTTTTTTCTGTATCACACATGGTGCATCATTACCAAACCTTACACTATTTCCATCATAAAAATTCAAGGTAATGAACTTACTTTTATCTCCACTCATCTGATGTGAACACCCACGTTCGATGATCCATTTTCCATTCTTAATCACATAAGACACTAGTGCAATTACCTCATCCTCATCAGATTCATCCTTCATTGGAACACACCACTTCATCATCATGATCATTAGATTCATATTTTATTTCCT
Source organism: Cupressus sempervirens (assembly GCA_028749045.1). Lineage (NCBI taxonomy): Eukaryota > Viridiplantae > Streptophyta > Pinopsida > Cupressales > Cupressaceae > Cupressus > Cupressus sempervirens. The sequence continues at coordinate 741,096,868 of CM053786.1, forward strand.
CATCAACAATGTAGCAAGACTTCTTGCCTTTGTCTTTGTAATCTTTGTTGTCTTCATCTCTTTTTCTTTTTTACTTGTCACCACCTCTATAGTTCTTCTTTTCTAGACATCGAGTAGTAATATGAGCAACCTCAATGCAATTGAAACATATGATAGGTAACTTGCCTTTATCTCTATGAAATCTCCTTGCTAGCAGTGCTTCAAGTTTATCTACATCTTCCTCATCTATATCACTGTTACTGGACACATATTTTGTCTTTTTCTTCTTTTTCTCATTGGATTCCTTTAATGACAATTTATCTTTAAAAGTAGATTCAATATTTTTAGGTTTATAACTATCAAAATTACATAGCTCAAAAGTAGTGAGCCTACCTACTAGACCTTCAAGAGTTAGATCATTTTCTAGCATACATCTTAGTTCTTTTATTGTAGAAACTTGAATATCATAGATGGGCAATAGTATTCTCAAAACTTTTCTTAGTATAGTATCTAAAACAGTGCAAGTTCAGAGAATCCTGAAAGGAGATGTCCTAGCCCCTACCAAATAACCACAAAACATAAACACAATAATAATGCATGATCTGATATTAAATCTCAACTCTTTATTCATAAAATAACTTTTACATGCAATATGCCTGGCTATAAGGCCTTCTAGGTTACGACCAAATACAACAGCAAATACAATAACAGTTCTCCAAGATCCCATGAGATCCAACTTAAAACACTAGCTAGTCCATATCTACAATTGGATAAGAACACGAAGAAGAATCCACAGTTTTACCCTCAAGTCCACCAAGCTATTCTCTGGTTCTCAAGTTGTAACCCTATCTCTATTCACAAACTTGTTCTGCAAGATCTGTCAAGATCTAACTCAATCCATATCCTAGCTAGCCTAGATTTGTAACAAAATTACAACCTGGTAGAAACCTCCAAGATATTAACTTATTCTCACAAGCCACCAAAAAACCTCCTTGTTTCTAAACTGTAGCCGCTATCTCTTCTCCAAACTTGCAACTCTACCACAATCCTACTATAAACTACCTCACATTTGGTGCTCTATCTAAAGACTCGGGAAAAATTTCCCTTTAGATACTCCAAAATTCATTGCTCCAAATCCTCCAAAAACTTTCTTAACTCTAGGCCAAAACACCCTATTTATACTTTCCAAAATAGATTAAAGAATCTTCCAAAATATTACAAAACAATAAGGCCAACCCACCAATGGTTAGGACACATCCAAAGGCAAGATCTTATAAAAAATGACATGATCAAAATAAATCCCACAAGTTGGTTCGCATGAAAAATGCAAAAACCCTGTCCAAAATGCTAATACTCGACATAAATAAGAAAACTCAGCACATGAAGAGTCACTTGGCACATACTACAAAACTTGACACACACTATAGTGGTGAGATGGGATAACATGTGAACTTGAGTGTTAACATCACTTGGCACATACTATAGAAATTGACACACACTATAGTGGTGAGATGGGATAACACTTGAACTTGAGTGTTAACATCATGTGGGATAACATCAACTCGGCTTACACTACAAAATTACTAGCACTACGCAATTGTTGTAACTTGGTAGCAACTAGTAAAAATAGGGGGATAACATGATGGCCAGGATGCTCCTACATTAGTATCATTATCTATTTTACCAATAGCTACTCTTATTGCATTAACAACATCTTTCATCCTAGAGCAATATTGAGCTATATTGTCACCTACTTGCATTCTCATATCATCGAACTTACCTCTGAGACTTTTAACTTTGGCTTTTAGAACATTCTTGTCACCTCCATAGATAGTGTGTAGAGCATGCCACATTTTTTTTTTCCTTATCACACCCTTTGATATCATCAAAATCAACATAGCTTAGAGTAGAGGAAATCTCCAACATTGCCTAGTTGTGTTCTTTCTTCTTTTTTAGATCTTTAGTAGTTAAGACTCTAGCAGGATCAACATGCCCAACAATAATGGTAAATTGTGCATGATCTTCAAGTCCTCCAAGGTGTAGCTTCATCAGAATTTTTCATGTAGATAATTTATCTATATGAAGCTTGGGTACCTCTCATTTTGACATCTTGATCTTTGTGCTTCTAGTACCTTCAAACTAGTCCTCTTAAGCAGTTGGCTCTAATACCAATTGTTGGAATTCTTTAGAATAATTGAGAGGGGGGGTCAATTAGTTATCCAAGGTTGAGATGTACAATCAAAACTATTCACAGCTTAGTATACCCATAAAATATTTTCATCATGCATGCATCCATTAGATTATGCAATCACTTAAACTTGTAGGCTACTGTTAAATCAATTTGCATAAATGTAAACATGAAACATAATAGATTCAATAACACATTTGACATAATGATTTAATGTGGAAAGACAATTTGGAAAAAATCACCAGTAACATGCTACTCATTCTCACTCTTCTAAAGTGATGCCCTACGAAAGGCCAACCTCATTAAAGGTTACAATACACATTGTTAAATGTGACCCCATTAAAGGATTTCAATCACCTTGCTAGGAGTGAGCCTTGTTAGAGGACTTTAGATCATTCACTTGGAATGTCACCTAGTTAAAAGATTTACAAATGACTATTAGGTCAACCTTAATTCAAAGGATTTACCCTAGACTGATACAATAATTAGAAAGTAATAGTAAGGATTGATCTAATAACAACTTATAACTCCATTTATAGATAACAGATATCTATTTTAATCCTCCATTTTTCTTGGCTTTCACACACTTTAGCTCTAATAGCTTGTTCACCCTTCAATCAGCTATACCCTTAAGCCTTCTTACTTTGCTTGCCAATGTAGACTCTTCTCTTAGGTCACTGAATGAAGCAATACCCTAGATTCCTTGCCTTCCTTAGTTTCTTGCACATGACAACCATTGCTTTTGACCAACCATCTATATAAATAAAGAATTAAGATATGTTTTTGTTCATCCTCCATCATCCATGTTAGGGTTAGGTCAAATTAGGTAGGATTCAATGAATCTACCACTTATTTCATTCCATTCCCTTCCAAAAACTTCTCCCTCAATCCTTTTTTAATTCACCTCAAAATAGTTTACCATGAATTTTGTGCCACTAGCTCATCAATCTTATCTTCCATATGGTTCACATAATTCAAGAAATCAAACTTTTTGACTCAAACTTATCGAGCACTTAATCTTTCTCATAATGCTAGCGCTCGACATTAACTAGCTTCTAATGCTTGACACATATTCCATTGCTTGGCATCTATTGTGAAATTACTTAGGATGAACTAAAGTTTCCTGGTTCTTAGCATCAACTAAAATTTATTCGGCTTACACTATTTTACTTAGCTTATATTGAGATTGAATTTTCTTGGCTCCAATTGATTTTCTGCTCAATTTTCACTAACTTTGCTTGGAACCTATTGTGCGAATTGTAAAGCTTTCTAGAAAAGCTTCATTTAACTTGTTCTTCTAAACTTAAGTGTAACCAACCTTTGCAACCTTAAGTAGGTTATCAATGCACTATGATATCACTATCTTAACTGATTCTTGCACTCCTTTTCCATTGTTGGAATATTCAAATATGGAAAGAGTACTTATGAGAGGGGGGGTGAATCATAAGTATCACAATTTATCCAATAAAACTTTTAACTGAAAGTAAATTGCATGCATGTAAATACATCAAATAAACATGTAACTAAACACATGCATCAATAACTTATAACACTGGAATTTGGTAACCCAGAAACCCTCCAAGAATAAGAAGGTAAAACTGGGGTGGGGATGATACCCACAAAAATTACTACAGCAATATTGTTCAACCACTTCTGATGGTCTACCTTGTTAAAGGCTTTACACTGTGTTAATAGTGACCTGTTTAGAGGATTTCAAACACTTAACATGAAGTGTTACCCTGTTAAAGGATTTAATCACCTAGTTAAAGGATTTATCAAAATAGCTATTAAGCTAACCTATCACCATAGGATTTTCATTCTAATACAATTTCTAGAGAGTATTAGGTAACATGAACCTAACTGATTACAATCCTTGATTGCTAATTTCAAGCACTTGTTTTGCTTTCTCTGATCTGGATCCTTGTATGATCTAATAATCCTCACTTGTGATAATAGAATTACTTGTGAACCCTTGTATGTCTTCTTACACCTCTCATCTCTTTTTTTTTTACAATGAAGTTTCATCTTCCTTATAAAGACATTTGAGAATTTAGGATTAGGTATGGATCTATGATCCATATTCAATCTTCATTTTCTGCTCAATACTTATCTTTTGCTGATTGGTTGCATGCCTTCATCATTTTTCTTATTGGCTGCATGTAGATTGCATAGGAAAAATAAAAGATTTGATCTCATCATTAAATCTTTCGAGATTTACCTTATGTCGGCTGTGAAAACTATTTTCATCATAGTTTGTGCAATTTGAAACTCTTATGCTGATATACAGATTTACTCGACTCCTAAAGTATTGCTAATACTCGGTACATGTTGTTTCCTGGATAGCTCGACACCTTATGTTGCTCGGCACTTGTTAACACTTGGCACCTTGTGTTGCTTGTCACTTATACTTCACTCAGTATCTGATCTTTACTTTGTATCTGATCTTTGCTCGGTATCTGATCTTCACTCGATATTTGATCTTCACTCGGTATCTGATAACTACTCGGCACATAAAGATCACTTAGCATGCATGATTTACTCGACATCCAATGTGGAATATGTTTAAGTGTGTTGGCACTCAAGTGTCAAAAAACATTATGAGGTTAACAGTCTCCCCCTTTGACATGAGTGACAAAAACACTTAATTGACCTTATAAGTACATTTACTAATTTGATTGATATGTACAGATTATAAAGAAAATGTGATCAAAATTCGTAACTTACAATCTTACAATATATACCTCAAAAATTTTGTAACTCCCCTTGAGTTGATTGTGCCTTATCTGTATATCAAGCTCCTCCTTTGTATCTGTTCTCCCCTATTAATTCATCTCATAATATCTATTTCTCCCCCTATTAATTTGTATCTCCTCCTTCTATATCTCCTCCTTTTTGACACTTATGTCAAAGAGTGTTTAAGGGTTAAGACCATATTTAGCCAAAAATGTGCTATTTACCTCCATAATCATTCTGAGAGCTGCATCCCAATTGTTCAAAGTGATTTCCAGTGACTTATGCTGGATAGTAGTCTCGGCAGCAAGATTAATAAGTCCATCTAATGTAGAAAGATTTGAGTCTTTCTCGAGAACATTTTCAGCATATACTTGCTCTTTATGGATTATCTCTAAATGTGGGGTAATGGAGGACTGGAGCTGTATTAATTTGGCCTTGATATTAGCCTCATCTGCTATTAAGATAGCTATTTCTTTGTGAGTGTGAAGCGATTGAGAAAAATGCTTCTCACTTTGAGCTGGATCACTTGGTAGTTGCATGCTTGAAATGTTTAAATTTCTTTCCAAGCTCAGTATCTTTTGGCTTGTTTCTTGTGTGAAGTATGAAAAATCACACAACTTTTTGTACAGTGAGAATATATTCTCAAGTACCTTCTTCACTTTATCAATAAGCTTTGCCAATTCAACTTGTGAAAGTGTAATTTGTCTTGATATTTTCTCATTCACTTTCCCTTGAAATTTTTTTTCTGACCATTCCATAAGTTTTGGATTGGTTTCTAGGTCTTCATTCGTCACCTGGTCAATAATATCTATTAATTGCTCTGTGATATGCTTTGACTCATCTGGTGATTGCAAACTGAAGGCATCCATAAAGATGTCCTATATCTCATAAAGTGTTTTCTTATGTTTATACTCCTTCCTGAGTATTTCTTGTCTTTTCCTTCTATTCAGTGCATCTTGTACCTCATTGATTTGATCAATGGTTATTGATTTTGAGTCATAGCTTGGTATGACTATCTCCTCATCTAATTCATGGTCTCCATAGTGAAATACCCTTGCAACTTTGGTAGTACTGGATGATGGTACAGAAATTTGCAATGGCTGGTGTGAAGGAGTTCTCAAGGTAGAAAAATTTATTGATGTTTGTATTGCCTCCTATTCTTTAGGGGTTTTCACTATTTCCTCCTCCTTCTGTCTATCATGATCAATTATTGTAATTTGTGGAAGTGCACCTTGTGTTTGTGTTGTAGGATTATATGTAATAGTCTATCCTATTTTTTCTGTACCTCTTTCTACATCTGCACTTTGCTTCTGTCTTGCAGCATCAATTATGCTTGTTGGTATTTGGAATTGATTACTAGTAGTTGTGATAGAAGGTGGTTCTTGTGGATTCACCTAATCTTTGACTATATTTTCTACTAGTTTCTGCAATTCATCTATACTGACCAATACTGGATCTGTACACAATATTGCTTGTTGTGTTGATTGGTCAAGAATTCTTTTAAGATCTTCTGCAGTTAATGGATTGATATTCTGACCAGAAGTATCAGGAACATCAATAATCATCACAATTTCTACAGGTGAGATGGATGCTTGTGGAGGGCTAGGAAGTGGTAATTGTGTGTCTTGCACACTTTGTTCTAGTTGCTGCTCTTGCTCGGCTATTTCCATTTTGTCCTTTTTTTGTCTCTTCCTCCTCTCCATCTTTCTTTTCTTCTTCTCTTTTCTTTTCTTCTTCTTCTTTCCTTTCTTCTTCTCTTCTCTTTTCTTCTTCTTCTTTCCTTTCTTCTTCTCTTCTCTTTTCTTCTTCTTCTTTCCTTTTTCTCCTCTCCTCTATTGGTATAGTAGCTTCTTCCTTGTATTCTTCCTCAAGAAAATCTTCAATCCTTTTGTACAAATTCTTCCATGATTTCATTTTTCTTTGAACAATCTCTTCCATTTTGTTTTGGAGTATGAAGAATGCCTTGTACTTAGGTGTAAACCTATTATTATGCCTTTTGACTACTTTGCTATCTTGTTCTCTAGTCAAATCTGGCAATACACTGGCTAGGGTTGATTCCCTCCTCTCCTTCTCCATTTTCAGACAAAAATGCCATCTATCTTCTACAATTTTTGATAGTTCTTTTGGCAATTGACCATCTAGTTCAAGTGGAGTGTACTTGAACTGTGCCATCATTCCATACACTGTTTCTTCTATTTTATTTTGTTCTTCTTTATTAAATTTACTAAAATCAACTTTATTTAAATTATTCAAGTCACCATTTCCAATCTTTTTACATAAGATATCGACTGATGAATTGCTTACCTTTTTAGTTTGCTCTTCTTCATTAGTGTCAGGTTGAGCCACATACCTTCTTCTTTTCCTCAGCTCTTCGTATGATTCCTTGACTTGTTTCTTCTTGGTAACTTCCTTTTTAGATTTTTGAGTAGAGGCTCTTGTTGATGCTCGTGTTGTTGGCTTTCGAGGTGATGGAGTGGCAGCTTTCTTTGATCTGGGCTTGGCTAAAGGCTATTTTGTTGCCTTTCTCTTCTTTGTCTCAGCTTCAGTTGGTGCTTCCTTGTCTTTTTCTTCCTCTGCACCTTCCTTCTTGTCTTCTCCAAGACCTTGAGTTAGTTCCATTGGCCCTTGTTCCTACTCATCTTTATCATCACTGTCATCTTCTTCTTCTTCTACCTCAGCCTCAATTTCCTTGCCAAACTTCTTCTTAATCTTCTTGATTAATTTATCTTTCTTCTTCACTGTAGAAGAATTTTTTTATTCCATATTTATCTTAGATCTTACCACATCATAAGTGCCAAAATGTGGTGCACTTTTATCTGCTTCTTTTGCCAATAATGCAGTTATTGCTGCTGATGCCTCATCAATATTAATTTCATATCCAAATGGCCTTAGCCATCTTACTCTTGGTATTACTACTTGAATTTAGGTAAAATCAATGTCAACTAAGAAACATATATCATTAGTATGCTTTTTCACTAATGAAGATGATATCCTTGACCTTTGCTTCATGGATTTCTTGAAATCCTCAAAATAGCTTGTCATCAAAGTATCAAAATTTTCTCCCATTTGCTCTATATATTCATTAATTTGTGCAATGATGGTTCTATCATTCCTCCATGCTACTTTACCAAAAGAAGGAAATTCATTCTGTACATAAAAGAATATGCAAACTAGGATTGCTCCAAATATGCATTGTGTGCCCTTTGTTCTTCTTATGGCAGCTAGGTTTTCATTGATCTGTTCCAATTGCAGTTCTGCAAGATCATAAGTATGATCTTTTTTCACCAATTTGTAGCCCACATCTACTACAATGCATGGTACACTATTGAGTCTACTAGATTGATAGAATTTATGGGCAATGACTCTAATAGCAAACTCAACTAGAGGATCTTGTATGGTATGAATTTTCATTCCTCTTTTGTTCCATTGTGCACCAGTATTCCTTTCAATGACCTCCTTTGATTCACTTCTTAGGGTTTTGTACCGATCTAGGGTTGGGTACCCTGTTACTCTATGTATAATTTCCTTTGTCAATTTGATGGGCATATCTTCTAACCACAAGTTTCCACCATGGATTTTTCTTAGTACAAGTCTAATCCATTCAATTTTGAATACGGTAGGAAAACTTAAAACTCAGGTCAAACCCTTTCTTTCTACGATTTTGAAGTCTTCTTTCAAGACTCCATCTACACATAGTTTATCATATTCTTGTCTAATTTTCATATCTCCTAGGGCTCCTATCTTGCAATTGTAACATTTCCTCACATCTTGAACCATTACAAATTTTGGGGGAATGTGGGAGAGAGCTCCGGCTAGGTCATTTTTGTAGGCAACTTCGGGAATAGGGTGGAAATCAAGTTGCTTGACTTCATTTGAAACTAATTTGACTTCAAATGACTCTTTTTCCTCAACTTTCTTTGAACTTGACACCATTTTTGTAAACTAGGGTTTATACAACAAATGGGTATGAAACTACGTAGCTTGGCACAAATGAAAATACCTTTAGATCGATGAAAAACATGTTGAATGTGGTTGCAATCTGCTTGAAACACTAGATTCTTGCTATGAAGTCACTCATCTCTCTTTCTTCTCCTTTGCTTCTTGATCGTGATGCAAAAAAATTGATTAAAATCGCGATAATATACCCTAATTTCATTGCATTGAATGCTCAACTGCCAACTCAGCTTTTGAAGAAATTTTGACCTAACTCGGCTTCCACTATACTTCCACTTTACTTAGCTTCCTTTAGAGTTTTCAACTTAGCATTAGTTATCAGCTCGGTCACTATTGGGAGCTTGACATCTGTTCTAACTCGGCATCCAAAGATAGCTTAGCAACAACATTTAGTTTTTGTCTTGACGTCTTGTTTCATGTAGATTTATACCTTGCTTAGCTTCTTTGTCTTGGGACTGTTGTGTGATATAGCTTTGTATATCAGTCATGTATACTTCTCATGCTTAGTTTGATGAAGTGTGATCACTTGACCCATTGGGTGAAGTGATCTCTCCACTTGATTTTTTGTACTCATCTTTCTTTTTCCAAGTCTTATTCATTTGCCCCCTTATCTTTTCAACATTAATCTTTTGTTTTCCTTTGTTATCTTCAGTCTTGGGTGCCTTTGATCTTGTACGATAGTTTCTGCAGATATGACCAATTTTCAAACAACTGAAACATGTAGTTTGATTCAACCATCTTTTGTAGTTCCCTTTGAAATGTGTTCTTATGCAGTTCTGTGGTATATGTCCATATTTTTGGCAATAGTGACAACTGTACCTGGTGTTGTAATCCCAATGATAATGACTTTCATTCCCTTCTATTTTTGCTGGATGATTTGATGTCCACATAGGTTTTGATCTACATTCAAATGCCCTATGTCCATACTTTTTTCAATTATAACAATTTCCATCAAATCTCTGAGTCCTTGTGACATTGGATCTGCAATTTTGTGTCATATGTCCTTGCATGTTGCACTTGTGACAAAAATTTTTGGGTATGTTTGATTGATTGAATCTTCTACTCCTACACACATTAGCTATATGTCCCTTCTTATTACAGAAATGACAAGTGGGTTTTGAATTCTTACCTTTATCACTTCTTTGTTCGGCACTCTTTGATGATTCTCCAACTTTAGTGATATTGTATCCTAGTCCTGATGTATCATGAAAAGATTTTGGTGATTTCAGCAACTGTTCAAAATACTTGATGGCTTCACTTGATTTGTTGAGATTCTCTGCTACCTCTTTTTCTCTATTTAATTCATTCTGCATCTTCAAAGTAGAGATCTTAATATCTTTTACATTGAGTTCATGATGAAGGTTCATCATTTGGGCAAGTGTATCCATCTACATGTTTGAGATCCTTGTCAGTTCAGTACATTTTTCTTCAAGTCTATTTGCAAGATTTCTTTTATCATTTTCCAACATCACTTTGTGTTCAACTACTCTTTTCTTGTGTTCAGTAATTTCACATATCATTATGGCCTATGATTCATGTTCCATCTTGAGAGATCTTATCTCATCTGCTTGAATTTTATTTTTCTCCATCAGTTCTGCTATTGCTACATCAAACTCTTTAGTGTCTCCACTAGAAAATATGTTGGTGGTATCAATCTCCTTGTAGTGTATATAATTTTCAGCTATGGCTAGATCCTTCCTCTTTTTTAATGAGTTTCTCAACTTGTTTTTGAATTCCTCCAAGCTATGCAAAACAAGTTGCACATCTATCACCTAATTTTCAATGATCTTTCCTAGTTTGAAAGCTTCCATCTTTAGATCTTTTCCTCCAAGATATTAGGCTTTTCCTTGTGAGAACCTGGATTACCTCTAATACCAATTATTAGAATATTCAAATATGGAAAGAGTACTTATGAGATGGGGGGGGGGGGGTGAATCATAAGTATCACAATTTATCCAATAAAACTTTTAACTGAAAGTAAATTGCATGCATGTAAATACATCAAATAAACATGTAACTAAACACATGCATCAATAACTTATAACACTAGAATTTGGTAACCTAGAAACCCTCCAAGAATAAGAAGGTAAAAATGGGGTGGGGATGATACCCACAAAAATTACTGCAGCAATATTGTTCAACCACTTCTAATGGTCTGCCTTGTTAAAGGCTTTACACTGTGTTAATAGTGACCTAGTTAGAGGATTTCAAACACTTAACATGAAGTGTTACCCTGTTAAAATATTTAATTACCTAGTTAAAGGATTTATCAAAATAGCTGTTAAGCTAACCTATCACCATAGGATTTTCATTCTAATACAATTGCTAGAGAGTATTAGGTATCATGAACCTGACTGATTACAATCCTTGATTGCTGATTGTAGGCACTTATTCTGCTTTCTCTGATCTAGATCCTTGTATGATCTGATAATCCTCACTTCTAAAAATATAATTCCTTGCGAACCCTTGTATGTCTTCTCACACCTCTCATCTTTTTTTTTTTTTTACAATGAAGTTTCATCTTCCTTATAAAGACATTTGAGAATTTAGGGTTAGGTATGGATCTACGATCCATATTCAATCTTCATTTTCTGCTCAATACTTATCTTTTGCTGATTGGTTGCATGCCTTCATCATTTTTCTCATTGGCTGCATGTAGATTGCATAGGAAAAATAAAATATTAGATCTCATCATTAAATCCTTTGAAATTTACCTTATGTCGGCTGTGAAAACTATTTTCATCATAGTTTATGCAATTTCAAACTCTTATGCTGATATACTAAGTTACTCGGCTCCTGAAATATTGCTAATACTCGGCACATGCTATTTCCTAGATAGCTCAGCACCTTAAGTAGCTTGACACCTTATATTTCTTGACACTTGTTAACACTCGACACCTTGTGTTGCTCGACACTTATACTTCACTCGGTATCTGATCTTCGCTCGGTATTTGATCTTTGCTCGATATCTGATCTTCACTCGGTATCTGATCTTCACTCGGTATCTAATCTTCACTCGGTATCTGATCTTCACTTGATATATGATCTTCACTCAGTATCTGATAACTACTTGGCACATGAAGATCACTCAGCATGCATGATGTACTCAGCATCCAATGTGGAATATGTTTAAGTGTGTTGGCACTCAAGTGTCAAAAACCATTATGAGGTTAACATCCATATCATAACTCAACCGTTCCTCTAGGTTCTATTGTTACCTCATTTTATCAAATCCTCTTCATCAATAAAACAAGTGATAGTACTTAAATCATATAAGCAATTGTCTTACCAACAAGTAGCAGGTTTGACATCAGTGAGAAAAAAATGATTGAAACACATATTCATACTTGTGTCAATCTATTTTCAACAATTGGTAGGAGGAGTAACTGAGAGGGGAGGGGTAAATTAGTTATGACTAAAATAAATCTTAGATCTCTTACATGTTAGTAAATAACATAAACTTCACTAAAAATATTGATGCTCAATAAATACATAGGTACTAGATTTACACTAGTAAATGTTGTAACTCGGCAAATACAAGTATTAAGATATAATTTGTGATTAACCTTATTTAACTTAGTTACATACACATAAAAGAGATAGCATGAACACAAGTGACAGCAAGATTTAACTTGGAAACTCATTTTAGGAAAAACCACCAATTACAACTAGTTACTGATTTTCACTCTTCAGAAGTGAGCCTTGCTAGGAGCCAACCATGTTAAAGGTTACAAAACACAATGTTAGGTGACCCTGTTAGAGGATTTAATCACCCTATTACGAGTGATCTTGTTAGAGGTCTTTAGACACTTCAATCTAGAAATTCCACCTTGTTAGAGGATTTACAAAATAATTGTTAAGCCAAATCTGCTAAGAGATTTAGATCATTGCTACAATGGTTAGAGAGTAAAAATGAGATGACCTAATTTTTGATGCAACCGAATTACTAATTACAGATCTCAATTATGTCTTTTATACTTGATCCTTTCTAATCAAATGTATCCTTTTAGCTCAACAAGGATATTCTTCTTATCTTTCTAATTCCCTTCCTCTAAGAATCTTCAAATCTTCTTTTACTTGCACACACTCAATCCACAACTTGACCTTATATTTATATCTTACACATTGTCAAGTTAGCTTGCATACAACATAGAATTTTTAATATTCATCTCCTCATTCGGCTAGAACCAATGAACAAAAATATTGAATTCAATATGCCAAACCAAGAAAATCCTTTGTTAGCTAACCCTGCTTAGTAGACACTAACTTAGAAACAATTTTTCTATGTTAACCAAGTGAACTTAGTTAACACTACATTTCCACAAAGTTCCTTTCGTAATTGAGTGAGCTCAGTTAACTCTAGTTCCATCCAAGATTTGCTTCATTAATCAAGTGATGTTGATTAACACTCAACTTCCATGATCTTTTCTTTGTTGCATGAGTGAACTTAGTAGACGTTGTCTTCTAAACTAGGCAAACTCTAGAATTCTTAGTAGACTTAGGAAGCTATCTTCATCACCTAAGTGAGCTTAGCATACACTGACTGGAAATGACATGATATTTTGTGCAACATCAAAGACAATACACAATTAAACAATTATTTTCAACAATCTCCCTCTTTGATATTGATGGCAACACAACATGTCATAATACAATAAAATTTTAGAGAAAGATTAAAGAAAGGAACATATTCTCAATTTTATTTTGATTCTTATCTATGAGAACTCCTTGTATCAGTGTGAACTCCCTCTACCCTTAGTTTTCCATCTATCTGCAAACTTTGCCTCTTCAACATCTTCAAACAAAATTGTTGTGATATGACAAAAAACTCTCCCTTTTTGACATCTCATGCCAAAGAAAATATTTAGAGAATTTTAGTGTACCTCATGTACTGATTCATGTGCAATGTTCCCTTTTCGATAATGCATCAATTGGCTAATCTTTAACATGCTCTGGTTGATGTATCACTAAACTTCATTTTAGTGAGATAGAGATAGAGGAATTACCCCTAACTTACCTCTTAGATATAATAATATATCCTTAGCTAATGGCTTAGTGAATATGTTAGAAATTTTTTCTTTAGTATGCACATATTGCAATCTTACCTCTTTATCTTGTACCGATTCTCTCAAAAATGATATTTTATAGCAATGTGCTTGGTTTCAATATGCATCATAGGATTCTTTGATATATTAATTGCACTAGTTTTATCACAAAATATAACCACTAGATCCTTGATTTCTATCTTCATACTTTCCAACAATTGCTTGAACCAAACAATATTGGAACAATTAAGTGTTGTTGCCACATATTATGCCTCTGTTGTAGACTAAGAAATATAACTCTACTTCTTACTTGTCCAAGACACTATTCTTTTACCAAGAAAGAATGCTCCACCACTATTGCTCTTCCTATCATCAACACTTCCTATCGAATCAACATCTATGAATGCTTTCAAATCTAAATTGTCTCCTTTTTTGTACCATAATCTATAGTCTTCAGTACCCTTCAAATACCTCATGATTATTTCTTTTGGATTTGATGAGAATCTTGCCACCATACCAACTGCTAATGCAATATCAGGCCTTGTGTGCACTACATATTATAGTTTTCCAATCATTGATCTATATGTGGTCTTATCTACCTCTTTAGAATTACCATTTTTGGAAAGCTTATGTCCAGTAGACATAAGTGTTCCAACTAGTCTTGAATCTTCTATTCCAAACTTCTTTAGTATCTCCTTGATATATTTGGATTGAGTAATATTGATACCATCTTTCTTCTGCTAGATCTACAATCCAACAAATAATTTTATCTCTCCAAACATGGACATCTCAAATTATTTACTCATCTCTTCTAAAAATGTCTTTCATAAATCATCATTTCTTATAAATAAAGTTTCATCCACAAATATATCTACCAACACAATCTTCTTGTTTGTTCCTTCTTTGATATATAGGTTGTTGTTATCATTTTTTTTTGAAAACCAATCTTTATCAAGTAGTTATGAAGTCTTTCATACCAAGCTCTAGGAGCTTGCTTGAGACCATATAACACCTTGTGTAATTTACAAACCATATCCCTTTTGCTAGGATCCACAAAACCTTCAGGTTGTTCTATGTAAACTTCCTCTTCAAGAATTCCATTGAAGAATATATATTTTACATCCATTTGATAAACTTTAAATCCTTTATGTGTAACATAAGCAAGTGAAGTTCTAACACCTTTAATCTAGCAACAAGAGAAAAAGTTTCACCATAATCAATACCTTCTTGTTGAGGCTAACCATTGCATACTAACCTTTCTTTGTTTATGGAAACTTCTCCATCTTCATTCAACTTATTTCTAAAAATCCATTTAGTTCCTATCACATTTTTATCCTTGGGTCTAGGAAAAAGAGTCCAAGTCTTATTCCTCTCTATTTGTTCTATTTCTTCATTCATAGTTTCAATCCAAATTTCATTATCCAAAGCATCTTTTACTAATCTAGGTTCAAATTCAACAAGAAAACATGTAACTTCCAATTTTTTTCTTGTCATTGTTCCATCCGACTTGTCTTCAATGATCTAATCAGGTGCATGGTGCATTCTGACATATCTTGCAAACATAAGTACTTTGGATTTAGAATTTGTTACACTAACCTCTCCATGATGATCTTTTGTATCAAGCTCAGGTCCCACTATCTATGATTTGGGTCCATCAGACTCAATTTTCTTTGGCAACAACTTGGTAGTTTATGACTATGACTCAGGTCCTTCAGGCTCTAACTCAAGTTGCACTAGTTGCAACTTGGTAGCTTTTGAAGATTTTGGGGACTCAAGAGGTGAAGTCTACTAGCTTCAAATTTGATTTGGCAATGTATCAGGTTTATATTATACAAACGTCCTATAATCCTCAGGTTCTTTGTTGTTCTCTTTTTCACTCTTTTCTACAAACTCATCAATTCTTACATGTGCACTTTCTATGATTTTATGAGTTGACAAATTCAAACATTTATATATTTTTTCTTTTGTAAGAGTATCCTAGGAATAATGCCTTCATTGCTTTTGACATCAAATTTACCTTTCCTAGATTCCTTCAAGATATAACATTTTCTACCAAATACTTTCAAATAACTTACATTAAGTTTGTAGCTATACCATAGTTCATAAGGAGTAAATTATTTGAGTGTTTTTTCAACTATACTCTATTTAAGGTATACACTGTAGCACTAATTGCTTCCTTCTAGTATTTGATTGCAACACTCTTTTCTATTATTAAAGTTCTTGCACAATCCATGATGGATTTGCTCCTTCTTTCAGCTATACCATTCTGTTATGGTGTAATAGAAGCTAATACTTGTCTCTTAATTCCTCTTTCAATGAAAAATTCATTGAACTCATTGGAAATGAATTCACCACCACTTTCTAATGTCAAACACTACAAATTCTTTCCAGTTTCTTTCTCTACTCTTGCTAGATACCACTTAAATTTTTGAAATGCTTTAGACTTTTCGTTCAGATAAATTATAGTCATCATTCTAGAATAATCATCAACAAAAAGAATAAAATAATTATCTCTATTATATCTTTGTATTCCAATAGGTCAACATAAGTTTGTATGAACTAGCTCCAAGACATCTTTAGAATGATAGTCCTTGGTTTTGAAACTTGTCTTTCCCATCTTACCAATTTGACAATTTTTGCATAGGACCATATCAGGTTTCCTTAGATTAGAAATACCTCTTACTATTTTCTACTTTCTTATCTTGATTCTATTATCAAATTTTAGATGACATAATCTTTTATTCCATAAGAAGCTTTTTTCTACTTGACCAATAAAACATGAACTTTCACTGAGATCTAGGTAGAATAGGTTACCTTTTTTTTAATTGTCAGACCCAACTAGATTTTCTTTTCCATCCAATAGCTTGGCCTTCCAATTCATGAATTCTACCTTGAATCCAATCTTATTCACCTATGCCACACTTATTAGATTATTCTTTATTCCTTCAACCCAAAAATCATTTTCGCATCTAAGTTCATTGGTTAGTGAGATACAACCTTTTCCCTTTATGTAGCATGGTTCATTGTTTCCAAATCTCACACTTCCACCATCATAATGTTCCATATACTTAAAAAAAAATTTGTCACCATTCATATGATGTCAGAAGCCACTATCAATAATCTATATATCATTTTTGCTAACATGAGAGATAAGTTCCATTTTATCTCCTTCATCATCATATTCATCTTTTATCACAATATAAACCATTTCATCGTCTTCATTACTATCTAAATCATTAGCCTTAAAATAAGATTTCTTACTTTTGTCCATAGTCCTTGAAGTTCTTGAAATCCTTCTTACCTTTTTACTTATTATTCTTTTTTTCATCTTTGTAATCTCTATTTGGGTGTCTTTCAACAATGTGTCCAACTCCTTTACAAGAGAAACAAATTAAAGGGATTTTACCTTTATCCTTTCCTTTGCCTTTGGGATACCTTCTTGCAAGAAATTCTTCAATGGCTTGAAGATCACTATCAGAACTATCTTCCTCTTCACTTTTAGATTGTTTTGGTTTAAACTTTTTAGCTTTCTTCTTGAGTGATACCTTGGCTTCAAATGCAGGCTCAAGATTGTTAGAATTAAGAGTATAATTATCATAGTTATCTAGTTCAAATATAGTCAATCTTCCAACTAGAGCATCCAAAATTATTTTGTTATTTGGATCACATCTCATCTCTTGAATAGAAAACACTCTAATTTTGTAGATAGGAAGAAGGGTTATGAGTACCTTTCTTACCACTATTACATCTTCAATTGTTCCTCTAGAGGCTTTGACAACACTTCATTGTCTTCATTACTATCTAAATCCTTAGCCATAAAATAAGATTTCTTACTTTTGTCTGTAGTCTTTGAAGTTCTTGAAATCCTTCTTGCCTTTGTACTTGTTATGCTTCTTTTCATCTTTGTTGTCTCTATTTGGGCGTCTTGCAACAATGTGTCCAACTTCTTTACAAGAGAAACAAATTAAAGGGATTTTACCTTTATACTTTCCTTTGCCTTTGGGATACCTTCTTGCAAGAAATTCTTCGATGGATTCAAGATCACTGTTAGAACTATCTTCCTCTTCACTTTTAGATTGTTTTGTTTTAGACCTTTTATCTTTCTTCTTGAGTGATACCTTGGCTTCAAATATAGGCTCAATATTGTTAGAACTAGGAGTATAATTATCATAGTTCTCTAGTTCAAATGTAGTCAATCTTCCAACTAGAGCATCCAAAGTTATTTTGTTATTTGGATCACATCTCATCTCTTGAATAGCAGACACTCTGATTGCATAGATAGGAAGAAGGGTTATGAGTACCTTGTTTACCACTATTACATCTTCAATTGTTCCTCTAGAGTCTTTGACATCACTGATACTAGCTTTGATTCTCTCAAAATATCTTGTAATATTTTCAATCTCTCTTATTTTCATCTAATCAAATTGATCTGTCAATCTTTTTTCCTTGGCTCTTTTTACTTTATCATCACCTCCATATATATCCTTTAGTTTGATCCACATGTCATGAGTAGTAGCACATCCTTTGACCTTGTCAAACTCAACATAGTTGAGAGCTGATGCAATGCCAATTGTCATGATGTCATGATTTTTATTTTTAGCAATCTCTTCTATAGTTGATGTTTTAGTAGGAGCCTTGTAAGAATTTTTCAAGTATTTCAAACCTAAATCATTGATGGTTTCCAAGTGCAACTTCATAAGTTCTTGTCATACCTAGAAGTTATCTTTGTTCAGCTTGAGAATCTCACTCCTATAAGATATGTCGATCTTTAGCTTAGATCCTTGAAAACTTTCTTTGCAACCACCAAGAAGCTCTAATACCAATTTTTGGAAATATAAGAGTAACTGAGAGGGGAGGGGTGAATCAGTTACCACTAAAATAAATCCTAGATCCCTTAGATGTTAGTACATAACATAAACTTCACTAAAAATACTTATTCTCAGTAAATACATAGGCACTCAATTTACACTAGTAAATGTTGTGACTCAAAAAATGAAAATCTTAAGATATTATCAGTGATTAACCTTATTTAACTTAGCTGCATACACATAAAAGAAATAGTATGAACACAAGTGACACCAAGATTTAACATGGAAACCCAATTTGGGAAAAACCACCAATTGCAACTAGTTACTAATTTTCACTCTTCTGAAGTGAGTCCTATTAGGATCCAACCCTATTAAAGGTTACAAAAAGAACTGTTAGATATGACCTTGTTAAAGGATTTAATCACCCTATTAGGAGTGGCCTTGTTAGAGGTCTTTAGAAACTTCAATCTAGAACTGTTACCTTGTTAGAGGATTTACAAATAGTTGTTAAACCAACTCTGTTAAGATATTTAGATCACTGCTAAAATGGTTAGAGAGTAATAGTGAGATGACTTGATTTTTGATGGAATTAAATTACTACTAATTATAGATCTTAATTCTAACTTGTATACTTGATCTTTTCTTATCGAATGTATCTTTGCAACTCAACAAGGATGTTTTTCTTATACTCCTAATTTTCTTCCTTTAAGCATCTTCAAATCTTCTTTTTCTTGCACACATTCAATCCACAACTTGACCTTATATTTATTTCTACAACATTGTGAAGTTGGCTTGAATACAACTTAGAATACTTAATTATCATCTCCTCAGTTAGCTAGAACCAATAAACATTTTTAAAACTATTGGACTCAATATGCCAAAACAAGAAAATCCTTTGTTAGTCAACCATTCTTGGTAGACACTAACTAAGAAATGATTTTCCTATGTTAACCAAGTGAACTCAGTTAACACTGCATTTCCACAAAGTTCCTTGGGTAACATAGTAAGTTCAGCTAACACTAGTTCCATCCAAGATTTCCTTCATTAACTGAGTGAGCTTAGTTAACACTCAACTTATGTGATCTTCTTTTTGTTGATCGAGTGAACTTGGTAGACACCATCTTCTGAACTAGGAAAACTCTGGAATGCTCGGCAAACACATGAAACTGACTTCATCACCTAAGTGAGCTTGGCATACATTGATTGACAATGATATGACATTTTGCGTAACATCAAAGACAATACACAATTAACTAATTGTTTTCAACATTATGTTTAGGAAGTGGAAGGCTTATTTGATACATAATTTATTGAGTGATTCCTTTCCCCCCATAAGAATCCTTAGATAAATTTTTTTATCTCCATACTTCTGATTCCTTTTTTTAGATTCATTATTTTGTGTCTTTTTATAATATTATTTTCTTAAATGCTTGAGACTCAAGATTAAGCAATAAATGATTCTCTTTTCTTTATTTGATGTTTCTCTTCATAGATTAACTTAGCACATGACTCATTAGATTTAATATTTTTAATTTATCTAGAGTATCAAGTCCTCTTATAAATGATTGATAAGATTCTTTAAGATTTTGTAATATTATTTGTACAATTTTTTATCATTTATATTCCTTTCTATTGAAACCAAATCATTCATTTTTTCCTTTAATTTACTTAAATGATATACTATTCTTGTGAAATTGATAACTCCATATTTTACAACTCTACGGTGAGGGATATGATTCATATATCACCTCAATTTTGATTTTCTTAAAACAAATTTCTCATATTTTCACACCACTTTTGAAAATACTTTTTTTGAAAGTGAAAGCTTGATCAAAGTTGTTGTATTCTTGTCCATTTTATCCAAATCTACTTCCTCTATCTTTGTTCATCCCAATAACAATATTATAATAATGTTGATGTGTTAGAGACATCTCTATTTTTGAAACCCAATCCTAGTAATTATCTCCATTTAACTTTTTGTGTGAAAAATAACACCAAGCTAATCCATTGAATCAACTTCTCCCATTTTTAGATGAGAAAAAAATTAGAATCTTCAAATATCAAATTAAAAAATGAAAAATATTTCACTAAACATATATAGAATTACTTGACACAAGAAAAATTCTTGGCACTATTCAACAATATTGAAACTTGTAGAACAGATCACAATTTCACAAAAAAACCATATCACTTTCCAAGGATTAAATTTTTCTTTGATACCATGTTGAGGAAAATAGTATGAGAAAAGTGTTATAATAGCATGGAAGAAAATAGAGAGAAAAAAGGATTATAAGTATTGAAGACTTAATATTTTAATGATTGTACAAAGCTGATTACATTGATTCACATTTAAGTAGAGAAATCGATAGCTTCTATTTATTAGAGATCTAAGTTAGTCCTTATACATTAAGTAATAGGAAGTTTAGATTATAATTGGTAACCATAAGATCCTGCCAATTGGATCATATTTTTCAACATGAACAACCATTGATTCTAGGTTCTAGAGAGTAATAAGACTGCCTAGGGCTCCTAAAATATGTGTATGAATTGCATTCTATTTATAACATTTTTGAACCATGTCTTGAAAGGTTTTCTAAGAAAATTTTCTTTCTTGTTACATTATAATATATACCCCAGGTGCATATAATTGATACTTGATCTTAGACCTCTAATTAAATGCATTTAAACCTCTAACATTCCATGTCAAAATTTTCATTAGGCTCAAGGAGAACGATATGCTCTCCTTGACCTTTTAGAAACTAATTATTTTCCATCCAACGTGGATTAAATACCAATGTCAATTTCTTCCTTTAATTTAGCTATCTTATACTTCTTGCATCTCTTCTTTAAGGAGAACATAGATGGAGTCACTAGTATATTATAGGTTAAATTTTGACATAATTTTTTGACTAACTTAGTTAGAGAGTTATTCAAAACCATCTTTTTGGTTTTTATGCTTAAGTTGGTCAAAATTTCAACCAACTTAGGGTTTCCCAAGTTGTTAAAAATTTTGACCAACCCGTTCATAATCAAAAAAATAAAATCATGATTCATTATATCTTATCTCATGGCATTTTTTTTTGGCAATGCTCTGCATGCACGTAGGAGGTATTTAATGTATGTCATGGCAATTTGATTTGGTTGCTGGCCACACAAAGCCCCAACTTGAAATTTGGAAAAAAGGTGTTTATTTGTTATTTTTTCATGCATCATAGGAGCTATTGGAGGTGAGGTTTTCAAGGGATCTCATACTGAATGACAGGCCCAGTTGGGGACTTCTTTCAGTTGGCACTTATAGAAGCAATTGTGTGTTTATTTCAGCAATTGATCTTGAAGCATTGACCCAGGTGCTTCCTCTTTTCTAATCTGTTTACTTCCATTCAGTCTTGTTATAGTATAACTGGTTGTAAAGATCAATTGTATGTCAAAGATTTTAGAGAAAACTCAATCTTTATCCTATAACTAAGCCTTATAGTCTACAACTGAGAAACCCTTATTTTAGTAAAAATTTGAGCTAAACCTGAAAATGCAAGAAAATTTTAGGTGTTGGTACTGTGTGTTCATTTTTGGTATAATTTCTTGCCTTGATCAGAATTATGTTGAAATTATTGAGCCTTGTAGTATCTTGTGGTAGGTTAGTTAAATAATTTATTGTCATAGATCATGTAAAAAAAACTCTCAAGACTAGGTGTTGGCATTAGTGTGTATGCTTCCAAAAAATATGTACCCGCAATAACAGAAAATATTCCTTTTCTTTATATGTCCTATTTGGAGGATGGACATAAAGTTGTTGTTCTTTATCTAGATAGAATGTGATTAGATGAAACAGACCCTTACTATTTATAGAGACAAGCATTTTGGTCATTTGCTTCTTCTTTATTTTACCTAGAATCATTAGGACTCTTATTATAAAGGATTTAGTTGAAAAAATTACTATGGTGACATCTAGAGTATGCATTTAGAGAGTTTTAATAAGGAATACTACAACATTATTTACAGTTGTGAACATGAAAGATGCTGAAGCTAGAAATAGGATTCTTCCTAAGTACAATTGACAGTGTAACCTATAGTTCTATTTATTCTTAAATGGGAAGATTAGATTTTTTTGGAGTGACCAATGGCCATTTTTATCTGTAGGTGTTTTATGATGCCTATAACTTCAGTTTAATCAAAACAAGTCTATATGTGATTTGATGTCAAAGTCTTGATTTCATTGAGGGTGTTAGATTGATTACTGTATTTATAAGAATTGATCTTATAGACAAACTATCATGAAAGATATGAGTGAAATACTAATTTATAAGTTCTTTATAGAATTTTGAGAGATTAGGAATTAACTACGAACTTAAGATTTGAGTGAAGATGCTAAATTGGAAGTTTATTGGCCCTTATAAATTTTATTGCTAATGACAAATCTAAAAAGAGAAATGGCTACATTCATTTATCATTTTTTTTCTTCCATCATGTAAGTAAATCTTTGTTTTATGGTTTGAAGTGGGATTAGTGACTTCTAAATATATATTTTTTTATCAATCAAAATGAGGTTGAGTTTCTCAAATTTATTTATAAATGGAAGTCATGTGCATTTTTAGTTTAGCTTCATTCGTGATTTCTCTTTCACTCATCTTTAAAGCCAATATCTAGAATAACAATTTGTTAACAACTACTGAAAATAAACTAATGTTGAGAGGTTCTAATCTAACTACTATATCTATTGGAATCAATCTTGTAGATCATGTGTCATCCTAGGTTTGAGTACAAAATGTTAACATCTATAAATAAAATGGAGTATTTTAGAAAAATAATTACTCAAAGATGTTATAAAATA
Organism: Cupressus sempervirens; assembly: GCA_028749045.1. Lineage (NCBI taxonomy): Eukaryota > Viridiplantae > Streptophyta > Pinopsida > Cupressales > Cupressaceae > Cupressus > Cupressus sempervirens. The sequence continues at coordinate 741,120,403 of CM053786.1, forward strand.
GAGTGAATATAAAGCATAGTCAATTTCACCCCAAACATAATAGGGTGTGATACTATAATTCAAATTCTAAACGGTTGTGAAAAGGGGAGGGAGTGAATTTTTCTCATATTTTCATGGATGGTTAGAAATGCTATCATTGGTATAGGAGCACCTAGTTGATTGCCCAACAAAAGAGTTGTTTAGAGGAATAAAAACTTTGTAAGAATCGGTATCATTGATTTAACATATAAATGTGCATCTATTTTTATCAATTTGATATTTTTCATAGAAATGTTAAATGTAGTCTCTATCTATCTGCAAATAACTCATAGTCCATCAATTATGTTTCTATGTTTGATTATTTTTTGACATAATCATTCTCGACTTTCAAATTATTCTAAAAATTGTAATCATTATGGCTAGTCATACATGTTTGTGTTGGACTTCATCTGAATGTTATAAAATTTTGGGTCATATATATGATACTACCCATACTATTGAAATCTGATTGAAAAGAGATCATTGAAGAAGGGAGATTGTTGGTATAGTATGTTTTCAATCATTTTTTTGTCACTAATGTCAAACCTATTATTTGTTGGAATGAAAATTTCTTATAAGATCCAAGTACTATAACTTAGTTGATTGGTGAAGAGGATTTAATCAACAAGATGTAACAAAAGCACCTAAGGGAAAGGTTGTGTTATGGTTTTGTAATGAAGTGTAAGGATCAGTTCAGATAATGGTAAAATGATGTATTGATAATATACTTGTAGATACAAAGGTTGGCCACACTAGGAAAAAGTTGTAACAGAGTTTTTTGCAAAGCTTGATTAAATTCATCAGTGGGTGTCAAGCAAGTTAGTTCATGCCGAGTAGATTTCCAGTTAGTGTCGAGCAAGAAATAGGTACTGAGCAAGTAACAAGTGCCAAGCACCAGTAAAGACTTAGTTGATGCCAAGTGAATCCATAGTAGATACCAAGTAACATAGTATGTGTCGAGCATTAGAAAATCAATAGTATCGAGTTGCTAAATTTTTTGAAAAGTCAAAAGATTGCCAGATCCGAGCTGACAAGTTTGCTACCTTGAATTTTGTGAACCAGGTCGAAGATAAGCATGATGAGTTGGTGACATAGAATTCTAGGTGAACCATTTTTGTGCTAATTTAGGTGGATTCTTCATGATGTTTCTAGATGAAACAAGATAAGGGGTAGATGCATTGTATCTTACCTAATCCATTTCAAACCCTAAATCAAGAGTGGGAAAGTATTTTAGACTTCTATTTAAGGAGTCACAAGTCAAGAAGTAGAAGGTTGGTTAGAGAGAGAGTATATGGTGTCACAGAGAATGCATTGAGAAGGAGGAACAGAGTATAGAGACTCTACTTTGATAGGTGACCACAGAGGTGAATGCATTGGCATAACAAGCATGGAGACTTAAGGAGACAAAGCTTGAAAGGAGGAAAATCTATTAGAGCTATAGAGACTGAAAGCTAGGTAAATTGGAGAATTGAATTGAGATCTCAAATCTACAAGTTATTTTGTGAGTTGTATTAGATCAAAAACTCTTATTGTTACTCTTTAGCAATTGTATTAGTTAGGATAAATCCTATGGACTTAGGTTGGTTAAACAACCATGTTGTAAATCTTTTAACAAGGTGACATTCCAAGTGAATATTCTAAAGTCCTTTAACCAGGCTCACTTCTAATAGGGTGGTTGAAATCCCTTAACCGAGTCACATTTAACAGTGTGTTTTGTAGCCTTTAACAGGGTAGGCCTTTCAGAGGGCATCACTTCAGAAGAGTGAAAAAAGAATAGCATGTTACTAGTGGTTTTTCCTATATTAGGTTTCCATGTAAATCACTATGTTATGTGTTGATCTTTCATGTCTTATTCCTACATGTTGATTTTTCAGTAATTTGCTGAGATGAATTTTTAGCTTGGATGTATTGTTAGATTAATGGACTCACTATACTTAGTGAAAAAGTTTTATTAGGACATTTGGACCTTGAATAATTGAATCACCCCCACCTCCCCCCCCCACCCACTCTTAGTTATTCTAAAGTATTTCCAACAATTGATTTCAAAGCACAATTTTTGATTTGGTTTAAATGTACCAGAAGTAGAAAGATCAAGATGTCCAAGAGAGAAGTTCCCAAGCTCAATAAAGAAAACTTTGTTGCATGGAAAAGCTTAATGAAATTGCATCTTGGATCAATAGGAGATCATGCACAAAGCTTAATTGAAACATAACATGTTGATCCAATTGGTGCCCCTACTAGAAAAGATTTGAAGAAAAAGAAGGAACACAATCAGGCAATTCTGGAGATTTCCTCTACTCTCAACTATGCTGAATTTAATGATATCAAGGGATGTAATTCTATATTAAATATGTAGAAATCCTTGTCATATATTTATGGAGGAGATCAAAATGTCCAAAGAGAAAAAAGAGAAAGCCTCAGAGGAAAGTTTGATGACATGAGAATGGAGGAAGGTGACAATATTGCTCAGTATGCCTCAAGAATAAAGGAAGTAGTAAGTGAAATAAGAAGTTTGGGAGGTAATCTAGATGATGATACTATTAATAAAAAATTCTTAAGAACCTTGCTCCTGATCTATTCTATTAGAGTATCAGCCATCCAAGAGCTAAGATGTGTACCAGGAAACAATCTAACTTTTGAAGGTATAGTGGGAAGACTTATTGCATTTGAGTTATCCAACTTTGATAACTAAAAACCTAAGAATCTTGAATTTGATTTAAAGGCCAAGCTACTACTAAAAGATATTGAAAAAGTGAAACCAAAGAAGAAGGGAAGAATGGAAAAATATGCATCCAGTGACAGTTGCACAGATGAAGAAGATGTGGAACAATTGGAAGCATTGTTGGCTAGAAGATTTCACAAAGGGAAAGGAAAATTCAAAGGTAAGCTCCCTATAATTTTTTTTAATTGCAATGAAGTAGGACATATTGCTGTAAGATGTCCATAGAAAAAAGACTACAGAGAAGGCAACAAGTACAAGAGCAGAAGAGAAGATGATAACAGAGATTACAGAGACAAAGGCAAAAAGTGCTACATTGCTGAAGAAGAGAATTTTGATGAAAATGATGATGAGGTGGTCTATCTAGCCATGAAGGATGAGTCAAAAGAAGATGAGGCAATAGCGTTGGTAACCTATGTGAACAAGAATGATAGATGGATCATAGATAGTGGGTGCTCACATTATATGACAGGAGACAAAAGTAAGTTTGTCAGTTTTACTTAGTATGATGGAAATAGTGTTAGATTTGGAAATGATGCTCCATGTCTAATCAAAGGAAAAGGTTCAATTAAGTTTACAGAGAAAATTTCATGTGATAATGCATATTATGTTGATTGATTGAACTACAATCTATTGAGTGTGTCATAGTTAGGAAATGTAGGATGCAAAGTAGAGTTTGGAAACAAAACTTTCAAAATCTATGATACTAATGAAAATCTAATAGGAAAAGGAGATCAAACTAGGAGTAATCTATTTTACCTAGATATGGAGGATGCTACCTATCTTGTTGTAAGATTTGATGATGTGTGGCTATGGCATAAAAGGTTATGTCATGTTAACTTTGATAATCTAATCAACATCAGCAAAAAGAAGAAAGTTAGATGTTTACCTAAACTGAAGAAGCGTGACAATAAAATTTGTAAACAGTGTCAACTAGGAAAGATGAGTAAGTCAAGTTTCAAGAGCAAAAATTATACCTCCAAGGAAGTACTTGAGTTAATCCATACTAATTTATGTGGCCCAATAGAAGTTCAAAGCTACAAAGGAGATAGATACATAATGCTATTTGTTGATGACTACTCTAGAATGATGAGTGTGATGTTCTTAAAGAAAAAATCTAATGCTTTTCAAATGTTTAAGTGGTATTTGGCTAGGGTTGAGAAGGAAATAGGAAAGAGTTTGAAGTGCTTGAGATAAAACAGAGGAGGAGAGTTCATATCAAAATAATTTTAGACATTTTGCAATGATAAGGGAATTAAGAGACAAACATCAACACCTAGGACTCCCCCACAAAATGGAATTGTAGAGAGAAGAAATAGATCATTAATTGATTGTGTAAGAACATTGATGATGGAAAATAATGTTGCTCTGAAATACTGGAGAGAAGTTGTAAGTACAACTGTCTACACCTTGAATCAAGTACAATTCAAGAAAGGTACTAATGCAACACCCATTGAATTATGATATGGTCACTCACCCAATGTCAAATATTTCAAAGTGTTTGGTTGTAAGTACTATATTCTTAAAGATTCTAGAAATGGAAAGTTTGATGCAAAGAGTGATGAAGGCATATTCCTTAGATATTCCACTAGAAGTAAAGCATATAAATGTTTGAACACTAACAGTAACAAAATTGTGGAGAGTGAAAATGTAAACTTTGATGAGCATATAGAAGTTTAGATTGATGAATCTAAGAAACTAGAAGAGTATAGAACCTTTGTATACTTCTATGAAGGTATGCCTACTAAAGAAGCTATCAATCAAAATGGAGATCAACAAAAAGTTTCAATGTCAGTCAAGTCACAACTAGTAAATGTCGAGCTACATTTAGAAGCTGAGTTGCAGAATGAAGACAATGCACATTTTAACTCTAAAATTAGTACACATGAAAGGGATGTTTAACTACCTAAAAGAGATGTGCATAGTGACTCTGAAGCTAAAAGACCAAACATGGAAACAAGGATAGAACCAAGGCTATTAAAGTATGTGAGAAGACATCACCCTATTGAACAAATAATTGGTAGAAAGGAAGCTAGTGTAATGACAAGAAACAAACTAAGAAATGAATCATGTCTACTGAGCAAGATTGAAGCCAAAATAGTGAAAGATGCACTACTAGATGATGACTGGTATAAAGCTATGGAAGAAGAGATTGATTAGATAAAGAAGAACAAAACTTGGACTTTAGTTCAAAGACTAGCTGATAAGAATGTGATTGGTACCAAGTGGGTATTTAGGAAAAAGCTAGATGAGAATGGTGAGATCACAAGAAATAAAGCCAGACTAGTTTGTAAAGGTTATGCACAAGAAGAAGGACTTGACAATGGGAAACATTTTCCCTTGTTGCAAGAATGGAAGGAGTAAGAACTCTACTTGCATATGCTGCCTATAAAGGATTTAAAGCCTACCAAATCGATGTAAAGTCTACTTTTTTGAATGGTATTCTAGAAGAGGAAGTTTATATTGAACAACAAGAGGAATTTTTTGATGACAACAACAAGGATATGGTGTGCAAACTACATAAAGAACTCTATGGTTTGAAACAAGCACCTAGAGCATGGTATGAGAGACTTCACAAATATCTTGTGAAGATATGATTTGAGAGAATAGATGACAATAGTAACCTGTACATCAAGGAATAAAAAGGGAAAGACATTTTGATATATGAAATTTTTGTTGATGATATAATATTTGGAGGAAAAGATGCCCTATGAAAAGATTTTACTGATAAGATGAAACATGAGTTTGAGATGTCAATGTTTCGGGAAATCAAATTCTTTGTTGGATTGCAAGTACATAAATTGAAACATGGCATATTTTTGACTCAATCAAAATATATCAAGGAGATACTCAAAAAAATTGTTTTAGAGGATTCAAAACTAGTTAATACACCAATGGTCATAGGACATAAGCTATCCAAGAATGATGAATCAGCTGAAGTAAATCAAACAATGTATAGATCAATGAATGGAAAGTTGCAATATGCAGTGCATAGTAGACTAGACATTGCATTATCTGTTGGGATAGTGGCAAGATTTTTTGTGAATCCAAGAGAAAATCATCTTATGGAAGTAAAAAGAATAATGAGGTATCTAAAAGGAACAAAGGATTTAGGCTTATACTACAAGAGGTTTGAAAAGTTTGAGTTGAAAGCCTACACTAATGCAGACTAGGGAGGTAATATAGATGACGGAAAAAGTACTAGTGGAGGAGCACTCTTTTTAGGCAAAAGATTAGTCACTTGGACTAGCAAAAAGAAAAGTTGTACCTCATAGTCTACAACTAAAGTCGAGTATGTTATTGTTTCTATCAACTATACCAATATTATATGGATCAAGCATCTGTTGAAAGGTATGAAGGAAGAGATAACTGACCCTTTGATACTCTATTGTGATAATACAAGTGCCATCAACATATCAAAAAATCCTGTGATGCATGCCAAAACAAAGCATATTGCAATTAAGTATCACTGTGTAAGAGAACTGGTAGAAGACAAACAAGTGAACATGGAATATGTCAACTCGAAAGAACAAATTGCTGACATTTTCACAAAACCATTACCTAAAGATGCATTTGAATATCTTAGAAGTAAGTTAGGGGCAATACCCCTATCTAAGGCTACTTAAAGAATAGCAAGACTACCCTGCATCAAAAAAATTGATTGTTGATATGATATAAATTAATGCAAAGATTACTTACTTTGGGTTTTTGCCTAAAGTAATTACATTACTAAAATTTCAAATAAGTCACAATCAAGGTGACAGAGGGAGAAATTGGAGTTCCTATAAATGATACACTTGCATGATAAGATGCTGAAACAATGTGTCTTTGGCATTGTTGTCAAAGAGGGAAAAATATGGAAAAACTAATCAAAATGAATGAGCTGCAACAAAGAGGGAGAAATATGCATCAAAGTAGAAAGAAGTGGAAAGCTACAAAAAAAGGAGGAATAGTAGAGAGAAAGGAAAAGATAGTTTATCAACAAAAGTAATATCCCTAATACCTTGAAAGAGGGAGTTACTTATAGAATTCAGAGGGAGTCATAAGAAATTTTAAGTTGCTAATAGAATGAATAATTTGGGATACAAAGTTTTCTTTTTGGCATTTGACTTACTATTTTAACCTAGTTAACATTTTGGTAACTTGGTTGATCAGTTTGGTTTGCCATCAATGCCAAAGAGGGAGATTATTGAAATCTAATTGAAAAGAGATCATTGAAGAAGGGAGATTGTTGACATAGTATGTTTTCAATCATTTTTTTGTCATTGATGTCAAACCTGCTATTTGCTAGAATGACAATTTCTTATAAGATCCAAGTACTATCACTTAGTTGATTGATGAGGAGGATTTAATCAACAAGATGTAACAAAAGAACCTAAGGGAAAGGTTGAGTTATGGTTTTATAATGAAGTGCAAGGATCAATTAAGATAATGGTGAAATGATGTATTGATAATATACTTGTAGATATAGAGGTTGGCCACACTAGAAAACTCCAAAAGAATAAGTTGTAACAAAGTTTTCTGCAAAGCTTGACTAAATTCATCAGTAGGTGTCAAGAAAGTTAGTTCATGCCAAAAAAATTTCCAGTTAGTGCCAATAAAATGAAAAATCTAGTGTGTGTCAAGTGAAATAGAAGGAGCCGAGTATGTTTAGGTGTTGAGCAAGCAATAGCTACCGAGCAAGTAACAAGTGCCAAGCACTAGTAAAAACTTAGTTGATGCCGAGTGAATCCATAGTAGATGTTGAGTAATATAGTATGTGTTGAGCATTAAAAAATCAATAGTGCTGAATTGCTGAATTATTTGAAAACTCAAAAGATTGCTAGATCCGAGTCAACAAGTATGTTACCTTGAATATTGTGAACTAGGTGGAAGATAAGGATGATGAGCTAGTGACATAGAATTCTAGGTGAACCATTTTTGGGTGAATTTAGGTGGATTCTTCATGATGTTTCTAGATGAAACAAGATAAGGGGTAGATACATTGTATCTTACCTAATCGATTTCAAACCCTAAATCAAGAGTGGGAAGAATAGAGCGAGAAAGTATTCTACACTTCTGTTTAAGGAGTCATGGGTTAAGAAGCAGAAGGTTGGTTAGAGAGAGAGTATATGGTTTCGAGGAGAAGGCATTAAGGAGGAATAGAGTACAATGACTCTACTTCGATAGGTGACCACAAAGGTGAATGCATTGGCATAATGAGCATGGAGACTCAAGGAGACAAAGCTTGAAGGGAGGACAAGCTATCAAAGCTATAGAGACTAATATCTAGGAAAATTGGAGAATAGAATTTAGATCTAAAATTTGCAAGTTATGTTGTGAGTTGTATCAAAACAAAAACCCTTATTGTTACTCTCTATCAATTGTATCAGTTAGGGATAAATCCTATGGACTTAGGTTGGTCTAATAGCCATGTTGTAAATCCTTTAATAGGGTGACATTCCAAGTGAATGTTCTAATGTCCTTTAACCAAGCTCACTTCTATTAGGGTGGTTGAAATCCCTTAATCAGGTCACATTTAACAGTATGTTTTGTAGCCTCTAATAGGGCAAGCCTTTCATAGGGCATCACTTTAGAAGAGTGAAAAAGGAGTAGCATGTTACTGGTGGTCTTTCCCATATTAGGTTTCAATGTAAATCATTGTGTTATGTTTTGATCTTTCATGTCTTATTCCTGCATGCTTATTTTTCAGTAATTTGCTAAGATGAATGTTTAGCTTGGATGGATGGTTAGATTAATGGGCTCAATATACTTAGTGAAAAAGTTTTATTAGGACATTTGGAGCTTAAATAACTAATTTAGCCCCCCACCCTCCCCACTCCCTCCTTAGTTATTCTATAAAAATTTCAACACGTACTACAAAAAGCTAGAAATTGAGATCCTTCATTAACA